>CM065715.1:17067541-17077541 GCA_033310375.1 Conus canariensis
TTTCTTTAGATGTGGTGTCAACCGCCTCCTAATCTCTCTTACTGAAGCAGAGAAGTCCTCTCCAACGAAAACCTTTGTCCCTTGTAGTTTGCCCTTAGCTTTTAGCACAGATGTCTTCTGTTTATAGAAGACACACCGGGCAATAACTGACGAGTCAGGCTTGGAGTTGATCCGGTGAACCCTGTCAAACTGTACGTCCTCAGAAATTTCTAACTTATTTTTGATCAAGTCCTTCACCGTACCTTCACAGTCCATCGGAGTCTCGTTGTCTTTCCGTGGCAGGCCGTAAAAGATGAGGTTATTGCGTTTGGACCGTCCCTCAAGGTCGTCCGTCTTCCTCTCCAAGACGTCCAGTCTCCTCGTCAGGTCCTCGTTCCTCCTCTGTAAGTCGTCGTTCTGCTGACGCAGACCCGTGACTTCACCTCGTAGTGCCCTCAGCTCATCCTGCATGGCCCCGTACTCCTCCCGTAGGACTTGCAGATCTTCTTTCACCTCCGAAAAGCGACTGTCCATTCTCAAACCCATGTCCTGGATTATGCCCATGATGTCAGCATTGGTGGGTTGTTGAGGAGAGGAGGGTGTCGTCCGTCCGCTGTCCGCCGGCGAAGCTCCAGACTTGTCCACGCTGACCCTGCGTCCTGAGCTGCCGAGCCGGGCCTGCTTCAAGTCCGTCCTGGGTCCTGGGTTCTGCTCCACATCTCCACAGCGTAGAAGGAGTCCGCCCCATTGTAAGTTATGGGTGGGTGAACGTGTTGATTCTGACCACATGCCTTTGGTATTATGTATTAATTTACACAGCTTAACCCCGCACTCTGTGAAAGAACTAATGTTGTCAAATTGGTTGAAAAGTATTGCTGGAATGATATTCATGTGGATTTGTTTCATAATGCAATGGATTCACCAGAATTTCAGCAAAGGATACACATGGCAATCAGTCTCATTGAGGTTAATGTTGATGAAGCTTTACTTGTTTTTAACAGCTGTCTAAAAGTCGCTGCGGAATGTATGAGGAAGATGATTAATGTAAATGAAAAAGAAGTTGGCGAAGACTGGTACGATAAGGAATGTCTTTTAAGTAAAAGAAATGCACGTAAATTGTTAATTAAATACCGTCGAACTTTATCTGTATCTGATCATGTTGAGTACTGTAATGCTAGACGCGATTATAAACATCTTTTGAAGAAAAAAGAGAAAGCATTTAACAGAATTATGTTAGATAATTAGTCGCCTCCATTAAGTGCCAAAAGGAGTTTTGGGAGACAATGCGCAAAATTCAGAAAAGACGAATTCACCCCCAAAATAACATCAGTCTGGAAAATTGGTTTCAACATTTTAAGAAATTGCTTGAAAGAAATGATGACATTGACAACGATATAGGGCAAGGAGATGAGAGTGATAACGACGACGACAATCATAGTCATTTAAATCGCCCTATATCGAAAGAAGAAATCATTTTTGCTTTAAGTAAACTGAGAAATCGAAAAGCTGCCGGTCCAGATGGGATCATTGGTGAAATGATAAAAAATGCATGCAAATCCGATCTGGTGATGAACTTTTTCACAAAATTTCTGAATACTCTATTTGATAAGGGTGTGTTTCCTAAAAGTTGGGCCGAATCTATTGTTCTCCCATTATATAAAAAAGGTGACGTTAATAATCCAGACAACTACAGAGGGATCTCGCTGTGCAACATCGGCAGTAAATTATATAGTGCTGTTATTAATAGAAGACTTCAAGAATGGGTCGAAGAGAATAATATTACAGGCGAATTTCAAGCTGGATTTAAACGAAATTATTCGACTATAGATCATATGTTTACTTTGATGGCCTTTGTTCAAAAACAGTTTTGTCTAAATCGAAAATTATATGTGGCTTTTATTGATTTTGAAAAAGCATTTGACTCTGTCAACAGGAGTGTTTTGTGGCCAATTTTGGTGAAGCATGGAATCCGAGGTAAATTATATAAATGTGTTTTGAGCATGTATGACTCTGTGAAAGCGAGAGTGAGATGTGGATCATCTCTAACAGACTACATAAACTGTACATTGGGAGTTAAACAAGGGGATGTCTGTAGTCCCATTCTTTTTCTATGTTTATTAATGAATTAACTTTAGAAGTAATACATAATGGTAAGCATGGAGCTCAGTTTGTAAACGATGCATTGGAGATTTTCATCCTCCTCTTAGCTGACGACGTTATATTAATGTTAGAAACGATAGTTGGTCTCCAAAATCTATTAAATAGTTTAGAAAGAGCCTCTGCGTCACTCCAATTGAAAGTAAACATGGCAAAAAGTAACATCATAGTGTTTAGGAAAGGTGGACATCTCGCTGCACGGGAAAAATGGATGTACAATGGAATGCCTATGCCAGTCGTGAATGTCTATAAGTACTTGGGTATATATTTTTCAACACGTTTAAGCTTCGGTTTTGCTTCCAAAGACCTTGTAAGTAGAGCTAAACGTTGCTTACTATGTATTTTAAAGAAATTGCGTATGCTTAATAATGAGTCTCTTACACTGTTTTTAAAGTTGTTCGATTCTCAAATTCAACCCATGGTGCAATACGGAGCTGAGTTATGGGGTCTTGATACTGCTTCTATACATATTGAAAAGATTCATTTAAATGCATTGAAAAAGTTTCTCGGTGTTTCAATGTAAACGCCAAACGATTTAGTTTATGGGGAGACCAATAGGTACCCAATCCATTTACTCTCTGTAGTAAGGTGCATTCGTTACTGGCTGAAAATAACCCGGATGGAACCTAGTAGACTACCACATAAAGCATATAAAATGTTAGTACAGCTAGATGCTAGGGGTAAGAGTAATTGGGCCTCTAAAGTGAGGTTAAAACTGTACGAATTTGGGTTTGGCTTTGTGTGGGAGAATCAAGGTGTAGATGACATAAATAGTTTTATTTGTATGTTCCGGCAAAGGTTAATTGACTGTAACTGGCAGAGATGGAATTCTCATATCGAGGACAGTTGCCGATTTGATGTTTACAGAGTGTTAAATCCTGCACATTGTATTCCAAAGTACTTATCAATGCAAATTAACAGACATATTAAACATATTGTCACTAAATTTAGATTTGGTGTATCGGATATCTGTGTACATTCTAACCGTTATCGGCCTTTTATTGATCGTAATTTTACATGTCCGCTCTGTCATGAAGATGATGAAAATGAAGTTCATTTTGTTCTGTCTTGTTCTGTACTACAAGTTATCAGACAGCAATTAATCCCACTTAAGTATCTAAGAAAACCTTGTTTCTTCAAACTCATTATGTTAATGGCATCATCGAATGAAAACACTACCAAACAGTTCGCTTTGTACTTGTATAAAGCTTTCAGAATGCGAAATGATGTGTTAAGATAACACATGTTAAGTTTGTCAAATTGAGTTTGCATTGATGAATTGCGCGATTTGTCATTTCTTTACCCCCTTCTAAGGGGCTATGGCCTTTACGAATAAAATTGCATCTGCATCTGCATCTCTTCTGCATCTCTCTCCCTCTCTCTCTCTCTCTCTCTCTCTCTCTCTCTCTCTCCTCTCTCTCTCTCTCTCTCTCTCTCTCTCTTTCTCTCTCCCTCCCCTCTCCTCCTCTCTCTCTCTCTCTCTCTCTCTCTCTCTCTCTCTTCTCCGTCTCTCTTCTCTATCTCTCTCTCCTTCTTCCCTGTCTCTCTGTCTGCTTCTGTCTGTCTGTCTCTCTCTTCTCTCTCTCTCTCTCTCTCTCTCTCCTCTCTCTTCCCTTCTCTGTCTGTCTGTCTGTCTGTCTGTCGTTCTTCTCTCTCTCTCTCTCTCTCTCTCTCTTCTCTCTCTCTCTTCTTCTCTCTTTTTCTTCTTCTTCTTCTTCTTCTCTCTCTTCTCTCTCTCTCTCTCGTCTGTCTCTCTTCTTCTTTTCTTCTCTCTTCTCTCTCTCTCTCTCTCTCTCTCTCTCTCTCTCTCTCTCTCTCCTCTCTCTCTCTCTCTCTCCTTCCATTCTTTGTCCTACAAGGCCCTGACATCTGCTGTCACCGAACTACCGAGAGAGGCAGAGAATGATCAAAGGGAGCAATAGTATGTTATATCGTGTGAATTCGTGTGCACATATATCCGCGCGCGCGCGCGTGTGTGTGTGTGTGTGGTGTGCGCACGTGTGTGTGTGTGTGTGTGTGTGTGTGTGTGTGTGTGTGTGTGTGTGTGTGTGTGTGTGTGTGTGTGTGATTGGCTGGAAGCGTGTTTGTGTGTGCGCACGTGTGTATGTGCATGCATGTATGTGTATGAGCGTGTGCATGTATGTGTGGGGAGGGGGGTGGGGATTGTAAAAGAGGGAAAGCGAGTTTCTGAGGTCGTGTTTGTACCTTACTCAGTGCTAATGCCGTGTTTGTAGTTCAGTAGAATGGCGTGTTTATGATTCAGTAGAATGGTTAGTTTGTGGTCGATTCTCTTCCAAATCAAAGAGTCCCAGATGCCAGCTTTAAGCGCACTTGGGAAAAATGTGTCCATTCGCCACGCCACGGATGTGATGTCACCGACCAAGTTTTTCTGTTTGCATCCAGCTTCCCCCAGAATCAAAACAAAGAATTAGACAATAACACCAACAAATGGTTGCGTCGTAAGCTATCAGGCAAACGTGTGTGCGAGTTGAGTGCGTTCAGGCAGCACTACCGACTACTTCTGATTGGGTGTTTTGTTTGACTGCTTCTATTTGGGTGTATTGTCTAGTATCCCACAACCAACTTTGTATAGGAAAAGCTGGCAAGAAAAAAAAAACAATAAACAAGTAGGGTAACTCTTGCTCCCATAAGAAAACCTAACACAGAGTAACTTTTATTCAAGACTGGCACAGCCTTTTAAACTTGAATAAAGTCAGACAAATACAAAGACGAACAATCTAATAGTAGGGGGAAAACAAGCGCAGGCCAACAACCCCTCCGTCATCACAGTAATGACTTGGCAAAGATTAGAACTTAAGGGGGGGGGGGGGTTGAAGATGAAGAAAATGGGAACATAAAATTGAGAAGATATATTATAGATATGAAAACTCTTCACTAGCTGCATGAGGGAACCATCGTAATCCATCTCGAAGGCAGATCTATGTGTATTGCCTGCTCCTAGGCCTTTCGTCCGCTGGATCGGACTCATCAGGGAGACACGGCTGATTGTGCTCAAGAAAAAAGTAAACTCGTCTCCTACGATGGAAAGTACCGCGCAACATATTACATCATAAAATGGCTTTAAGCGTACCATGATGTAAAACAGCTTTCAGTATACTGCAGTACAAAGTGGCCGACCTTTTACCACGATACATCCTAGTAGACTACAATAAACAGTATAGTACAGTACAAAGATCGTTGCAATGCACTGCGATACAAAGTGGCTTACAGCGTACCTCAATACAAGAGTGCTTTCCGTGTACTACGATGGAAAACGACCAGTAGTGTGACGAAATACAACAGCATACAGTTTGCCGCTGTTCAAAGTAGCAGCCAGTATTCTGCCAACGTAACTTACAGTATACAATATAAAAGTAGTCCACAGTACACTGCAGCACAAAGTGGCTCACAGAATACTAGGATACAAAATAGTTTACAGTTCAGTTCAGCCCTTTACCACACTGGTTTTAGGGAAAAGCCCGAGAGATGAAGCAGCTGACGTAGTCCGCTGTCTGTGTTATCGCGTGGCTGTGGCTGTGGCGAGCAGATCGGGCATGCTAAGGCCGATCCATCCCTTTATGTTTGCCACCCAGCGCTTCCTCAGACGATCTCGGAGCCGACTGCCCTCCGGGGTGCGCTTTACAAAGGACTTGACGAGACTGTCGAGTTAGTTGCCAAGTGAGGTGACAGCAGGCGGAAGTTTCAACAAGTTTTAAAAAGTACTTGAAGTAACTCCGCCAGATAACATGGACGAATGAATACAGGACAAACCACGACGCGTTTCAAACTCTTAGGTCTTCTTCAGGCAAGAGAAACAACACTCGGGACAACGAAAATGAAGAACGATCAATCACGTAGCTTGCAAATTCGGCGCGTTGTGTTTTGTCCTCTAATTCGTTTGTCCGTGTTATCTGACGGAGTTAGAACAAGTACCTTAAAAAAAAAAAAAAAGACTGTCGAGGTGGAAGAGATGGCCAAACCAGGTCAGCGTCTGTCGTTTGACTATGGCCAACAGAGGTTTGTGAGGTCCCACAGTTTTCTGGGTGGGTGCTGAATTGGTTGGAGAAGCCTTTGCAGGCAGTAAGGGGGCAGGCAGACCGTTATTCACCCAAAGTGCTCCCATGTTCGTAAATGGGGGAGGGGGAAAGGTGTATGTTATCTTCCCCACCACCGCGACTACATCCCTCACCCCACACCTCACACCCGCACCGACCCAACCCCTGTCTTCTGTTCAAAAAAGGAATGTGTGATGCCAGGGGCAGGAAGGAGGGTGAGAGTGAAAGGGGAGGTTGGTTGGCTATCAGCAGAAATTGTATGCAGCAGAAAGTTCGAATTGGCTGGTGGCACATCTTCTTCAGACACCATTTTGCGCAAAGCCGGAGTATGTACCTGTGTGAATATGTATGTACATGTGTGTGTTTGTTCTGTGTGGAGGACGGGGGGGGGGGGGGGGGGGGGGGGGGGGGGAGAGAGTATGTTTGAGAAAGTTGATATTCAGGCTAGTGAATCTGGAGACAATAGACATTCTACAGGTAACGCATAGAACAGCTCAGTTTTAGATCGTGTATCCATACTTCTGTGTTAGAGAGAGAGTCAAAAGCTGAATTCATTTGACCGCTGCACAACCCGATTCTATTCCTATGATTTATTTCTGTATAGGTGATGTGGCTGGTGTGAATTATTGATGGGTGGCTTTACCTTGCCTTTGACAATGATGTGAGGTGCTAATTCGTAGTCTGTCTGGTTCTGCTCTCTCTCTCTCTCTCTCTCTCTCTCTCTCTCTCTCTCTCTCTCTCTCTCTCTCTCTCTCTGTTCGTGTCAGTTTCTCTCTGTTTGTCTTGTTTGCTCTTCAAGTGGGTAGGTGAAAGGGTGTGAATATGTAAGAAAGAAGACAGTCGTATGCATGTGTTTTTCTATGAGTGTGGTGTGTGTGCGCGCGTGTGCGTGCATGCGTGCGCGCGCGCGCGTGTGTGTGTGTGCATAGGCGCATGCACGAGCCTTCAAGAAATAGACTCACTTGCTGTTCAGTCGTGGATTAAACAGAGAGAAGAGACAACTTCTACACCATGAATACAGATGGGAAAAACTTCATTTCCTGGAAGCTGTAGTACCCAGGCCAGGACCATGCCAGGGGGGATAATGAGGGAACAGGCAGACCGTAACACAAAGTGTATTGCAGGAAAGAGCAAGGAAGGAGGTGTGACAGCTTCCATTAATTGTAACATCGACAGGAAAGCGTCGGAAAGGCAGGACAAAGATGGGGGGAGGGGGAGGGGGGGGGGGGACAAGAAGGTCTACGAAGAGACTGATGATAGGGAATGCAGAGCTCGAGGGTTTGGGGTGGGAAACGGAAGAGGGAGGGCGTGGAACTCGGGTGGGATAAGGTCAGTGGGAGTTCTTCTTGCAGCCAACTGAACTGGATCAGATCTGCATCACCTCGTGTGTAGCAACATGGGCGTGGTGAGTGTATTTTGTGTGCGATTGATGTTTGTGTGTGTGTGTGTATGAATGTGTGTGTGTGTCTGTGTACGTGTGGTGTGTGTGTGTATGTGTGTGTGTGCGTGTGTGTGTGGTGTGTGTGTGTGTGCGTGTGTGTGTCTGTCTGTCTGTCTGTGTGCGTGTGTGTGTATGCGTGTGCGTGGTGTGTGCGTGTGGGTGTTTGTGTGGTGTGTGTGTACGCGTGTGTGTGGTGGGTGTGTGTGCGTGCGTGCGTGTGAGAGAGAGAGAGAGAGAGAGAGAGAGACTGTCTCAGTCCTGTGCTACATGTCTCTATTCTAGCTGTTTGAGGCACTGCCCCTTTATAATGGCTCATGTGAATTATTGATGGCTGTTTTGTCAGTTTGATGCCGTCACCTTGAATCTCTCTCTCTCTCTCTCTCTCTCTCTCTCTCTCTCTCTCTCTCTCTCTCCCATTATTGATGGGCTGTTATGTACTATTACTATAAGCGTGAGGTGTTAATTCATGAATGTGTATGCCTGTAACTAAAAACATTGTTTTGTTCTGATTCAGTGATCTGAAGAACAAGAAAAGTGTCTTGACCTGCAGTGTAGTACACTTTGGGCATTCAAGTGTCCTCAGTATTGTTTATTTATCTCTTTCCTTCACTTCGTGTCTTTCTGTTGGATGAATGAAACACAGTTGTCACTCAGAGACGTAATCTGAATAGTCTTCGCGTTCTACAAAGCCCCTATGTTGTTGTTCTCTCTTTCAGCTCATTACCATCCACATGTGCTGCCTAAGAGATGAAACAACAACAACAACAACAGGAAAGCATCTAATTTGTCTAGAGGCACCCTGTAATATTATGTGTATGAAGATTTGCAGATGACATCACTTTGAATGAAAAGCAGTGTACAGAGTTATTCAATCAAAAGAGCAGCAAATCATTTGAAAAACTGTTCTTAATATTGTGTATGATTGTATGCCCATGTCAGTGTGTGTGAGCATGTGTGATGTTCTTGTTTGTGCATGTGTTTACATGTGTGTGCATTTTTGTGCTCACGAGTCTGTGTGTTTGTGTGTATGAAAACTCTCTGGATGCTGGAATCGACAGATAATGAGCAGACATGCAAAACTCTCGTACAGACAGACCGTTATGTCCCTCCACCCAGACACTCTCGACATTCCCCTGCCCCACCCATGCCCCCTCCATCTCATCCCTCACTCCTCTGATCAAAAAGGAGTGGGTGATGCCAGGGGCAGTATGGAGGATGACGGGGAAAGGGGAGGTAAGTTGGCAATCAGCGGGAATTTAATCCAGCAGAAAGTTCGGATTGACTGGTGGTACATCTCCTTCTGGGCACCATTTTGCGTAGAGCCGAAGTATGTGCTTGTGTGAATGTGTATGTACATGTAGAATGTGTAAATACATGTGTGTGTGTGTGTGTGTGTGTGTTGTGTGTGTGTGTGTGTGTGTGTGTGTTGTCATGAGTGTGTGGGGGTGGTGGTAAGGGGTATGACAGACAAAGAGGAACGGGAGGAGTATGTTTAAGAAAAAGAGGTGAGTTTCAGGCTTCACAAAATCTGCACACAATAGAAATTTGAAAGATAGCTCATAAAACGGTTCAGTTGTAGATCGTGTTTGTGTGCGCGAGTGTATGTTTGTGTGTGTGCACGCATGTGTGTGTATGGGCATACGTGTGTGTGTGTGTGTGTGTGTGTGTGAGAGAGAGAGAGAGAGAGAGAGAGAGTAAAGACTGGGTCATTTGACTGCTGCAGAACCAATTCTATACCTGTGATTGATTGGTTTATAGCTGAATTGGCTCATTTGAATTGTTGATGGGAAATACCTTGCCTTTAATGAGATGTGAAGCGCTAACTAATAGTTAATCTGGAACTACTGTCCCTCTCTCCCTGTCTCTCCTCTGCACTCTCTTTGCCTCTGTCTTCTGTTTCTGTTCTTATGTGTCTCTCATTCGTTTTCATTGTTGTTTCTTTTTCCTTTTTTGCTTGCTTGTTTACGCCTTAAGTGGGTGATTGAAGGGGAGCTGGTGTGTATGAAAAAAGAGAAACAGATGAGCATACGTGCTCCTCTGTGTGCGTGACTGGATCTGTGTGTCAGTCATTGTGTGCATGCACATTTTGTTCTTGGGCATGTGTGTATGAGTGTGCGCGTGCGAATGCTCATCTGTCTGTCTGTGTGTATGTGTGTGTGTGTGTGTGCGTGTGTGTGTATTTGTGTGTGTGTGTGTGTGTGTGTGTGTGTGTGTGTGTGTGTGTGTACAAGGGCACATGTGTGTATGTGTACACGCCTATGCATGCCTTCAAGAAACAGACGCTCATCCGCACTCTCAGCCAGAGAGGTGCAGACAACTCTGATATCATGATGTGCTATAGACTGGAGACCTTGATTCCCCTGGGAGT
>CM065715.1:17082541-17107541 GCA_033310375.1 Conus canariensis
AAACAGTTTACAGTATACTGCAGTATAAAGTGGTTCGCCATTTTCCACGACACAGCCTAGTATACTGCACTAATAAGTAGCATACCATACAGTACAGTAAAATACAAAAAATTGAAGTGTATTAAGATACAGCCTAGTTTACAGTGTACGACAGTACAAAATAGCTTTCAATATATTGCGATGGAAAGCAGCCAACAGTATAATGTCATACAAAAAATGATAGCTTACAGTACGCTGCTGTACAAAGTAGCTAACAATAATTATTCTACAATACTCCTCTCTCTCTCTCTCTCTCTCTCTCTCTCTCTCTCTCTGCGTTCGATTGAAGCTAGGTGCGTCAGACTTGTAACCCGGCCGCCATGATGAAGCCCGCGGTGTTCTCCAGGTCAGAACGGGCTCCCCAAAGCTGCGCCTGTAACTCCGCTCCCCCCGGCCAGGTTTTGTGTCGTAGAGCTGCGTGAGTAGGACAGCGCAGGAGGACATGTTCAGGGGTCTGGGGTCCAGTGCCACATGGACACTGGTCAGTGTAGGTGATCTTCAAATTCTACAATACAAAATAACTCACAGTATGCTATTGTATAAAACATTTTTTTTAATCCAAAGCATCTATCCTGTACAAGACCTAAAGCCCAAAGTTCATAGTTACGTCAAAGACCTCTGGCTAGAGGGCTGGAATACACAAACGGATAGCAACCTTTTTCAGGTCCGTCCAAACCGGAATAGCTCAGTTGGTAGAGCGCCGGACTCGTAATCTTGGGGTTGCGGGTTCGCATATCCGCCGGGCCGTTTCGGTACAGGGGGATTTTTCCCTCGGAGTTAACATTGGTTCTGACTCCATTCCCCATACAGTCCTTCGAATGAGACTATAAACCGAGGTTCCGTGTGTGACCGCACGCACATCTTGCACACACGTAAAATCCCATCACCAACTTTTGGAAGAGAAGGCCAGTTTGGCCGTTGGTATGGATGACACGTTACACAATGCATGCACCTTCCCCGAAGTTGGAGTATGGCTGCCTTAATGGCTGGATAAAAAAAATGGTCATACACACAAAAGTGTCTGAATAATCAACATGAGGATTGTGGACACTAAAAGAAAGAAGAAAGAAGAAGAAACCTGGAAGAATTTACGATCTGACGCTGCTGGCCGAGAAGAAGAAACAAATTTGTGCCGATAACACACAGGCCACACTTTTTCCACACAGTCGTACCTGTTCAAAGGTAAGGAGGCTCCACGGTGCATGTCACATGATGAGTCACTTACTATAAAGGATGTTCCTACAGAGTGCAGGGGTTTACACTCCGGTCAACATGAACACTTTATAGCAGACTCCATGAAGATCTCGTTCAGAAATGTTTCACCTGATCTGATGTTAGTACGTTCTAGAAGGCAAAAATAGTTTACAGAAATATGATAAAAGGTTAATTTCATCAGCTGTTTTTTGTTTTTGTTTTTTACAAAAATGTGAAACTTGATGTGATAATTCTGATATGGCCCCCTCCTCCCTCCCTTCCCCCCTCGTCCTCAGTTGTCGGCTGGGCTATAAACAATATGAAATTGAAATTTTCACTTTTAAAATCGATCCGGCGTCTGAAAATATATGTATAAACTAATTTTACATTGCCAGCATTTGTCTGTCTCTTTGTTTAATTTCCAGACCAAGAAGACATTGTTTGTTTTTCGTTGTTTATGTTTTTCAGTTTGTGTGTGTGTTTGTTAACATGGAGTACTGGGCTGAGTAGGTGTTTCAATACCCAGTATGACGATTGATTTCGTATGTGCTCACTTCGATGCTGACCACGAAACTGTGTCTTGACTCAGTAGATAACGATCATTATCTTTGTGTTCACCAGTCACCAACAGACCAAAATGAGCTGTCAGTGCATTATACAGCCAGCGGTGCTTTGTGACATGGTTCAAACACGTGATTAGATTGTTAAAATACCTCCGTTCACATTTACAGACATTTCCTCAGGCATGGACATGGGCGTACAAAGGCATACATGCAGACACAGACACGCATACAAAAACCACATGCATGCTGGCGCAAAACGTGTGCATGATTTACAACGTATGCACTAACATGTGTCTGAAGGCCATAACCACGAATCAAAGATCTCAATAGAAGACAGGAAAACAAAAGAACAAAATGTGTCTCTGTCTCCCATGGACGACTGGTCGGTACAAACCAACTTTGGTGTATGATTTGATGACAGTAGTGAGATGGTAAGAGAGCGTAAGACAGGATGGAGAGTGTTTCTCAATGCCCTTTCAGCTGTGGACAAAACAGGGAAGAAGTCGACAGAACCTCGTCCCAACAGAATGGCAAACAAACTTCATTTGCTGGGTGCTGGATTGGTGGGACATGCCTTGGCAGACAGTTAAGAGAGAGGCAGACCGGTGTTCACCCAAAATACCCCCATATAATGCTGAACAGTTAGGTAGTGGGTGAAAACAAGTCCAGGCTAACAATTCTTCTGTTATTATAGTAATGACTTGGCAAAGATTTGAACTTTAAAAAAGGGGGTTGGGGGGTTGAAGATAAAGAAAATGGGAACATGAAATTAAGAAAATATATTATAAATATGAAAACCTTTCACTAGCTGCATGAGGGAACCATTGTAATCCTTCCTGAAGGCAGATCTATTTGTACTGCCTGCTCCTAGGCCTTTCGTCCGCTGGATCGGACTCATCAGTGAGACTGCCATGTTAGCAAATGGGGGAGGGAGAGAGGTGCAGGGGGTGGTAGCAGGGCTGTAGAGGAAGGAGAAGGAAGTCGACCGTTTTTGTTTTTTCTTTTTTTTTTATATCAGCAAGTTTTAATTGATGACGGTTCTTACACACACACACACACACACACACACACACACACACACACACAAAACTCACACACACACACACACACACACACACACACCACACACACACACACACACACACACACACACACACACACACACACACTCACACACACACACACACACACACACACCACACACAAGCAACAAAGAGACCCTCTGTCAATTTGTAGATGTGGATTAATACTAAAGAAGCAGACGACATAACATCTTTTTTCTTTTACTGGGGGGACCTGGCCAGCACTACACAGACAATGAGGAAGAACAGATGAATTTGGAGCAGATGAATTGAATTATGCCAGAGGCTGTACAAACAACAGGGAGTGCCAAGAAAAGGGGTGGGTGTAGTCCACGTAACCTTTCTCCCGTGGACAGTTATAGTGGGAGACACAAACCTACATTGCTCAGCAACTGTATTAACTGTAATAGGCAAAAAGCAAATATGTGAATGTGACTAGTGCTTATGTTTTGTTGGGTATGGTTGTTGGCGTTTCTCGTTCAGACACACATAGAGAAAGCAGCCTCATATTCTAAAGATAGTGTACAGCTTTCTGTGTGTGTGTTCGCATGCATGCGTGCATGTGTGTATGTGCATGCGCGTCTCTGTGGTTGTGTGTGTGTGTGTGTGTGTGTGTGCGTGTGTGTGTGTGTGTGTGTGTGTGTGTGTGTGTGCGCGCGCGCGCGCGCGCGCGGACTTGTGCGCCAACAAAAATAGTTTCCTTCTCACCTGTCAATCGTGGATTAGAAGAGAGAAGCAGACGACAGTGGCCTGTCCCACACAATGGAAAACTCCGTTGTCCGAGTGTCTATAGTGGACAGATCTTGCTTTTGCAAATAATGAGGTGGCAAGCAGTGCTTCATCTACCCAGCACTCTACTCTGTTAACCAATTATATGGTAGAACTAGTGAGTTTTGTCACTAAACCGGTGCGCTGATCTAGAGGTACATTACATCAGCTCATTTGTCGTAATGCATTTACTTATTCCCAGAAGCGTTCCTGAAAAGTGACAAAGTCTCAAACGAGATAAACGCGTGTTTCTCCATTGTCAACAACCGTGACTGAATCAAGTGAATACACTTTAGTTCCAAGCTAGAGGAAAGTCTGAGATATGGACGTATTTCCTCTTCCCAAAAAGAAGCATGACATGAAGTTTACTTCTGCTCTGAGCGAAACTGTTCTGTTTTTATCAGCAAAATACAGTAAGGGTGAACAGTTGAAAGTAGATAAAGTCCACTATACTGGTCAGCTGGCAAAGCCCGTTGCGTCAGAGATATACCAGTATTTTGTACCGGCACGAGCATGAAACACCGGTAATGTATATGAGTATATAGCTTGAAAAGTTGGGAATACCAGAAGCTGTAGAAAAGCAACAGGAAGAGTGGCTAGAGAAGGGATGGATGCAGGCTACACAACTTGTCTCCAGTGGCAACAAAGGTCGGCCTTACCATCCACCCGCAGATACTTAAGATCAACACAGTCAGTCAAGACCCTGTGGTGCTCAATGGAACCCCACTGGAAGAAGTCCAGACGTTCCCATATCTGGGCAGTGTAGTCTACCAGCAAGGGGGAACTGAAGCCGATGTGAAAATCCGAATAGGAAAAGCAAGAGCGGCCTTCATCACACAAAATATTTGGAAGTCTCGACTCATCACCATCAGCACGAAAATCCGCCTTTTCAACTCGAACATTAAATCTGTCCTCTTGTACGGATCGGAGACCTAGAGAACCACACAGACCACAATGCTCAAACTGCAGACCTTGATTAACAGCTGCCTGCGAAAGATCCTCCACATTTCCTGGCCAGATAAGCAGCAAAGAGCTTTGGGAAAGAATTAACCAGCTGGCAGTAGAGCAAGACATCCGGAAAAGAAGAAGGCGGTGGATAGGACACACCCTCAGAAAGCCCCCAGACAACACCACTAGAAAATCTCTGACCTGGAATCCTCAAGACTAGAGGAAGCGAGGAAGACCAAGAAACACCTGGAGGCGGGACCAGGAGGCGGACACCAGGCAGATGGGCTACAGCTGGGGAGAAGTAGAAAAGATTGCCTATGACCGTGGTCGTTGGCATACAGTTATTGGTGGCCTATGCTCTGACAAGAACAATGGGCCAAAGTAAGTCTGAACGAAATTGTTCTGGTTTCACCAGCAAAATGCAGTAAGGATAAACATTTGAAAGTAGATAAAGTCCGCTAAAGTGGTCAGCTGGCAAAGCCCGTTGCGTTAGAGATATACCAGTATTTTGTACCGGCACGAGCATGAAATTCCGGAATGGTTTCTAAGTATATAGCTTGAAAAGTGGGGAATGCCAGAAGCTGTAGAAGAAAAAACAGGGAGAGTGGCCAGTGAAGGGGTGGATGCAGTCTACACAACATGTCTCCAGTGGCAGAAACACACCAGCCCTTCTTTAGTGTGTCTGTGTATTTCAGTCGGAGGCGGAGAGAGACAAATGTCTCAGATTCTAAATACAGCCTAATTTGCGTACAGCACGGCTCGGTTGTAGAGTGTGTATTGAAGAAAGAGTGAGAAACCTATCGAGAGGGAGAAAATTATCGAGGGTCTAGAGGCTGAGTCATTTGCATACTGCACAAGCCAGTTCTATTTCTGTCAGTGAATTGTCCCTTTGTATCTGATGTGGCTCATTTGAATTACTGATAGACTGTTCTTAACTTTTGTCGTAGTTGTGAAATATTGATAAGTAATCTCTCTCTCTCTCTGTCTCTCTCTCTCTCTCTCTCTCTCTCTCTCTTCTCTCTCTCTCTCTCTCCCTCCTTCCCCTCTCTCTTTCTCTTTCTTTCTTCTCTCATTCTTTCTCTGTCTCTCTGTCTTCTGTCTCTCTCTCTCTCTCTCTCTCTCTCTCTCTCTCTCTGTGCCTCTCTCTCTCCCTCTCTCTCTTTTCTCTCTCCCTCCCTCCCCCTCTCTCTTTTCTTTCTTTCTCTCCCATTCTCTCCCCTCTCTCTCTCTCTCTCTCTGTCCATCTCTCTCTCTCCCTCGCTCTCGCTCTCTCTCTCTCTTTGTCCATCTCTCTCTCTCTCTCTCTCTCTCTCTCTGCCCCCTCTCTCTCCCTCTGTCCCTCTCTCTCTCTCTCTTTCCCTCTCTCTCTCTTTTCTCTCTCCCTCCCTCCCCTCTCTCTTTTCTTTCTTTCTCTCTCTCATTCTCTCTCTCTCTCTCTCTCTCTCTCTCTCTCTCCACACACACACACACACACACACACACAACACACAAAAACACACACACACACACACACCACACACACACACACACACACACACACACCACACGCAATGCCCTTCTGAACCTGTATCATTCCGACCTTCAACTCCAGACTCTCCGGAGTCCCAACATGACCTCAGCCAGACCCTGGTGAAGCAAGTGATCGACCCACGGGACTGCACGGAGAGTGGTCAGGATAAGATGTCCCTGTCCCTCTGTTGTCAGACACAGGACAGCCCCGTCACCGACCAGACACTAGATAACACCAGCATGACTTGAAAATGAAACCACTCGTACCCCAACTCCAGCGCGTGGTCCCCTTACACGCAGTAAAATAAAATGTAAACAGATGCATCTTACAGACACCTTCCAAAGTGTGGGAGCCCACTCCTCCAAGAAGAAAGACTGTTTTCAATCCCCTGCTGCCAGTAGCCCTATATAGCAATTCGGCCCTGCTCATGTCAAACACAGCAAGAGTAATCTGTCCCATTATTTTTCATGCTTAACGTTTAATATTGAAGGAATAAATACAATTTACGAAATAGATATGCGATGCTATTTGACAAAATTCGATTTGATTGTTCTGACAGAAACATTCACAAAAACATTCCCTTCCCACCTGTTCCCGATGTATGATGTTTTTATTTCAAGTGCTGTGAGAGTCTCCGATGCTCGCACAGCCCGACTGTGTGGAGGAGTAGTTTTGTTGCTAAAGAAACAGTTTACATCCTTTGTTTCTCGAATTGACCTAGAATATGACAACTGCATCGTTCTTAAACTCTCCAGGCAACTTACAGGACTGGATTCAGATTGTATTTTGATTGGTATATACCTACCTCCCCAACACAGTCCATACTATACTGATACAGATATCTGTAATGGCGTTTCTCTTTTGGAACATTGTATTTTGGATATTCTGCAATGTTACAGTGACGTGCCATTGATAATCATGGGCGACCTGAATGCGAGGACTGGCAGTGAAAATGTTAGTGAGGCTGAACTGCCCTGTGATGCTAGTGACACTGATAGTGTAACATATGATGGGACTGATCCATACCAACGGATTTCAGATGACGTCGTGGTGAATGCTTTTGGTCGTTATTTAATAAAAGTTTGTGAACAGTTTAATTTGATCCTGCTGAATGGGGTAAAATCTGGAAATATGGATAGAAATTATACTTATGTCGCTCACAATGGCTCTAGTACTATAGACTATTTCATAGTATCGAGACGCATTTTTGACTTGGCTGGTGACCTGAATGTCGGTCAAAGAATCGAATCAAAACACATGCCTGTAGAGCTTGGGTTTGAATTTAAGAACGTAAAAGGTAAACGTACGTATATTTCAAAAAAGCTATCGTTCAGATGTACAAATGGGACTGTCATAAATTGCAGGAATATTTGGATGCTTTCAAGACTGAAAAGATTTCTTTAATGTTTAAGGAAGCTTATGATTTAATTAGTTTGGATACAGAAGCAGCGCTCTGTAAGTTTTATGAAATTATCGGTAGCGCAGCAAGTCCCATGTTGAAGACTGTTGTCTTGGGGAGTTTTAGCAACAACCCCTGGTTTGACTCTGAATGCAAGCAACAACGTCAAGCGGCAAGACACTCCCTTAGAATATTAAGGAAAGCCAAGAAAAATAAAAGGGAACAAAATATATCGGATAAGGAAATAGACATCCTGAGAATAACGTACACGAGCAAACGGAGTGATTATAAAAGTTTGCTACAACAAAAGAAGATGGATAATAAAAAGCAGACAATTAGATTATTGGAAGATAATGCGAGCAATCCCCAGAAGTTCTGGAGTACTCTGAAAAACTATATAGGCAGACCGATAAACCAGAATTCTATTGCTGCTGCTGAATGGTTCACTCACTTCTCAGAGGTATTTAACCAAGATTGCCCCAGTATTAACATTAACGAGACGTTGCCTAATTGTTACCATTTGGATGCATGTTTAGCGTGGATACTGACTGTAATGTACTAAATGAGGAGATCTCACTCCAGGAAGTTCTTGATGCAATTTCTGCATTAAAAAACAACAAAGCAGCCGGTCCAGACGGGTTTTCGGGAGAATTTTATAAACATGCAGACCCAGAGGTTGGACTATTTTTTAAAAAGTACTTCAATACATTATTTGATTTAGGTACTTTTCCACTCGGGTGGTCAGAAGCCATCATACAGCCAGTATATAAGAAAGGTGACATAAATTCACCGGATAATTACAGAGGTATTTCCTTATTGAACGTCTGTGGAAAGCTTTACAGATATATTCTGAATAAGCGTTTAACTTCTTGGATAGAGGATAACAAATTGTTAAACGAGGCCCAAGCTGGATTTAGACAGAAATATAGCACAATTGATCACATATTTAGCCTCTTATCATTAATTCAAAAACAGTTTGGCAGTCATGGAAAGTTATATTGTGCATTTATTGATTTCAAAAAAGCATTTGATTTTGTTGATAGATGCTGTTTATGGTCCATTCTAAGAAAAAACGGCATTGGAGGCAAAATGTATAAAGCTATTCAAAGTATGTATAACATTGTCAAAGCAAAAGTTCGTGCTGGTAGTGAACTTACAGATGTTTTCATGTGCCCCAAGGGATTAAAACAAGGAGATATTTGTAGCCCTGTTTTATTTTCCCTGTTTATTAATGAGTTGGCAAATGACATTAATCAAAAAGGAAAACATGGCATAACACTTACACCTGAACAAATACAAATACTGATTCTGCTTTTTGCTGACGATGTAATTTTGTTGTCGTATACTGTAATTGGTTTGCAGCAGCAACTAAATATTTTATGTAACACTGCGAAAAGACTTGGACTGATAGTAAATATGGATAAATCTAAAGTGGTTGTCTTTAGAAAAGGTGGCCATCTTGCCGCTCGTGAAAAATGGCTTTACGATGGACAGTATTTAGAGATTGTTAACCAGTACAAATATTTGGGTGTGATTTTTTCAACAGGTGTGTCCTTTCGTATGCGTTAAGGGACATGGCTGACAGAGCAAAGAAAGGTGTGATTGGTATTTTACGACTACTTTGGTCCCTCGGTAATCAATCTCCTCAACTGTTCTTCAAGCTTTTTGACTGTCAGATACGACCCATACTTACATACGGTTCAGAAGTATGCGGTCTTAGCGCTGATTATTCAATCATTGAACAGGTACATTTATTTGCGATTAAGAGACTGTTAAACGTCAGTGTGAAGACACCAAATGTGCTTGTGTATGGTGAAACGGGGAGGTTTCCATTATTTATAAATATTTATGTTCGAAATATTAAATATTGGTTATCTCTAACAAAAATGTGTGAGGATCGCCTTCCTCGAAAATGTTATAATATGCTCTGTAATCTTCATTACAATAATAAGAATAACTGGGTACCTACTATTTGTTTCACTTTGTATCGCCATGGTTTCGGATTTGCGTAGGAACACCAAGGAGTTGGTGATGAGAACATATTTCTGGCTGAATTTAGACAACGTTTGATTGACTGTTATGTCCAAGGCTGGAACAGTAAGATTAATACGAAAGAGCGCTGTTCGTTTTATTCTTTATTGAAACAAAACCATTGCCTCAGTGATTATTTACTTGTTATAAAAAGTAGGACCTTAAGAAAATATTTAACGCGAATGAGACTTGGTGTTTCACCGTTAAAGTGTCACGCAAATCGTTTTTGTGAAGCAACGCGTGACTGCTTTGACTGCCCGAACTGTCAAAATGCATATGAATCTGAAATACATTTCATGTTCATTTGCCCAGTATATCAAACACTCAGACAGCAGTATATACCGCGAAAATTCTACAGTCAACCCTCCATGTTCAGACTAGCGTTGCTGCTGTCAAGTCCTAGTCACTCATTCGCAGTCGCTTCTTACATAAATAAGGCACTTCAGCTGAGGTCGAGTTACCTTAAGTAATAGAATGTAATTGTTTGCTGTTGATCCACGTGTTTGAGTCACAAGATATTACGTGATTTATATTACCGTAAGCCACCCTCACGCTTTTCACCCTCTCCCTACTCCCCCTCCCCCTCCTTCGACTTTCCGTGTCAATGCTTCGTATTTTATTTAGACACACATGAAATTTTCTTTTGACTTCATCCCCGCCCCACTGTTCCCTTTGACATGGGCAGATGGCCCGGTTCATTAAATTATTTGTCTTGTCTTCTCTCTCTCTCTCTCTCTCTCTCTCTCTCTCTCTCTCTCTCTTCACTCTCTCTCTCTCTCTCTCTCTCTCGCTCTCTCTCTGTCCATCTCTCTCTCTCTCTCTCTCTCTCTTCTGTCCCTCTTTTTCTCTCCCTCTCTCTCTCTCTCTTCTCTCTCTCTCCGTCCCTCCCCCTCTCTTTTCCTTCTTTCTCTCTCTCTCTCATTCTCTCTCTCTCTCGCTCTCGCTCTCTCTCACTCTCTCTCTCTCTCTCTCTCTCTCTCTCTCTCTCTCTCTCTCTCTCTCTCTCTCTCTCTCTTGTAAGCATAATCTTTTTTTTTTTTATACAGAACGTGGCAACTGCCTTTCGCTGGACTCTTAAAAAATGATTTTTGTTCTGATGTAAAGGACCTCAAAGACAACAAGAAAAACATGTGGAATCTGCGCAATGCAGTGTGACGCACTATGACCATTCAAGTGTTTGTTTCTCTTTCGTTCTCGCTGCCAGTTTGTGTGTGGAAGATAAAACAAATTTGTCGTTCAGAAAGATAATCTGGATGTCCTTACTCCAGTTAGGCCCATGTTTTATTGTCTTGTGTTTATCGTTGTCCAGATATGCTGTCTAAAATCACGAACATACTTTATAATGTATAGAGGCTGTAACTTTATAATGTATAGAGGCTGTAGTCTTAACTCTTTCTATATTTGAGAACGACAGCACTTTGAATGGAAAGAGTTTACGGAACCATTTAAATCAAAGAACAGTGTATCATAAGCAAAAGCTGTTTTAAATATTGTGTATGTCGGTATGTAAATGCCAGTGTTTAAGTATCCATGCTGTGCTTGAGTGTGTATGTGTCGAGGTATGCATGTATGCTTGCTGGTACGAGAGTGCATGTTTATGTGTGCGTGTGTGTGTGTTTTGAAGTGCACGTGCCTACAAGAAATAGAGACTGTTTCTCTTCCCTCAGCCGTGGATCAAACAGAGAGAATGAAACAACAGCAATTTGACTGATAGCATGGACAACGTTTGGGATGCTGGAGTGGACAGATAATGATCCGACACGCATAACTCTCCTACAGGTACAGTGTTATCTCCCCTCACCGCGACCCCTTTCATCACCTCCCCCTCCCCTCACCCTGCCCCTTCTGACTCGGCCCTTCACTCCTCTGTTCAGAAAAGGAATGAGATATGCCAGGGGCAGGAATGAGATATGCCAGGGGCAGGAATGAGATATGCCAGGGGCAGGAATGAGATATGTCAGGGGCAGGAATGAGATATGCCAGGGCAGGAATGAGACATGCCAGGGGCAGGAATGAGATATGCCAGGGGCAGGAATGAGATATGCCAGGGGCAGGAATGAGATATGCCAGGGGCAGGAATGAGATATGCCAGGGGCACAAGGGAGGGTGGCGGTGAAAGGGGAGGTTGGCCGGCAATTGGCAGGAATTTTATCCAGCAGAAAGTACTAATTGATGGTGGCTCATTTTATCATGGGTACCACTTTGGGCAAAGCCAAAATATGCACCAGTGTGAGTGTCTGTACACCTGTATATATGTGTTTGTTTGTCATGTGTGGGGCGGGAGGAGGGGAGGGAGGGGGTGTCTGTGAGGTAGATTTGGGCTACAGACTAAAGAGTCTGGAAACAATAGAGATTCTAAAGATAACGCATAGAACAGCTCAGTTTTAGATCGTGCATCACTGTTTTGTGTGTGTGTGTGTGTGTGTGAGAGAGAGAGAGAGAGAGAGAGAGAGAGAGAGAGTCTAAAGATTTATTCGTTTGACCACTGCAGAACCCGATTCTATTCCTGTAATTTATTGCTTTATAGCTGATGTGGCTCGTGTGAATTATTGATGGGCGGCTTTACCTTGCCTTTGACAATGATGCGAGCTGCTAATTGGTAGTCGCTCTGGTGTTGCTCTCTCTCTCTCTCTCTCTCTCTCTCTCTCTCTCTCTCTCTCTCTCTCTCTCTCTCTCTCTCTCTCTCTCTTCTTTGTGTGGCTTTTTCTCTGTTATTATGTGGGTGAGTGAAAGGATGTGGATGATTTTGAAAATGAGAGACTCATATGCGTGTATACTTCTGTGTGCATGAGTGTGCACGCGCATGCGCACGCACATGTGTATGTGTGCATAGGCATGTGTGTGTGCGTGCATACACGTGCATGTGCCTTCAAGAAAAGACTCTGACTTGGTCAGCCATGGATCAAACACAGAGAAGCAGACAACGTCTGCACTACGAACTACAGATGGGAAAACTTCATTTTCTGGAAGCTGTAGTGGCCAGGCCAGGCCAGGCCAGGGGGGATAATGAGGCAACAGGCAGACCGTAACACACCAGTGTATTGCAGGAAAGAGCAAGGAAGGGGGTGTGACAGCTTCCATAAATCGTAACATCGACTAGGAGGGTCGGAAAGACAAGTACAGAGATGGGTGGAAGAGAGGGAGGAGGTGTAGAAGGTCTTCGAGGAGAGTGGTTATCTGGCTCAAGGGCTGGGAGTGGAAAAGGGGAGAAGGAGGGGGACGGGTGGAATTGGGTGGGATAAGATCAGTGGGAGCCCTTCATGCAGCCAACGGAACTGGTTCAGACCCGAATCTCCTCGTGTGTGGCAACATAGCGCGTGTTTTGTGAACGTGTCTGAGTGCACGTGTATGTGTATGAATGTGTGAGTGTATGCGTGTGTGTGAGAGAGAAGAGAGAGGTCCTGGAGTGGGTGTAATGACTGGTTCAGTAACGTCCTGCATGGTTCCATTCCATCCTGGTCATGTGAGGTATCGCTTTACAACAGGCTCATTTGAATTATTGATGGCTGTTTCGTCAGTGTGGTGCCTGTGCCTTGCACTTAACGTGCTTGAAATGAACAGCTTTTGTTACTCTCTCTCTCTCTCTCTCTCTCTCTCTCTCTCTCTCTCTCTCTTACACACACCTCTGTTTGTGTGTGTGTGTGTGTGTGCACGCATGCGCGCATGCACATGTTTGTGTGTATGTGTGTGTGTGCGCGCGCGCACGTGCGGGCATGCACATGCGTGTGTATGGGCATTAAGTGGAACACTATATTTTCTGGGCACTGGAATGACAAGGCCAGGCCCAGGCAGATAATGAGTGGACAGTAGACCATTATCCACCCAACACACTCCAGCTTGAACGTTTCTATAGGTCGTAAAATCAGTAGAGGAGGTTGGAGAGAGAAATGTAGAGGTCAACAGCATAAATTCAGCGGGAGATTTCTTCTTTCTTCTGACAACATGGGCATAGCATGAATGTGTGTGTATGTGTGCGTGCACGCGCGCACGTACGTGTGTGTGTGTGTGTGTGTGTGTGTGTGTGTGTGTGTGTGTGTGTGTGTGTGTGTGTGTGTGCACGCATTCACAGGTCTGCTGCTTTTGTCGCCCTCTGAAACCCTACGATCCTCTTCATGACACACCATCCACTCCATTTCAGCATGACAACATTTGATTTTCTCTGGTTCTGTCAAGTGCGTGAAACCTCTCACAAAAGGCATTAAACGCTTAGAGGAAAAAGGGACGTTGTATGTAGTATACAAATAGGTAATAGAACCATTAACAAGTGTGCCTTACCCATCGCACACGGTCGAACCGTGTCAAGGAGGATGAAGCGGTCAGGTGACAGATGGCACCTAAGGTAGTAAGGAGTTCGGACCTGCCCGACAGCGAAAGGGGAGAGGAACGTAACCACTAGGACCTCGGTGCACCAAGTGAGCGCTAAATACTCAGTCAGCTGAGGTTCTTTTGTAAACAGTCAGTGAAGAGCAGGAGTCTTGGACTCGTTCGGATGGTATTGCCGTGGGTCACTGGGTTGGTTCTATTGTCAGGCTGGTTGAACGCGCGTGGATGTTGTTATCGTAGCCCTCTTTAAGATAATTACTGTGTTAAAGTGGCCTCCGAAGTCGGCGGGAATTTTCAATGTCCATCTGGTGCCAAGGGTTTGTTTGCTAATCAATTAGGTAGGGATGTGTGTAAATGCAGATGTGTGGAGAATGTAGCGAATGGAGAATTCACAGCACTTGTGAACTAGGGGTTTGAGAAGCAGCATGGACAAAGGCATGGCCCGAAGGGGAATCCTTTGTTTCCATTCCTATATAAAGTGAGGGAGAACAACGAGAAAGAGAAGAACACCAGGAGAGAGAGAGAGAAGGCAGAGGAGAGAGAGAGAGAAGAGAGAAGGGTGGGCAGGACAGAGAACGGGTCGAGAGAAACGTGGTCTGGGAGATAGAAGAGACAGCAAAGTCTTAGGGAAAAGACAAGCTGGAAGAGAAGAAAACTAAGTTTGAAGCCCAGAGGTGGGTGAAGACAGACAAACTGAAATTGAACCCAGAGGTGGGTGAAAGAGACGAAGAAGAAGAGTTCTACGTCGAGATCCCAGAGACGACCACGAAGACCCAGTCCTGAAACCTGGAGCCAGTCAACCAAGGGCCTCACCATCAAGCAGTGCTGAAGAAGACGTGAAGAGACTTTTCAAGAACTGTGGTGTGTTGTGAAAGCGTGGTTGTGTGTGTGAAAACCTGGCCAGGTAAGAAGTCATTTTTATTATAACCCGGGATTAGGAAGTATTGATCTTTTATGTGTTGATTTGTTCATTTTGTGTAATTGGATTTTTCATGTTTGATTATAGTAGCATAGAAATTGGATTTCTTGTGCTCAGTCGTGTTAGGAGAGAAACGAATGCGTGACATCCCATTCCCAGAGAGAGGTGAATGTTTGGTGGGCGCATGAGTGTGCATATGCGTGTATGAGTGCAAAGATAACCTTGGTGTGTTAAGCCTGACCAATAATACATCAACTTAGTGCACTTAAGCAATACCATCACGATTTCCCCCGTCCTGGACAGATTCCCTTTCTGCTCTCGATGTCATTGCAGTCCACAACATAAACAATCCTGTGCTTTTTCATTACCGTTACACCTCTCTCAAACGCGATGGTAACAGTAGTGTCCTAGGTCATGTGGGCACTGAGGGCAAAGAGGCTGCCTGCCAGTTTGCCAGGAATGCAGCGAGCCTAAAACTTTTTAAACAAATGTCGACCACTTTCTCAGCATCAAACCAGAAACTGAAAAATATGTCAGAGACCTTCGTCAATAAGAATAGAAGAAATATACTGCCAACAAATTCAGTTGGCAAAACCCATCTTCGTTGGTGGAACACAAGTATTTTGTACCTGTGCAGTACGCAATACGCGCTTTCCCTCACGTGCGTGTGTGTATAAAGTTCTTGAAATGTGGAATGCTTTACGCTGTAGAAACCACATGGGGAGTGACCACAGAAGGGATGGGTACAGTCCACAGACATTGTTAGTGGCAGGCTTCAGCAGGAGTTAGTGATAAGAACACACAGTTCTGCTCATCTGCATTATCTTGAGCAAAGCTAATTTGCAAATACTTTGAATAAGCATGTGTTTTGTTCGTCTGTTTGCTTTTGCTTTGAGACAGAGAAAAAAAGGCCTATAATTCTAGACGCTGCATAATTAGCACACAACACAGCTTGGTTGTAGATTGTGTGCGTTGAACATAAAGAGAGAACGGTATTCGAGGGTCTAACGGCTGTATATGAGTTATTTACAAGCTGCGCAATCCAGTACTGCTTCGATGATTTATTGGTTTTTACCTGATGTGGTCCGTTTGAATCATTGATGGACTGTTTTGTACCTTTGTCATGGGTGTGATTTATGAATCAGTTCTCTCTCTGTTTCTGTCTGTCTCTCTCTCTCTGTCTCTGTCTCTGTCTCTCTCTGTCTCTCTCTCTCTCTCTCTACCTCCCTCCCTCCCTCCCTCTCTCTCTGTCTCTCTGTCTGTCTGTCTGTCTCTCTCTCTCTCTCTCTCTCTCTCTCTGTCTCTCATGAGTGTATATCCTTAGAACTAATTTGTGCACTGTCTTCAGCTAGTCTCTAAAACATTGTTATGGTAAAAATATTGGTTTTTTCTAACATAATGACTTATAGAACAACAAGAAAAACATCTTTAATCAGCGTCGTGCTGTGTGATGCACTGTGGGCATTCAAGTGTCCCCACGATTGTTTGTTTCTCTTTTTCGACCTCTCTGTCTCTTTCCTTGTGTAAATAAAACATAGTTGTCATTAGAAACGTAATCTGAATGTATGTGTGTGTCAGATTCCATTTAGCCCATATGTTATTCTCTATTTCTGCGCATTCACATCCACATGTGAAAAAAGCACATACCTTGTTTGCATGCACTCATGTAGTCTTATCAAAACGACGATTTGTGGAAGAGATCTCTTTGAAATCAAAGAACAGTAAGTAATGTGCGAAAACAGTACTAAATACTGTGTACGACTGTATATCCATGACAGCGTGTGTGAGCATGCATGGTGGGCTTGTGTTGATATATGTCTTCATGCGTGTGCATGCTTGTTTGTACAAGTGTGTGCGTTTATGTGTGTCTGAGTGCATGTGACTTTGAGAAACAGAGGCTCTGTCTGTCCTGCCAGCCCTGGATTAAGTAGAGAGAAGGAGATGACGGCAATTTGTTCCACAGAAAGGAAAACTCTCTGGATGCTGGAATGGACAGATAATGAGCAGATATGCAAAACTCCCGTACAGACAGACCGGCCACTCGGACCCCTTTTGGCCATTCCCCCACTTCACCCATGCCCCCTCCATCTCATCCCCTCACTCCTCTGATCAAAAAGGAGTGGGTGATGCCAGGGGCAGTATGGAGGATGACGGCGAAAGGGGAGGTAAGCGGGAATTTTATCCAGCGGAAAGTTCAGATTGACTGGTGCTACATCTCCTGGGCACTGTTTCGGGCAAAGCCTAAAGTATGTGCCTGTGTGAATGTGTACATGCATGTAAAATGTGTACATGCATGTAAAATGTGTACATGCATGTGTGTGTTCATCTTGAGTGTGTGGTTGGGGGGAGGTGAAGGGATGAAGAGCGTGGAGAAGCAGGGAGAGTATATCTAAGAGAGCTTCAGGCTATACAAAGTCCGGAGACGAAAGAGATTCTAAAGATAGCTCATAAAACGGGCCAGTTTTAGATTCTGTGTGCCTGTTTGTGTGGATGTGAGAGAGAGACAGACAGACAGAGAGATTGGCTCGTTTGCCTGTTGCACCACCTGATTCTATTTCTGTGATTTACTGCTTTATAGCTGATGTGGTTCATTTGAATTGTTGGTGGGCTGTAACCTGCTTTTAATGAGGTGCTAATTAGTCGTTAATCTGGAACTTCTCGCCCTCTCTCTCTGCACTCTCTCTCTCTCTCTCTTCTCTGTCTCTGTCTCTCTCTCTCTCTCTCTCTCTCTCTCTCTCTCTCTCTCTCTCTCTCTCTCTCTCTCTTCCCTTCTCTTTCTTTTGTTTGCGTGTGCCTCTCTGGGGTTTTCATTGTTGCTGTTTCTTTATCTTTTTTGCTTGCTTGCTTGCTTGCTCTTTAAGTGGAGGGGTGAAAGGGAGTGGATGTGCTTGAAAAAGGGAGACAATGTGCATATATGTGTTTCAGTGTGCATTAATTTGTGTTGTGGGTGGGTGGATGGGGGGTTTAAAGGGAGAATGTGTATAAAAGAGTCCCATGTGCACATGTGCTCCTCTGTGTGAGTGTGTGTGTGTGTGTGTGTGTGTGTGTGTGTGTGTGTGTGTGTGTGTGTGTGTGTGTGTCAATGTGCATGCACATTTGTGCATGGGCATATGTGTGTGTGTGTTGTGTGTGTGTGTGTGTGTGTGTGTGTGTGTGTGTCTGTCTGTCTGTCTGTCTGTCTGTATCTATGTCAATGTGCATGCACATTTGTGCATGGGCATATGTGTGTGTGTGTGTGGCGTGTGTGTGTGTGTGTGTGCTTGCGCATGTGCGTGTCTGTATACATGTGCGTGCGTGTGTGTGTATGAGGTGTGTGTATGCCTTCAAGAAACAGACTTCGACTCCCCCATTAGCCAGGGATGAAAACAGAGAGATGCAGACAACTACAACATCATGTTCTATGGATTGAAGAACTTCATTTCCCGGGAGCTCTAGGCCAGTACTGGGCACTTAGTAAAGAGACAGGTAGATCAGTGTCCACCCGACTAAGTCATGTATTACACGAAAGAGCAAGGAAGAAATAGAAGTCGTAAAATCGACAGGGAGAGTCGGAAAGGCGAGTGCAGAGACGGGAGGGAGATGGAGAGAATCAATCAGGAGAGAGGTAAAGGGGAAAATACAGGCCTAGAGGGCTGAAGTGGAAAAGGGGTGGGTGGGAAGGGGGGGGAGAAGCGGGACGGGGCGAGGTTGGGATGGGGTAAGATCGGTGGGAGGTCTCCTTTCAGCCAACTGAAGTGGTACTATGGCAACATATGTGTGGCAACATAGGCTCTGTGTGTGCGTGTGTGTATGTGTGTATATGCCTGCGCGCGCGCGCGCGCGCGTGTGTGTGTGTGTGTGTGTGTGTGTGTGTGTGTGTGTGTGTGTGTGTGTGTGTGTGTGTGTGAATATCAGGTCCTGCAATGTAATCGAAGGACAGAATCATTAACGAGCTGCATGGTTCCATTCTAGTCGTGTGAGGTATTGCTTTGTAACAGGCTCATTTGAATTATTGATGGCTGTTTCGTCAGTGTGGTGCCTTGCATTGCACATAAAGCGCTTAACCTCAAGTGTATTAGCTTCTCTCTCTCTCTCTCTCTCTCTCTCTCTCTCTCTCTCTCTTCCTGTCTGTCTGTCTGTCTCTCTCTCTCTCTCTCTCTCTCTCTCTCTCTCTCTCTCTCTCTCTTCTGTCTGTCTGTCTTCTCTCTCTCTGTCTTCTCTCTATATATATCTACTCTCTCTCTCTCTCTCTCTCTCCTCTCTCTCTCTCTCTCTCTCTCCCTCTCTCTCTCTCTCTTCTGTGTCCTCCTGTCTCCATCCCTCTCTGTTTCTCCTTGTCTCTCCAGATTCTCCAGGGTATCATTAACCTTGGTTTCGTGCACCGTTGATGTTGGCCAGACCTTGGTCCACTCCGAAGCATGTCTTGAGCAATTCTGGAGGATGTGTTCAACAGTTATATGTCCTTTTTTCACTGGGACACCGGCATATCTGTCTGATGCCAAATTTTGTACACATGTGGAGAGACAGGCGTTGTTGCTAATACTCGTACGGAAGGTCTTTATCTGCATCCATTGCTGTGGGAGATGGAAGCTGACGTTTGGGTTGCAGCGGACGTCACGTGCTCGAGCTGCCATCTCTTTCTCTCCTGTGCCTCCATGATGATCTTTCCTTCGTTTTAGGACACCAGGTTGGTGGTCTTCTCCTTCTGAGCAGCGTTCTTGGCCAGTGTGTCTGCTTTCTCATTGCCCTTGATGTCGCCCCGTGCTGGTATCCACTGCAGGACCACTTTCTGCACTGCACAGAGAAGAAAGGATTCCGCCTTTTGGTGCTGGCGTTCCAAAGGCCTTTGAGCATTGAGAAAGGCTAACACGCTCCTGTTGCCCACCCAATACACTCCTGATACCTACCAACACATTCCTGTTACCTACCCAACATACTGTTGTTACCCACCCACATTCCTGTTACCCACAGAACACATTCCTGTCATCCACCCAACACACTCCTATTATTCACCAAGCACACACCTGTTCATACCCACCCACACTCCTGTTACTCACCATGCACACTCCTGTTACCCACCCAACACTCCTGTTGCCCACCCAACACACTCCTGTTACCCACCCAACACACTCCTGTTACCCACCCAACACTCCTGTTACCCAACCAACACACTCCTGTTACCCACCCAACACACTCCTGTTACCCACCCAACACTCCTGTTGCCCACCCAACACACTCCTGTTACCCACCCAACACTCCTGTTGCCCATCCAACACACTCCTATTACCCACCCAACACACTCCTGTTACCCACCCAACACACTCCTTGTTACCATCCAACACACTCCTATTACCCACCCAACACACTCCTATTACCCACCCAACACACTCCTGTTACCCACCCAACACACTCCTTGTTACCATCCAACACACTCCTTGTTACCATCCAACACACCCCTGAGTATGGGTGAGGGGAGATCACTGAAGGCAGGGTGGACGTTTCCAGAGCTCATAACATCAACGGAGAGGGTGAGAGAGGGAAGTGTACAGACCGGCGGGAAGGGAAAGAGATAGAGAATTTATGAGACTGAGGGGCAAGGCGAGGGATGTCGAGGGAGAGGAGATGGAGGTGGTCGGGAAAATAAGGTCAGTGGGAGATTTCTTCTTGCCGCAAACTGTAATGTTATGGCAACATGGGCATGTGTGTGTGTGTGTGTTTGTGTGTGTGTGTGTGTGTGTGTGTGCGTGTGCGTGTGCGTGTTGTGGTGTGTGTGTCAGTGTCTATGTGTGTTCTGCTTCAGATGCCCTGTTTGGCTCTCTGTCCCCCTTTCCTAAACCATCCACTCAATATCGAGGCCAAACCTTTTTGATGTTCTCCGATTCTCTTTTGCGGTCAAGGCCTCTGCCATTCAGAATATGAACACTCTCATGCTCTCAGAATTTCTTGACCTTTATATCTCTTTCAAAAGCGATGGTTACATTGTTTTTCTTACTTGAATTCAAAGTCATATGGACAGTTGAGGAAGTTAGATTGCCAGCAAACCTACCAGAAATTCAGCGAGCCAAGAATTTTGGAAAATGTCGATTCCTTTCTCGAACATCAAACCGAAAATTGAAGGATGTCAAAGACCTTTGTCAGGAAGAAAAGAACACATAAACTACTAATAATACTCTTTGAACATTTTACGAACCTACAGGTTTTCTTCCATTCTGACTCCGAAAAAAATCAGAGGATTGGTGCTGTGCGGATTTCATACCGGTCACACTTATTTTACATTTTTTTCTCTGAAAATGTTGAAATATAAATTACGAAAAACTTTAATATCTCCAAAAATGAAGACTTTCAGGCGCAACAATTAATACGAAAAGGAGAATGGACAAAATATCAGACGTTTATTAAACGAGAGCTAAACATTTCTAAAAGTGTGAAAAAAATTAAGCACACCAACATGTTTACATATATGCTATAACCAAAGTACCTCGAAAGTCTACAGCTCAGCGTACCTTTAAGAGCAGAACGAACGTTACAGAGGAAAACAAATAACAACATGAACGCAAGATCAAACACTCAATGCTGCCCATGCTCACCCTTCCATCTACCGACCCCCACCCCCCACCCCCCACCCAACCTCACACACAGACATGTGCATGTGCTTACAACACACACACACAACACACCACACACACACACACACAAATCAACCGCGCGCGCGCGCGCACACACACACCACGCACGCACGCACGCACGCACGCACGCACGCACGCACCCAGCACGCACGCACGCACACGCACGCAAGCCACACACACACACACACACACACAAACACACACACACACACACACACAAGGTAACACTAATTCACAGTCACTCGTTCACACATAGTGGCGTTTGAAAGCATTGATAATGTCATAAATGAATCGATCTCAGGATGAAATAAATGTTGATTTGTGTCTGTTTTTTTCTCCAGTTGTTCTTGCTGTGTACATATGTCAGATTCGGGGTATGCAGGCAAGCTTAGAATATCCATTCTTAGGACATGTCTCCTTACTTGATTTCTGTCTGCTCTGTGCTGGCATTTTGTGCTAGACGATTAGGTGTCATCAGCAGCATTCGTTTGGAGTTGTAGACGTGTGATTATCTCATCATGGGAGCAAGAGTTACCATACTTGCTTGTTCTTAGATCTAGATGAAGTTTTTCCTTGTCCCTAAATGGCGTCCTTATGGTAGACATCCATGGTGTTTGGCTACATTGTGGCTGTCTGTTGCCTTGTGTACTATCGTTTCTCATGCATCTCTTGCATACCACCTTTCTTTGCAGCCACTTTACTGTACACATTTACCACACTATTCACAACTCCCTTGCTTCGCACACTTAGGCTTCACTACCATCATGTTGCTGAAGCTGAGCAAGGATTCATTGCAAACCTTCAGAATGGGTGCTATCTCAGTTCCCCTAGACAAAAGATTCTTGATTTAGGTACCTCTGTTGTACCATGTGATAAACTACCTAGTGTTAAGTATATTATTGAGAATGGGTTTGTGTATAGTAACAGGACAAATATCTAGCAATCGTGGTTTGCTTGGTCTAAGATGATCCGCCAAATGTATATAGTTAGGTATTCTTTGATTTGCTACAACTTATTAAGATCAGTTTCACAGGTTCAGGGCAAAGCTTGGTTTCTGGATTTCAGTCCTGATATTTGTCTTTGCGCATTGTTTAGATGTTAACTGGTTTCCCACCCTGATATGGTCCACGTGATCTGTTAGGCTGTGAGCACTATGACTGGACTTGACATATACATGTATGTGAATGTTTGTGTACATCTGAAATGTAATAGTGATGGCTGAGTTGTTGTGGCTGGGGGGGGGGGGGGGGGGTTGAACGTGCGTGTATGTGAGCGCACTTGTGTGCATGCATCAGTGTGTGTCCAAACATGAGGAAAATAGGTCCCTGATACTAATCACAGGATTAGATCAGTAACGTGCTGCATGGCTCCTTGTGAAATATTCCGTTGTAACTGGCTCAGTTGATATACACATGGCTGTTTATTTCAGTACGATGCCTTACCAATACATCAAGGTTCTTCAAAAATCAAAAACAAACTTCAGACGAAGGCTAGTAGGTTATTCACAAATATCAAAATTGTCCACAAAAAAAATTAGTTTATTTATTTGTATAAGAAGTATTTCAGGGAAAAACCAGCTTTGTCTTAATCTGAAGATATTGAAGAATTATCGGGAAAATACTTACTGTTATAAGGGTGTATTGTGTACACACCTTTATGCTGAGGGCCATACCATTTCCTTGAATAAATCATTCGCATTCACATATTCTCTCTCTGTCTCTATCTCTCCCTCCTATTCACCTTACCCATTTGCCCAGTATGTGTAACAGAATCTCACGACCCAGATGTATTATTTCTTATTTACGAAAAAGGGGAGATGAAGTGGGGAACCTCCTACTCCCCCATTAAGGCAGAAGCAGATGGCAGGACCTCGCCTCACAAGATGGAAAACTTCATTTTCTGGGTGCCGGAATGACCAGGCTGACTGGGCAGAAAACTAGACAGGCGGACCGTTATCCACCCAACATACTCCTGTGGCGAGCGGGAGGGGGAGGGGGGAGTGGGGGTGGGGAGAGGGCGATCAGCGAATGAGATGTGAGCGTTTCCATGGATCGTAAAACCAGCCGGCGGGAGAATGAGATGAGAACAGGGTGAGTAGGGGGGTGATTTTTTTCCTTCTGCATTCTCTAACTGGCGTGACTTTAGATTGGCACAGTGCTGCGTGTGAGAGTATTATCAGGCAGGGAATATGTGTGTGTGTGTGTGTGTGTGTGTGTGTGTGTGTGTGTGTGTGTGTGTGTGTGTGTGCTTGTCTTGTGCTTGTGCATGTGTGTGGTGTGTGTGTGTGTGTGTGTGTGTGTGTGTGTGTTGCTTATACAGCTAATACAGTTGGAAAGTGTGTTTTGTTTGTTAACTCCAAAATGACCTTTGCAATCGATTAGGCTGTTGTGTACAGACCTTGATTTATTTGCTATGTTTTGACTAAAAAAACAGTTCCTCCATTTCCAGTTTCACTACGGTTTAACGTCAGACGTTTTTTACAGAACTGGTTGATTCTGACCTGTGGTAGTTGACGGTTTAATGTCAGACGTTTTTTACAGAACTGGTTGATTCTGACCTGTGGTAGTTGACGGTTTAATGTCAGACGTTTTTTACAGAACTGGTTGATTCTGACCTGTGGTAGTTGACGGTTTAATGTCAGACGTACGGAGAGATCCTTTTTTACAGAACTGGTTGATTCTGACCTGTGGTAGTTGACGGTTTAATGTCAGACGTACGGAGAAATCCTTTTTTACAGAACTGGTTGATTCTGACCTGTGGTAGTTGACGGTTTAATGTCAGACGTACGGAGAGATCCTTTTCTACAGAACTGGTTGATTCTGACCTGTGGTAGTTGACGGTTTAACGTCAAATGTACGGAGAGATCCTTTTTTTACAGAACTGGTTGATTCTGACCTGTGGTAGTTGACGGTTTAACGTCAAATGTACGGAGAGATCCTTTTTTACAGAACTGGTTGATTCTGACCTGTGGTAGTTGCTTTGTTCCAAATTCAAAATTTATTTAGAGTGTGTTGTGTGTTTGTGTCTCTGTGTCTGTGTGAGGGAGAGAAAGAGAAAGAATTTGGATGTCACTATTATTGTTTCGCTGTGTTTATCTTCAATCTTTTTATTTACTCTTGCGGGTAATTCAGTTTGCTAAGCTGTGATTTTTCTCCGTTGATCTTTATGTGTTGAATACCAGTACAACCTAAGATTATAGTAAAATGAAAGTGGGGTCAATCAGTGGTGTGTGTGTGTGTGTGTGTGTGTGTGTGTGTGTGTGTGTGTGTGTGTGTGTGTGTGTGTGCATGTGTGTGTGTGTGGTGTATGTGAAAATGAATGGGAGTAGTAAGTGAAATATACCTCTACAGAGCTCGAAAGAGCGCTTACGTGAGCCTACGTGCGCTTGTGTGTGTGTGTGTGTGTGTGTGTGTGTGTGTGTGTGTGTGTGTGTGTGTGTGTGTGTGTGTTAAAACACAACACAGCACGACACCACACAGACATACACACACAGACACACAGACACAGACACACACACACACACACACACACACACACACACACACACACACACACACACACACACACACACGCACGCACGCACGCACACACACGCACGCACGCACGCACGCACGCACAC
>CM065715.1:17115041-17122541 GCA_033310375.1 Conus canariensis
TGTGTGTATATGTGTTACGTGCAGTCATGGATGGCTGATTCCCCTCTGCAGACGACAGTGATGTTCATTCAGCGTGCCAATTCCTATCATCACCGCCACCACCACCACCACCACCACCTCGACTGAATGCACAGAGCGAGCAGACTCGACAGCAGCACCACCACCACCAGCACCACCACCAGCACCACCACCAGCAATAGCCAATGACCTAATCGAACAGCCCAGGGTCCAGCACCACCGGCATCGCGGCGTTTCCGGGCCAACACCAGTCACCATCCAGAACCCCCCATCGCTCTGCCTGCCAACTCTGGAACAAGGCCCCCCTCCGCCCCCCCCTCACTTCCCACGTCCCCCGCCCCTCCCCCAACTCCCCACCCCTCATCCCCTTACCCGCCGTTCGCTCTTCCGAGAGAGGGGGGACGAGGAGGGATGATCGCCCGTGGAGTGAGTGGTGTGGAGTGAAGTGATGGGCCCTTGTCGTTGAGTGATGATCGGCCGTAAGTGGAGAGAGATTGTTCTGCCGTGGAGTGATGATTGCCTGGCTGCTACAGGAGTGGGGGTGTAGGGGCAGGAGCAGCAGCAGCAGGAGGAGGGGCTGCGGCCATGCTGGGTCTTGACTTGCTCCATTGGCGGACCCCTGTATGGTGCTGCCTGGCCGGGCTGGTTACGGTCTGTTGCGCGAGGGGGGAGGAGGTGGAGGAGGAGGAGGAGTTGTTGTTGCGGGTGGTGGTGGTGGTGTGTTTCTTTCACGGCCTGAGGCCGGGTGGTGGTCGTGGTCGTCGTCGTCGTCAGCATGAGGTCAGTGTGTACACCACGTTTCTGTCCGTCTTGTGGGGGCATTTGTCGTGGGTGTAGGTGTTGGTGCTGGTGTGGATGGTGATGATCTCTCTCTCTCTCTCTCTCTCTCTCTCTCTCTCTTCTCTCTCTCTCTCTCTCTGATGTACTCTTTCTCTCTCTGATTGACTCTCTCTCTGATTGACTCTCTTTCTCTCTCCTCTCTCTCTCTGATTGACTCTCTCTCTCTCTCTTTCTCTCTCTCTCTTTCTTTCTTTCTCTCTTCTCTCTCTCTCTCTCTCCTCTGATTGACTCTCTTTCTCTCTCTCTCTCTCTCTCTCTCTGATTGACTCTCTCTCTCTCTCTCTCTCTCTCTCTCTCTCTCTGAGATTGACTCTCTCTCTCTCTCTCTCTCTCTCTGATTGACTCTCTCTCTCTCTCTCTCTCTGATTGACTCTGTTTCTCTCTCTCTCTGATTGACTCTCTCTCTCTCTCTCTGATTGACTCTCTCTCTCTCTCTCTCCTCTGATTGACTCTCTCTCTCTCTCTGATTGACTCCTTTCTCTCTCTGATTGACTCTCTCTTTCTCTCTCTGATTGACTCTCTCTTTTCTCTCTCTCTCTCTCTCTCTCTCTCTCTCTCTCTCTCTCTCTTTGTCTGATAGACTCTATCTCTGATTGACTCTCCTCTCTCTCTCTCTCTCTCTGTGTGTGTGTGTGTGTGTGTGTGTGGTGTGTGTGTGTGTGTGTGTGTGTATTCAAGAGGCTAGAAAGAAAAGTGAGGAAGAAAAAATGCGAATGAATGAATCGATGAACCGTTATTCTTCAGCAGTCCAAGATAATTATTAACACTGTGGCCAAGTTTCGCAATCGTGTGTTGCTGTACTGATGCTTACAGTCCTAGAAAGAGCCGCAAGTCGATCAATGTACATTGTGTGGTTCGAAAACTCGCGGTGGCCTGTTCTGTTGGATAAGTTGCTTCTCTCACAATTAGGGCAAGGTAGATAATCCTTGGAACAAAACATCTGCAGAGCTTCCTGATGTATTTGAATTACAAAGGTCATTATTATTATTATTATCATTGTCACGATTGGAATTTGTAGTGTTGTTTTTTTTATTGTCATTGTTGTTCTGGCTTGTTATTATTTTTTTTTAATTATTTTTATGATCATTATTATCATTATTAGTATAATCAATTGTACTATTATCGTTATCATTATTATTACAATTGTCATCATTTTGATCAGTATTATTTTGCTTTTTTGTTGTTGTTGTTTTTTATCTTTTGTATTTACTAGTTTAAGAAGACGTCGTTGTTTGTTGATTGTTTTTTTTTATGTTTTTCGTCATACTGATTTTGCTGCGTGTTGATGCTGATTATTGTCGCGGTGATTGCAGTGGTGGTAGTGGTGGTGGTGGTGGTGCTAGAGTGTTGGTTTGTGTCCTCATTGTTCTGACCGCTGCGGGGCTGCAGCAGCACTGCTGTTCATCGTTTGGCTGTCAACCAGTTTATGAGTGCTTGCGTGTTTCCATCCTAGCTGCAGAATGGGACAAAGAGGGCTTTGGGGAGGTAGGGGCAGGCAAACGTGATTCGTACGGCTCCATGGCGTTAACGTCAGTTTTCACTTGATTTCTGTGTGTCACAGACACGCGCGCGCACGCCACACACACACACACCGCACGCACGCACGCACGCGCTCGCGCGCGCGCGCGCGCACACACACACACACACACACACACACACACATGTTTTTTCCATTTAGTATTGCCGACACCCCTCCCCTCCCCCCCACTCCCGACCCCTCCCCTATCCCCCCTGACCCTGACCTTCCCTCCCCCTTCAATGTCATTGGAATTTACTAATTTAAACACATTTGCATATACAGTATTACTTAAGTGTTTTCTCTCTTACGCGGATACACACTCACACATGTACACACACACACACACACCGCGCGCGCGCGCGCGCGCGCGCGCGCGACTTTGCCTTTTTTTTTTTTTTTTTGGTCTAATATCACTTAAAGTGTAAAGACATTAAATTAAAGAACGAACACACACACACACACACACACACACACACACACACACAACACACACACACATTACCACACACGCACAGGATCGCGAGCGTGCGCGCGCGTGCACACGCACACACACACACAATTTATACACACGCGCGCGCGCGCGTACCCACAACAGGGACGCGCGCACGCACGCGCGCACACACACACACACACACACACACACACACACACACACACACACACAACACACACACCCACGGGCTGGCCAAAATGCCATTTTAGACCCACTGCCCCGAGCATCCCCTTTGAGAGAGGACCCCAGACCCCACGTTCTGCCTTTTTTTTTTTTTTTTTTTTTTTTTTGGTGTCCCCCCTCCACATTCTGTCTTCATGGCTTGGGCGCCGTAGGCCAAGCAGCACTGTTGTGGCAGCAGTGGCTTCCCCTGCCAGATTCACAGCGTTCTGTGCCCGTTTTTCGCCTTTTCGGTTTGATACTTGTGTTTTGACACCCTTGTTGCGCATTTTCGATTCCACGTCAGAGAATGCCGCCGAAATCGAAGAAACCCAGACTGACCTCTGGCCATAGTTTTCTCCCTTTTTTGTGACAAGAATGATCGGAAAGCAAAGAAAGGAAAAAGAAGTGGTACGATATGGAAATGGCGGAGTAGAATTAGAAATGAAGTGTATGATAAAGCAGCAGCTTCGTGGTGTGTGTCACTTCACTTTCGTCTCCTTAACTGCCGCAGATTCGGAGAGATGCTTTACGCAAAGAGCCTTAAAGTGTTGAAAATGGTTCAAGAATTGCAAGACGGTATGCCCGAAACAACCAAATATTGAAATGTCTAGCTACATCCTTGTGCAGGGGGGTTAGGTGGGGACAATGGCAATACATATTGAGAAACAAATCCTTTCGGGTGTGTAGTCCTCAAAAACAAGATTGATCTTGTGTGTATTGAATGTGAAGTAGATTATAAACGGGAAAGAGCTGAATCAGATATTAAAAAACACTAAAAAGAAAAAGAAAAAACAACCTGCTGTTCTGCTATCCTCTAAACCCTCTTCTTTCTCCTCTTCCGTGTTTAGCAATTATTAATACAATAACTACAATCGTCACGTTATCACCAAAAGTGGTAGTAATCCTCCCTTTATTATTTAAATATTTTCTTAATATCACTGTCGTCACTAATATTACTAATGTTATCATTATGATAATTATCATCATTATTATCTTAACTCCCATGGTCCCCTTCCCAACAGCCTTGTTTTCATTCAAAACCCATCTTGCTCCGAATATGAGAAGACAAGTGATTGTTCGTTCTTTCGTTTTCGTTGTCTTGATTGTTATTTGTTTTACCTGAAGAAGACCGAAGAGTCGAAACGCATCGTGTTTTGTCCTGTAATTGTCTCCCGGAACCACTAATTTCTATTTCTTTAATCAGAGACCAAGTTGTTTAAACGTCTCTTTTCATCTCTCTTGCGCACGCATACCGGGCGCGCGCGCATAATTATACTAAGAGATTCTACGGACTGATGTAAAGATCCTGAAGACTGGTGATAATTAAGAGCTCAGTTTACCTGAAAAATGAGCACCGGTTTCTCAGGCTTGTGATGGTTGGTTTGAAAGAGGGTGGTGGGGTGGCGGGAAGATGGGGGGGGGGGGGGGGCTGCTGGCGGAAATTGAAACAAAAGCAAGAACAGAATCACTGGGCCGCCTAACGAAGGAACACACAAATGACAAAAACCAAAACAACGCGTTTCGACCTATTGGGTCTTCTTCAGGCAGGGCACGTAACATTCAAAACAATGAAAACAAAGGACGAAGTCCATTTTCTCTTCAATCTTAGTGCAAAATTTGATCTATGATAAAGAACATTGAGGGAGGAGGACGGTACGGTATCGAGGAGGGGGGATGTCGACACCCCAACCCCAGCCTGCAGTTATTTACAGCAAACACCATTTGCTCGAAACGAGAGCAACACGTCTGGTGAAGTTTAAAACTTCTGCGGTTTTTAGTAAAATATCGAATATCGACTGAATAAGAAAGAAAAGAAAAAAAAAAACATGGTTAAGTCAGTTTTCACATTTTACAGTTTTTGACAGTTTTTGTCAGCTTTCTAATTTACGTCTTGCAGTTGTCCCGGCGGCAGCATTCTCATTCAACTGTAAGCTCATCAAACAATCAAACACCTGGATGGGTACTCAGGGGAGCGCAGACACCCGTCAAGATCAAATAGTTCCCAAAACTGTTTGTAGCTGACTGGTCATTGTCTGAGCAACACTTCGTTGAAAGCTGCAGGGTTCATGCTCCATTAGCTACTGTGCAGTGAGTGCATAGATATTCCCCACCCCCACCCCACACCAAACCCTCACCCCTTATGAACGATCCGGATCTGCGCCGAATCTTACAAGTTGGTATTAACATCAATGCAACCAATAAAGCCCTGTTCCCTTCTTCTTCTTCTTCTTCTTCTTCTTCTTCTTCTTCTTCTTCTTTTTCTTTTTCTCTTCTTCTTCTTCTTCTTCTTCTTCTTCTCTTCCTGCTCCTCCTCTCTCTTCTCTCTCTCTCTCTCTCTCTCTCTCTCTCTCTCTCTCTCTCTCTCTCTCTCTCTCTCTCTCTCTCTCTCTCTCTCTCTCTCTTGCTGCGTTCCATGCATCACTTTGCGCGAACTTTACGAACGTGTCAGAAAGTGCCCTCCCTCAAGATATGAAAGAAAGTGGGAGGAAAAGATGGGCCCTCCGATCCAGGATCCTCAACAGGTGTATCGGTTTCTTTCTAAGACTACGTTCCATCTTTCCACCATGCTCGGTCAAAATCGGAAATGCAGTTGGCGCGAAATCTTGCTGACAAACAGACAAACAAACAAACACACGACAGACGATAGGTAAATGCACAGTCTCTTTGGCGGAGGCAGTAAGCAAGGAAAGTAACTTTTTGCCTCCATTGTGATTTTTGCTTCCGTGGCAAAATAAATATGTACATAGCGTCATGGCAATGCTGCCTGTAAGACTTATTCATCTAGCACTAATTCAGACAAGAGGCACAGAGACTGAATAGGGAAAACCTCAGGGGTCCAGGCTCGCTTATGTACCCCGAGCTAACACATCTATGAGAAATTTACAAACACAAATCGAACTGTATTCCAGACTGACGAAGCCTGTTGGTTTTAGCAGCCCCTGACACAACAGAACACAGAGGAACAGGACGAAAGGCGACGTGAGTTACCTTCCGTGGCAGCGAATGTTACCGTGAGAGAAAACAAAACAAAACGAAACGAAACGAAACGCAAACTTTCTGTCTCTTAGTGTTTGCTGCTCACGTTTCCCGCTCCATTTAGAATTTCCTTTAGTGACTTCCATCATTTTCGGGTCGCATCATGTCGCAGAGTGGAGGTTTCCACAAGGGGTCTGACCATCAGGTTCAAACCCCAGGCGCACGGCTCAAAGGGCAGGGCTCACGTGGCAGCGGTTTTAAGACCGAATTGGCTACGGTTCCTGCCTGACACGTGCGCACGTGCTGCCAAGTCGAAATGAGCCAAGAAGACATCGGAGCATGTATGTAGCCAGAGGGCGGGAAGAGATGTAGACCACCCGAGCATCCCGAGTCAGAGCGAGGGCCCCGGGGAAGCCGGCATATGCAGGGGTCTGGCCCGGAGAGGAATCGCTGTCCGAGTGACTGGAGCTGTGGGCCATTCGCTAATTAATCCCCACCCTCACTCCCCCCACTTCGCCTAACCATCCCTGCCCCCAACGGCCTGGGAAGGAGGTGAATAGGGGAGGGGTGGAAAGGCAGGAGGGAGGGGGTGGGGCACTGGGAATTGCAGGAAGGGTCGATCGTGAAGAGCGTTTGTTGTTGCTGTTCGCTTTCTGTCTCGAAACATGATGTCAGTATGTGAGTACGAGAGAGAGAAGAGAGGTCTAGTAGCTCGTATGTGCGTCGTAGATGCGTGAATTCGTGTGGTTTTTATACCTGTGTGTGTGTGTGTGTGTGTGTGTGTGTGTGTGTTGTGTGTGTGTGTGTGTAAATGAAAAATCATGTTTGTTGTCACCATAGACATGAAAATAGTGAACACACACATGCAGATTTGGTACAATACTGTAATGTTTCCACGAACCAATGTTTGTTTTTTTCAATCTGTTCATGGGATACTGTCTTACTCTGGAATACTGTTCAAACACAACAGAGGACCTGTAAGGCGATGAGTACATAAGAATCAGGTTGGGCCAGAAGTTAGCCGCACTAACAACATGGTGGTGTCAGACACATCGCGGCGATCCACACATAGGAATCACCAGTCACTCAGTGTGAGCCGCCCTGAAAACTGCCAACGGCTGTCAAATGCTTACAAATGCCATACGATGGCGTTGGTGATGGCTTTTTTTTTTTATTCAGGTATAAGTCCAGATTGGCACCCACCTTATGCGATATAACCGACGTGGATAAATCATCTTAGGAGAGGGGCTAGGGGATCTGACTGATGCTACGCCTGGGCCTCTTGAACAGCAGCACATGAAAATGATCGACAGCACCTGGAGACTCTGGCGCTACGGCTGACAGCTGTGTTCTACCAAGTGCACGTGCAGACATAGCCCTGCCGCCCAAAGTAAACGCCACATTCTACAAACTCGACGTGTTCTAAACATGCATGTGAAGACACAGCCTTCTTGTCACTTGAACTAAACACCACATTCAACCGTTTCCGAAA
>CM065715.1:17127541-17130041 GCA_033310375.1 Conus canariensis
GCGTGTCTTGTGTGTTATGTTCTGTGTGTTTGATGACATTTTGCGTGTCTTGTGTGTGTTTCTGTGTGTGATCACGCCCTGTTCGCCATCTTGTGTTGCTTTCAAATTTGGAAGCAGAAAAAAATCGAAGTCGGTTCAGTTGGGTTCATTCTGGCCCATCCAATCTCTGGAGCTGCCTCGGGGCTCAATAATCGAACGACAGAGGGAAAATCTGGGGAGGAAGTTGGAAAGGAGGTTACGGATTACTGTTTTTCCAACTTCATTGTGGCAACGAAGTGATGAATGTCTCTAAGCCCAACGCCTTAGACAGTTGATGGTTTTCTTTCCCTTTGTGTTTAAAGATTTTTTCATTTGTACAGGTTTTTTTTTTTTTGTTTTGTTTTGTTTGTTTGTTTGTTTTTTTTTGCTGTCCCAACCTCTGCGCCACCTCAGAGGCAGTGCACCCACGCCGCTCATTCCGACACCCCGTCCACGCCACAGCCCGGTCGGCCCCGCCGCAGCCTCGGCACCAGCAATCCACAGGAAGCAGTCAATGTCAAGTCGTCAAGAGGCAACCCACCGAGGAGACACTGCACTGCTGCCCAGTCACTTCGGTGGTGTTCAGTGGCGCCTGTTCTGATCTAATATACGCAGGACACCACCTACTAAGCCCCCTACTGACGACAATAACTGCTTAGTCGCGGAGCCGGCGTGAGTGAGCTCTCCCTCCGGAGGGCGCCACCACGTCCGTCCAACGACAGCCCCCATGGACTCGCCGATACCAGTGACCCCGACGGAACCAAACCAAAGCCACAGACGTGGAGAGGACATCGAAATTGAGGTCACCATGAGAGCAGGGCATGAAGGGCCACAGAATTTGAGACATTTTTTTTTATGCTGATCGATGAGAATGAGGATGATTAAGATGATGCTACGGATTTCCATTCGTCTGAGACTACATGACAGGGCTGTACTCTACGCTTCCTTTCATAATATATCCCGGCGTCAACCAGGCCCGAGAGATACAGGCACCTGCAGTGTTGGTCATGGAATTTGAGCAACACTCTCAGAAATGCATCCATTAAGTGGATGAAACTCGACTGAGTCCGTAGCAACTCAACTCTGGGTAGGAGCCGATCGGGGCAGAAAAACCCACATGACTTCTGATGGGATTCGAACCCACGACCTCCCAGCCGGGAGTCCGCGACGCTAACCACTTCGCCACGGCGGCTGGTCATTTGTACAGGGTTTTTTTTAATGTAATATTCTCTCTCTCTCTCTCTCTCTCTCTCTCTCTCTCTCTCTCTCTCTCTCTCTCTCTCTCTCTTCTGTCTGCTCTCTCTCTCTCTCTCTCTCTCTCTCTCTCTCTCCTCTCTCTCTCTCTCTCTCTGCGGTCGGCTGAGCTATAAACAACATTACCTTACCTTACCTCTCTCTCTTTCTCTCTCTCTCTCTCTCTCTCTCTCTCTCTCTCTCTCTTCTCTCTGTCTGTCTGTCTGTCTGTGTTTGTGTCTCTGTGTGTGTGCACGCGCGCGTGTGTGCGTATGTAGGTCTATTACTTTCGCTGGGTATTGGTCGGAAATTTAGTGAGAGCAGCCTTACAGTTAACTGTGTCACATGATGTGTCACGTGCAGCACGTGGGTGAACACGGTGCTCATCTCGTTCGGCAAGGCCCTGTTGATCAGCCTCAGCATCCTCGTCGGGTCCTGCTGCCTCCGCCTCCTCTACAGGTTCTGGACCAGGCGCCTGGGCTGCAAAAACCCTTCAGGTAAACCGTCAGACAGACAGTATGTCCGTGAACTGTACAGCCGTTTCAAGCGGAGGGGGCTGGAAGTGAAGCTAAGTAATGTTGCAGATGATGTATGGAAAGTGCCTCAAACGCGTGCCTTAGAACTTGTATTTCTTCTCCTTCTTTGTACACTCAGACAGGAACCCCAGAGGCTGCTGTGCGGAGAGCGTTCATTCTGATATAAAACCAAGCCGAAATTCGGATGTGCTGGTCCTAACTTGTCAGGGGCATAACGGCAGCACAACGCATCTTACATAGACAGACAACCGTAAAACTGTTACTGATTTTAATCATTTTGCCCAGACAGCAAAAATGTCTCAGGTAGGCCAGTGCATGTCATAGAAAGCAACAGACAACAAGCAGCAATTGTCATCACACATACAGAGAAACGCTGGGGAAAAAAAGTGGACCACTTCAAGTGTCTCGGGTTCAATCTGATCCCGGACGGCAGGTCAGCTCCAGTCAGAACGAGGCTGAGAGTGACCATGTCGGCCATGATTGGACTCGACGTCGTCATAAACACCAGGCCAGCCGGCTTCCCAGTGACATCCGTTCTTCTGTATGGATACAAGACATGGACAGTGATAGCAGATCTTAAGAGAAAAATCCAGGCGATGCAGAATCTATGCTTTAGGCGAATTCTCCACATCTGTTCTCAGTAACACATGACAAATGACTCTGGCAGTATGTGAATATTATGGCAGACTAGCTGTGCTGTCAGTTAACAGAAT
>CM065715.1:17135041-17155041 GCA_033310375.1 Conus canariensis
GTAATACACTCTGATTTCTACATGCCATAAGTAGATTAAACCTGAAGTGTCATAGATCATTATAATACTTGGGCTGAATATATCTTATTGTCAATCATAATGAACAGGGCAACAAAGAATAATATGAATGGCATTTTCCTTAGAAACATGACACAAGCGACACATAACTTCTGCTTTTCCACTGTATCTAAATCGGTGACTGGCTATATCTGACACACCAAATCTAAGTTTTATAAGAGCACTTTTAACACATCTATTCATAACAATTTCAACATATAGTTCCGCAAGATTTGTTGCTTTAAATGCCCTATATTCAGCAAATCGGTTACTGGTGTGCATGTGACTATGCCAGTCTTGCCACCTACAGTCGATGATTCTTTGTTTAAAGCATTTAATAAAGTCTGCAATATTTTCGACACCTTGGTTATCCCATACAAAAGCAAAACCATAAGAATATAGACTCTACGAACATTTGTGCCCCAAGTCTTCTTTCTATTAATATCAAGATCATATAATACTTTATACGCTTTAAATGGTAGCTTATAATTTTCCATCCTTGTCAATTTTAGATAGAGAGAGAGAAAGAGACCGAGAGACCGAGACAGAGAGAGAGAGACGATAGATGTAGCTTTCCGTGTGGTGTGTGTGTGTGTGTGTGTTGTGTGGTGTGTGTGTGTGTGTGTGTGTGTGTGTGTGTGTGTGTGAGAGAGAGAGAGAGACGATAGATGTAGCTTTCCGTGTGTGTGTCTGTGTGTGTGAGAGAGAGAGAGAGAGAGAGAGAGAGAGAGCGAGACGACAGATGTAGCTTTCCGTGTGTGTGTCTGTGTGGTGGGAGGTAGATTAGGTGGGGAGGCGTTTGGTGGCTGAGCGAAGAGGATTGTGTCGTATTTCGCGTCAAGGGGGTGAGTAGTCTTCAGGAATTGTGATTTACAAGAATGTTTCACGACAGCAAATAGTTGCTGCTGCTTCTACAGTTGTTGGTGGTGTTTATATGATCAGATTCTTTTTTAGTGTTACTCTGCGTCGGTGGGTGTGGGTAATCGGCCTTCTGTTAGCGGTCAGATCACTGTTCACAAAGTAATGCTTCATCCTCCTCTTGAAAGATATTTCAGTCATAGAAAATCGCTATGTCTTTAATATCATAAACGTACTTCACTTTGATGAATATAAATGTGTAATAGTTGAATTAGAATCTATTGATTTAATTTGAATAAAGGTTGGTGTCAGTGTTTAAAAACAGCAAAACTTTGGAACAGTCCTGATCAGTTTGCATGGAAAGCTGGTAACCAAGTTTCTTTCAGACAGACAGACATTGACATAAAGAGAACACATATAATCAGACATCTCTTTGTTAAAATATGAGTGTGAGTTTGTGTGTATGTGTGTGAGTGTGTGTGTGTGTGTGTGTGTGTGTGTGTGTGTGTGTGTGTGTGTGTGTGTGTGTGTGTGTGTAGGATGGTGGTGGTAAAGGTGTGGGAGGGGACTGAATGATCGCGCCACGAAGTTGACACCACGAAAGCTATCTCACAGAACAAAAGAATAAGTAGCGCAATGAGGCTGTGATTTCAGTTCATCTCGTTTGCTTTTATGGATCGTGCGATGGAGGGCAGGAGGTCCGGAATTCTTATATGACCCCTTGTCGCGATCCTTCATCCCTCTCCCACCAATGCCCCTATACCCACTTCTCTCTCCTCTTCTTTACCAATTCAAACGAATCACATAATGGTGGAGAGCCTCATAGTATTTTGTGTCAAAACCATTGATCGTCCTGTCATGTGACTGATTGAAGTCTGGCAATTGTCAGCTTAGGTTTACTGGCATTCAGAAAAAAAAAAAAACCTTAACAGAGAACAGTGAATTATGTTACCAAACATTATTTCATTTCGGAGATATATTACAAGTAGAACACTTAGGAAAAGGAAGCGAGAATGCTGAGGTGTGCATGCGTTAAACTTGACTGCACGTGTGGGGGTCAAAATAGGGACACGACTCTAACCCAAACAAACTTCTGATTTTTTTTTCGGCTCCCGTCAGGCCTTAGCAGAGCTGAGCGTACTATGGGCTGAAATGGAAAGACCGTAACTGCATGGCTGAATTTCATCTGTTTGATGCATGCGTTTCTCGAAGTGTTGCTCAAATTTTCTGACCAACACTAAGGTGTCTGTATCTCACAGGCCCGGTTGACGCCGGGATATAGTATTAAAGGAAGTGTAGAGATCGGCTTTATACTGGAGTCACTGATCCAAATGGAACTCGACAGAATCATCGTCATCATCATCACTGGTCTTCATTTAAGAAAACGATAAAAGTATCAAGTTCTGTTTTCCTTCATGTGCTGTTCTCTTGGTGACTTTCGTTTCTACTTTTTGCTTTTTAGCCACATACGTATCAGTTGTTAATAAAGCCTTCGGCGTCGGCAAGTTCCTGGGTACTGCCTGTGGATGGACGTGGTGTCATCTTCCGGGCAGGGACGTCCGTCCATGCTGGCTCCACGGCTAAGGAGACAGGCAAGGAGAGCACGCGCCAGCAATCAAGGGCAGGTCTCCCACATTGCCTGCCCACGCTGTCACCGCACATTCCGTGTATGCATCGGCTTGATCAGCCACCTGCGTATGCACAAGTTATCACACACACACACACACACACACACACACACACACACACACACACACACACACACACACACACACACCTCCCCTCAACCTCTAGATGACTGAAGTGGTCCTCGTCGATTCGACGGACGAACAGCATTGTCGTTAGTACGTGATGTCCTGTTTGCTGTATCAGAACAGGCACTTCACACCCGACGGACGTGACACAACAGCAGTGCAGTGTCTCCTCTGGTGCGTTACCTAATTACAGTGTAATGCTGACTGCTTCCCGTAAACTGCCGGTGTAACGATCAATTTTAACTCCCCTCCACTTTTTAACTCCCCGAGAGTTAGAATTAGCACGTGCCAATTTAAACTCCCCGAGAGTTAAAACAAACCACGCCAGAATGACTCCTCCCCCCCCCCCCCCCCCCCCCCCCCCCCCCGTTTTAGATTAACTCCCCCACCCCAAAACATTCAGTTTTATGTGTTAGTCATGATATGAGAAATAAATATTTAATATACACCCCTCCCTCCCTCCCTCCCCCTCTCTCTGTCTGTCTCTCTCCTCTCTCCTCTCTCTCCCTCTCTCTCTCTCAACTTTCTTTCAGTCTCTCGCTCACTCTCTCACCCTCGTTGATTGTCTGCCTTTTTGCTTGTCTGTCTCTTTGTCTCTCTTAATCTCTCTCCCTCTCTCTCTTTGCTTGTCTCTCTGTCTGCCTATTTGTTTATCTATCTCAGTGTCTCTGTCTAGTGTCTCCCCCTACTCACTCCCCCTTTCTCTGTCTGTCTGTCTGTTTTTCTTTCTTTCTTTACTCCCTCTCCTTCTCTCTCTCTCTCTCTCTCTCTCTCTCTCTCTCTTCTCTCTCTCTCTCTCTCTCTCCTCTCTTCTTCTCTCCCCTCTCTCTCTCTCTCTCTCTGCATGCTTCTAGTCAGCTTTGTTTACTGTTATTAGTATTTATCAAAGACAGATTGGATTAATAGGCTTTTATGTTAGCCTAAGATCTTTATCCTTGTCAAGTAAAGTTTTCAAGTGTCATGTGTCAAGTGTCTCTGCAGTGTGTGTGTGTGGGGGGGGGGGCAGTCCTGGCATAAGGCCAGAATGACTCCCCCCCCCCCCCCCCCTTCTATTTTTTAACTCCCCGGGAGTCAATCTGGATCAACATTTCTTGATCAAAAGTAACCCCCCGGGAGTTAGTTTAGGCACGTGCGTATTTTAACTCTACCCCAGGGTACTCCCGGGGAGTTACTTTCGATCAAGAAATGTTGATCCAGATTGACTCCCGGGGAGTTAAAAAATAGAAGGGGGGGAGTCTTCTTCTTCTTCTTCTTCCTCGTTCGCCTCCCGTTAGATGAGCAGCCCGGTGTCCTCAATGAAGGCTGCCGTCCGTCGCAGTTCCTCCAGGGTGCCGTACAGCTTGGCTTCTACTGCTGTCGGTGTTGACCAGTACTTTCTCCTGGATGCTGCATACGTCGTACAGACTTAAAGGATGTGGTCGGTTGTCATTGGTCCCTCACCACAAGGGCACTCTCCACTCTGTCCAATGCAGGGGGGGAGTCATTCTGGCCTTATGCCAGGACTGCCCCCCCCCCCCAACACACAACACACACACACACACCACACACACACACACACACACACACACACACACACACTGCAGAGAGACACTTAACACATGACACTCGAAAACTTTACTTGACAAGGATAAAGATCTTAGGCTAACATAAAAGCCTATTAATCCAATCTGTCTTTGATAAACACTAATAATAGTAAACAAAGCTGACTAGAAGCATGCAGAGAGAGACAGAGAGAGAGGGAGAGAGAAAGAAGGAGAGAGGGGGAGAGAGAAGAGAGAGAGAGAGAGAGAGAGAGAGAGAGAGAGTGAAGGGGGAGAGTAAAAGAAAGAAAGAAAAACAGACAGACAGACAGACAGAGGGGGAGTGGGGGGAGACACTAGAGACAGAGACACTGAGATAGATAAACAAATAGACAGGCAGACAGAGAGACAAGCAAAGAGAGAGGGAGAGAGATTAAGAGAGACAAACAGACAGACAAGCAAAAAGGCAGACAGACAAGCAAGGAGAGTGAGAGAGTGAGCGAGAGACTGAAAGAAAGTTGGGGGGGGGGGGGGAGAGGGAGACAGACAGACAGACAGACAGACAGAGGGGGAGGGAGGGAGGGAGGGAGGTGTATATTAAATGTTTATTTCTCATATCATGACTAACACATAAAACTGAATGTTTTGGGGAGGGGGAGTTAATCTAAAACAGGGGGGGGGGGGGGGGAGTCATTCTGGCGTGGTTTGTTTTAACTCCCGGGGAGTAGCGCCAATTTAAACTCCCGGGGAGTTAAAAAGTGGAGGGGAGTTAAAATGGATCGTTACACCGGTGCTTAGGCTGCAACTTAGTAATCCTGAACGTGGCTGTGTCAGTGTGGCCGGGACGAATAGCGGAAGGAGAGGGAAGAAGGAGCAGAAATAAGCGGCATTGGAATAAAGACACTGAGAAGGTGAGGGAGATGAAATATATATTTTAAAAAAAATAATAATAAAATAAATAAAAAAAAGACGAAAAAAAAATTAAAAAAAGAGAAGAAAGATGGGGGGATCGGGGAAAGAGGAAAATGCGATGGAACGGGGGACGGAGGGGGGAGGGGGGGTGGCTTTCAAATTCAGACGAATCCGGCATATTAACTGCTGTTCACGGAACTTAGAACTTGCCCCAAAGCGCGGCCCTTGAATGATTCACAGTCATGCACACAGGTGTCTAGTTCACATTCTGATCATTCTCTTCATCACAGAGCTCTAACATTTCAACACCCTATGTGGGGTTCCTTTCCAGACGTCATCACTCCGGACGGCGAAGAGACGACAGACGCCGATCTGACCTCCGTGGCAGGGGAGACCACCACCATGTGCAGCGTGCTGACGGGCAACGAGGAGCAGAGTGACGCCGCTTCCACAGGGCACGCGGCGGACCCCCCACCCCACCCATCCCGCAGCTTCCTCCCCTTCCACGCTCCCCGCTGCCCGAGTCCCGGTCCCCGGAGTACCAGGATTACCAGAGCTTCAGAGAGACGGTCCGACTCCCTCCGCCCAGACCCCGGCAGCAGCAGCAGCAGCAGCACGACCGCGGCACGGAGCTCTTTCTGTCGCAGTATTACAAGTCTCTGGAACACGAACGTGCCAGCAGCCGCTCCCCTCCGCCTGTCTGACCGTGGTAGGATGGGGAACGGAGGCTGCTTTTTTTTATTTTTATTTTTTTGTTTTTAGCCATGTTTGCCCGATAATACAGGATTTGCTCGGTGGCGGAGTGAACTTCGTGACTCCAGTAAACGCCGGTGTGTGGGCAGTGTGTTCTTCAGAGTGAAAGGCTGATAAGACCGTGGTCTGAATCTCGCCACTCACAACCACCATGGACTTTTAAACAATCTTGGAGACACTGAGTCGATCCAAATGGGAATTACGGCTCACAAAGCCACGCTCTTCAAAGACCGATGTGTACGCACAGGTTCCTGCTGTATGCAAGTGGTGGTGTTGCTAGGGGATAGCATGTGGTATTTGTTCGTAACTAACAGCAAACGAATTGTCGTTTCGGATAAAGGCTTTTGAGTTGTGTACCCTACAATTTTCGACCTGATCATGACGAACTGCTCTTTTAGATGCCCCTACTCAATCAAATATGCATGAATGAGTCCCACTTGATGATGTGTGGTTTTCTTCTTGAAGGCGTTTCCGTTTTTGTCATTGTTCGAAATTATGATGTGTGTGCATGAACGCATGGAAGTCAGTGTATGTCGTGTGCGTGTGGCACTGCCCTTCCTACCGGTACAAGTTCCCACCTAACAACAAGTGCCTTGTGTGGTAAGGTCTTACTGGTTTTCATTTCCTTTATTGTATATGTTTCCAGCTCTTCGATGTGGGGAAAATCAGACATTTCTGTGCAGCGTGGATGTGTGTGTCTCGCCTTCGAAAGTCGCCAGGTATGTTACGTGGTCTGTCAGCGAGACAGAACATTAAAAGAAACAAGTCTGTAGTTTCTGAGTTCTTTGTGTGTTGAGAGAATTTTTACGTTCATCTGACGAGCTCGTTGTTTGTTTGTGTGTTTTATTGTTTTTCACTGTGTTGGTTTGCATACACAGCTTCACCTGTAACAATGTGCACGAAGATCACAAGACGACACAGGTTTCAAAACGGCTCCAAGCTATTTCATTCATACCTCTGGCTGTCATTAACTGAAAAGAATTTCAGGAGTGCTACTTTTTCCCTTTGCATTCTTGATTTCAAAAAAGAGTTGTTTTTTTTCTCACTTTTCCTCTAAAATAAACCACATAATTGACAACTGCGTGATCAGATATTCGAGATCAGTCGAATCTGTAATGGATACCATAAAAAAGAATAGATGTATGGGCTTTTTAAGATGAAATGAGTGCACAAAATCAAGCTTATGAAGGACAGCAGGCGTAGAACAGACATATCTCCTTTCACGTTAGTGCCTCTTCATGGATAGGGGTGTAGGCTGTCTGAACTTCTCTGAGCCTGATTTTCTGCCACACCCTACACCCTCTCCACTTTCCATTTCATTCCCGTCCACCTCACCTTCCCTTTTTTTCGTTTCTTGTGCCGATTTTTTGTATGTGTCTGTGGTGGCATAAGAGTTTGGTGGTTTCATCAGAGATGTCATGACTGTACAGAAACTCATTTTGGACTTTTTCCCCGAAAAGTCTTCTTGCTCCTTAATTTGCATGTCCATCCAAACTTGAACATGAGATTTTCCAGATGCGGGACAGCTCGCTATCCAGAATTGGTGAAAAAAAAAAGTCCTTGGATTTTTATTTTTCATTGCATTCGGCAGTCGGGAGGAGCCAGGCTATTCCCAGAACAAAACAGTGTTTTGCTATATTCCGTCGATATTTTCAGAAATCAAAAAATGTGCCTTTCCTTAGTTACAGTGATTCTGTCCTTCCTTCCGTCTCCCTTAACTGTGGGGAGTCATTGAGGTCAGCACTGAAGAACAGTTCACAGGTTCCTCCAGTTCTGTCCCTTGTGTGCCATGGCCTGGGTGTTTTGCAAATGCTTTATCTGTCCATTCCGCACTGTTGTCAGTCCATCGTTGTGTGTGTTTTGTGTGTGTGTGTGTGTGTGTGTGTGTGTGTGTGTGTTGTGTCCACGTGTGCGTGTGTGTGTGTGTGTGTCCACGTGTGTGTGTGTTGTGCGCGCGCGCGCGCGCGCTTGTTCCCATCCGTCTCATTCCCTGAAAAGTTCCCTGAGGATAATTTAGCAAGGCTGTTGGAACTTCTTAACTGATGTCATTTTAATCTTCGTGTTGTCCGATGTCCAGCTTGATGGTCTGACGCACATGTTCATTGGTGAACAGAAAAGTTGATGGTCAGTATCCTGCGGTAATGCCTCGTTTCCATGGCTTCAGTTCTTTCTTTCAGATCCGCTGTCAGTATCCATGTCTCGCATGCATACGTACATGTATACAGGAAAATAGAATATACAATGCACGAAGGAAATTGATCTTGTATTTCGCGCAGATACAGTTGTCCCTCCATACATGTTTCAGTCTAGGCAGTGCCAGTATTGCCTTAGCTGTTTAGAGGATTTGTGGTTTGGATCCGTCGCTGCTAATGATGGACCCCAGCTGAGTGGACTGTTGACCAGTTTCTTGCTTCTCTTCTGTGGACACTTAAATCAGCAATAATGGTGGTGTTGCACTTAGCTACAAGTTTCGTCCCCTCTTCGCTGATTTTCATTCCGTATCTTGGTGTTTCATCCAGTCTTTTAACTAACTTGGTGAGTTCTTCTTCATATTATCGATGCCATCAGCAGAGCGAAGGTTGGTTCGTGATGGTTCTTCCTCCAGTGATGACTGTGGTGATATCATCATCATGTGTGTCAGTCCTGCTGAGTTTCAGGAATATGTTGAAAAGGGTGGGAGATAGAAGGAGGCCCCAACGAACTGTAACTGAGGTGTGGAAGAATTTGTAGCAGCAGTGAATTCGCTGAAATGTGGGACTGCTACAAACATCAGCAAGATTCCTGCAGAATCCTTAAAAGATGGCAGAGGGGCAATGATTGATATTCTACCATTTGTAATGAAGTCTGGCATACTGGGAGTGATCCACACATGAATTCAATTGCTAGTCGTCACCCTTCCCAAGAAAGGAAATCAACTTTGCCAAAACTATCGCACTGTCAGTTTGACTAACCATGTCGGCAAGGTAATGCCCAAAATAAACCTGAATAGACCGCAACCGAAAACAGATATCATTATTCTAAAGAACAGGCTGGATTCTGCAATAGCAGGACTACCATTGAACAGACTTTTGACAGGAAGTAGGGGTAGCTGGGGGGGGGGGGGGGGAGAAATGCAGGCCTGCGGTACGCTGCCTTCGCTACAATGACAGATCTCGTTCTCTCTGCAAACCAGAATGCATTCTGTCTGTTCAGAGACTGGGCGCAGCTTTGTGGTCGGCCGGGCTATAATGAAGCCGAAACCCTTCAGGCGGTGATTTCGATCACATTTGTCGAAAACTCAAAGGACGTACAATGCTACTGTAATTTAGCAACATGACAACGCAAGACGAAGTATTTCATTTCAACACACACACCCTCTCCCAGTATGATGAAAACTGGGACATTCAATGTCATTTCATCGAAATATGTCATAAAGATATTACACTTAAAGGAAAACACAACCAACCAGTAAAGCAAACAAAAAGCTGGGGGGAAATCGATCTATACAACGGCTTCAACAACCCATGCATAAGATATTCAGAACAATGTCATTTAGAGTCTGTCAATATTACGCATGTGAGTCAAAAATAGAAGAACAAAGAACAAGAAAACAAAAGAGGCACTGGGAGTAACATATGTACCTTCACCCACCCCCGGCCCCACTTCATCCATGTGTGCACCCAACAAACACACACGCACCCTCCCCATACACTTCCTGCCATCTGCCTTATAAACACACATGCACGTACACGCGCATACACACACACACACACACACACACACACACACACACACACACACCACACCACACTCGACACACGCACGCGCGCACTCTCTCTCTCTCTCTCTCTCTCTCACACACACACACACACACACACACACACACACACACACACACTTACGTGCCGACACACAAAGACATACACACTATCTGTGTAATATATAACTGAAAATAAAAAGATAAAAAGAAAAAGCCTGTTATTTGACCAAGCCATGGAACAGATGTTTGGTGTGGAAGATGTGGGAGGAAAAAAAAAGATGAAATATGGCAGCACGAACGCCGGAAAATCCCATAACATTTCTTCACACTGGAAAACAATGATTACATCTGTTTTACATGAAAACTTTATATGTTATGAGGGGTAACTTCTACTTGCATATGACAACAGCTAAATATTGTCGGAAAACAGTTATTTTCACGTAAGAACAGTAAAGTATCACAGGAAAACGGAAAAAAAGGCTGATTTTCGGAGGAACACAAACTACTCATCACGTAAAAATATTGCTATTGTGTGTAAGAATTCACGCGACACTTAAATACTCTCACGTGCGGAGCGGAAGAGGGGGGGGGGGGGGGCTCCTTTCCTTGTTATGTAGCCGTTTATACCGAAAATGACTGTCTTTAGTGGCTGTTAACTGGCTGAAAATGGCTTATTTTCACACAAACCAGCTTTTCACGCGATTATCTGCATTTTCACCTGCAATAACCTGTTTTCTTCATGATGACACCAGTTTTCTTCAGACAAAATAAGTGAACGTCATTGTTTTCCGTGAAAACTGTACGAACACACAAAATGTGAGTTTTTGAAGCTGATATTCTCCCGTAAAACGGTACTATCAACACCCCCCCCCCCTCCCCCCATCTGTAACAGCAGGGAGAATAACGTGGCTGGTGTTTCTGGCTTCGTTATTCAGGACAATGAGGCAGTGGCAGCCTGTCTGTATGTAATAGGAACCATTATATTGCACTATGTGAGGGGGGGGGGGGGTGGGTGTAGGGGAGGGGGCGATGCTTTTGTTCATTTACAACGTCAAAAGAGACAATTTGTTTTGTTTTTTTCGTGATCTAATTTTAGTGTAAATCCAAAGTTGCCTGCTTCTCTCACTGTCTCTGTCTCTCTCTCTCTCTCTCTCTCTCTCTCTCTCTCTTCTCTCTCTCTCTCTCTCTCTCTCTCTCTCTCTCTCTCTTCGTCCCTCACCTCCCCCTCCTTACCTTCCAATCACCCCATTCCCAGTCTCTTTGACTGCCTCATTCTGTTTTAACGCTTGCATGCGTACAAGTGTCGTAAAATTGACTCTCTCTCTCTCTCTCTCTCTTCTCTCTCTCTCTCTCTCCTCTCTCTCTCTCTCTCTCTCTCTCTCCTTCAACATTACGCAGCAAATGAACTCACCCAATAGGGCAGATCAATTCCTCCCTCTCGCTCTCCCTACCAATGTTTCATTCTCTATTGTCGCTTACATGCATGCGCGTGTGTGTGAATTCAAGTCTGCATGGCCCTTTGAATAAGTACGTGCATGTGTGTAAGCGTCTCTCTCTCTCTCCTCTCTCTCTCTCTCTCTCTCTCTCTCTCTCTTCTCTCTCTCTCTCAACATTACGCTGCAAGTGAACTCACCCAATTGGGCAGATCAATCCCCCCCCCCCTCTCTCTCTCTCTCTCCCTACCAATGTTTCATTCTCTATTGTCGCTTACATGCATGCGCATGTGTGTGAATTCAAGTCTGCATGACCCTTTGAATAAGTACGTGCATGTGTGTAAGCGACTCTCTCTCTCTCTCTCTCTCTCTCTCTCTCTCTCTCTCTCTCTCTCTCCTCTCTCTCTCTCTCTCTCTCATTTTATTCACTCTAACCCCTTTCTTCCCGTCTGCCTTTTTTTAATTCTCTTTTTGGTGGATTTTTTCCTGTCTGGTGGGCTATTGTTGGTTATCAGTTATTGTCTTTCTTCCTTGCTCCTTCACTCTCCCCACTTCCCCCCTACCCCGTCTCTCCCCCCCCCCCCCCTTTCTCTCTCTCTCCTCTGTCTCTCTCTCTCTCTCTCGTCTCCCTCTCTCTCTCTCTCTCTCTCTCTCTCTCTCTCTCCTTCTCTCTCTCTCTCTCCGTATTATTTTCTGCAATTCTCTCTTTCTCTTCTTTGTACCTGCACTATCGAGCCCCCACCACTGACCTCTACCATGGATCCTAAATTACATTGTCGGTCCCAGTGATCTCACGTCGTCCCCAAGGATCTGTCTTGGTCGTATTTAATTGTGAAAATGTTTGAAAGCCTTTAGGTTATACAGCGAAACAAACAGTCAATGTCGCATTGAAAACTCACCTTTACATGGTGCTTCCTCCTCGTTGGTCAGTTTTCTTTGAATGGTGGTTTGTGCTCTTGGGAAGAAGAGAGAGAGAGAGAGAGAGAGAGAGAGAGAGAGAGAGAGAGAGAGAGAGATTGTCATTTCGGCGGAAGCAGCGGACTAGAGAGGACAGAGACTTTTAAGAAAAAGAGAAAGATTAGCTAGAAGAAGAAAAGGACGAAGAAGTGTAACATAGATTGGACAGAGAGAGAGTTGATCTCTCGACTATTTGTATCATGATATATTGTTAATTCTAGGGACAGGCACCCTGTACGTGGGAGTTGGCATTGATACGTAGGCCCTGACAGCCCCTTACAACCACAGAGATGATGGGAGACGTCCGCTGCTAAGAGAATTTGGATTGTTTGAAATTCGATGTGAGAACCGTCTGCATGGAAAGAATGCAATATCTTGATAACTTAAGAGTTGGGGTCTGTGAACCCAGAATAATTTATTTGTATAGGGCAACTTGGACGCCTGTATAACCTAAAAGAAAATGAAGTAAGTATGATAAGTGAATGGATTGAAGTCAGTGTGACTTAGATTTTTTTCTTTTGCGAAGTACAGTTTAAAACAGAAAGGAGACGTCTTCATTAATGATATATTGGCAAAAAAAAAAGCTAAATAAATAAATGATAATAAAGAATTAAGGCGCGAATACAAAGGAGATAATTTTTTTTTAACCGGGGGGGGGATCTTTAAATGTATTGTCGTGTGTTATATTAAAAGAAAGGAGTCAGATGTGTGGTTGCGTACGGGGGGAGGGGGGGGGCAGGGGGGGGGGGGAACGATTGTTTCTGTGTATACGTGGATACCGCCATTCTTCAAGACGACAACGCAAGGCCTCCTCCTCATCCTCGGGCCGGACAGGTCGCCGACTACGTTCAGCAGCAGCAGCAAGTCCAGACTGTCCCGTGGCCAGCTTCCTCTCCTGCCCTTGCCTTCCCCCCGGTGGAACACATCAGCACTGGGTCGTCGATTATGCAACAACAACGCTCTTCTAACGGCGTCGACCAGCTGTGGCGGCTGATGGAGGAGAAATGGAGGGCGATTCCACAGAGGGTCACTTCAAAGGCCGGTCCACTCGGAACAGCGGGGGTGTCGATCCCCAGTGTGCAGTCATGCATTTAATATGTCTCTGCTGCACAGGGTTGGTCAGCCTTTGAGTGACCCTTTGTGAAATCGCCATCTACTCCTGCTTCAACAGCTGCCACAGCTGGTTACCGTTATTACACAGAGGGTTGTTGTCGTGCCATTGTTAGCAACATCACACACTAATGTTTTACAGACTTTGCTGATTCTTTCGGTTTTTTTTTTTTTTTTTTTTTTTAATGTTTTAAGGGGATTATCCCATTCAAGTCCCCGTACCTCTTTAGTAAGTTTGTTTTCATAAAAGGCAAAAAGGTGGTGACATTAACGAAATTTCAAAAATCAAAATCGAGTGCAGTTTCTTTTGGGGGGACTCTACTTGAAATGTGAAATGGCCCTTAAGATATTTTGCCTAATACACAGCCACTGTTAAGTTGCACAACAGATGGAAGGTCAAATAAAACCAGAAAAAAAAGCTTTCGACCGATGGCCTATACGTAAAAATATACCAATGCACAACACACACACACAAACACACACACACACACACACACACACACACACACACACACACACACACACACACACACACACACACACATACACACACACACACACACACACGCCACACACACATGCGCACGCTAACGCGCACATGTACACACACGCAGACATACACTTTTATACATCATACGAGGTGAGGGGGGAGGGACTTATAATATGCTATGGTGTGTGTGTGTATGCTGTGCGTGCGTGTGTGTTTGTGTGGTGTGCTGTGTGTGTGTGTGTGTGTGTGTGTGTGTGTGTGAGTGTGTGTGCGTGCATGCGTGCGTGCGTGCGTGTGTGTGTGTGTGTGTGTGTGTGTGCGTGCGTGCGTGTGTCTTGTGGGTGGGTGTGTTTGTGAGCGTATGTGCGCGTGCGCTCGGTCGCGCTTGTATGCTTGTGTGTGTGTGTGCGTGTGGTGTGTGTTGTGTGTGTGTGTGTGTGTGTGTGTTGTGTGTGTGTGTGTGTGTGTGTGAGCGTATGTGTGTGTATGTGCGCAAGAGCTCGGACGCGCTTGTATGCTTTGTGTGTGTGTGTGTGTGTGCGCGCGCGCGCGCGCACACGCGCGTGTTTGTGTGTGTGAGTTTATGTATGTGAGGGGGCGGAAGCGGAATGTGTGAAGGAGGGGGGGAGGGGGGCTGTAGTTTAAATACAACGCTGTTGAGCCCCAGTCCAGGTCTGCTAGCTATCAACCCAGTGATATGATACCAACTGGTTGGTAGGGAGGGGGGAGGGGGGGGGGGGGGCTGTAGTTTAAATACAACACTGTTGAGCCCCAGTCCAGGTCTGCGAGCTATCAACCCAATGATGTGATACCAGCTGGTTGGTAGTTCAAATACACCACTGTTGAGCCCTAGACCAGGTCTGCTAGCTATCAACCCAATGATATTATACCAACTGGTTGGTAGGGAGGGGGGGGGGGGGGGGGCTGTAGTTTAAATACAACACTGTTGAGCCCCAGTCCAGGTCTGCGAGCTATCAACCCAATGATATGATACCAGCTGGCTGGTGGCGCTTTGCCTGCCACCCACGGTCACTTCCAGCACAGTGACAGACAGACAAAGGCTGGCGTGGCCACTGGCCACAGATGCTCGGCCCGCGTGTTGACGCTAACAGGAAGAACTAGCGAGATGTCGCACAGGCCACACGCCACAATGAGCATTTTGTACTAAAACACGATACAATCCATGTAAGCGCTTTGAGGCCTACCATGAATTTGAGCCAGCATTTAATGTTGAACTGGTAATTGATCAAAAGAACAACTCCCCACTAGTTATTTCTTTTGTTTTCGGGAGTGATGAAATCACAAACAATCTTCAAAGACATGATTTTCCTGTTAGTTGATGGCACATTTCAGGCCTTTGCACTCACTCCTCCGTGACCCTATCTTTGCACCAGTTGGTTCCCCAAAGTATTTCCAATCCTTCCATCGCTTGCACTCTCGCACAAACATCCGATCCAGCTAAATATGACTTTCCTGGTCTTCGTGACCGGATCCAAGGCGTTTGTACTGTCTAAATACCTCAAAGTGAGCCTGTTTCTGTGGTGCCTTACCCTCACATAGCTCAAGATAGAGAGAAACACCTGAACAGAAGGGCAGACACCTGGGATGCGTTGTTTCATCTAGCAGAGAGAGAGAGAGAGAGAGAGTATTTGACTTTTAAAAGAAATCTATAACATTAGGAGTAGAGGGAGGAGGGGGGGGGGGGAGCTCAACAGAGTACATTTTCATAATAACGACCGAAATACTTGATGGGAAGCCGGACCGAGGGGAGGGGGGGGGAGAGAGAATGAGAGAGGAGGGAGGCGGATCAAGCTGCTATAATGCATTTTACACTCCTGTACAATTTTCAACAGAAGAATTGGGGTTTGCTGCCTGACAATTAATAGCATGATGGTTTCTCTCTTCATGTTGGTGTTGCTTTTTTTTTTTTCTTTTTCTTAATACACATTTAGATGGATTTCTTTTTTAGTATGATGCAGAACAGGAAAATAAAAGTTGACAATTCAGACTGCCTGCCCTTCAACGCTTGCACACTCCTCTCGCTCCTCATCCGCCCCTTCGACATTTAGAGTAACAGACGGACAGATACAGTGGTTGGGTGAATAGGATTCGTGCTACTTGCTGTCACCAAAGACTCGTCAGACTGGGACGACACGTAAAGTGAAACTAAGTGGCAGAGCTAGCCAAGATTCAAGTGTGTTCATGCCCTGTGGTGAAAAGCGCTCATTTTCCACCAGTCAATCAATCAAACTGTGGGAATGAAAGTGACAACGCACGCTTGTCTTGCGGTTTATGAGTCTCTCTGAAAATCAACATGTCGGCCTTAAAGTGTGAAGATTTGCTTCATACTGGGCGAGGTGAAAAAAAACAACAACAACAACAAACAACAAACGTGGGTTCATGGGGTTAGATTAGCTTGGGAGCGGATTATTCACAGCCGTCAGTTGTAAAGACTGATGTTGCATATTCTACAACGCACTGCGGTGTACACGTGATGCGGGTGTCAGGGGCAATGATCGAGCGATGTGACAAACTGGCCGCACGGTGCAGTCATTATCAAAACAGCCCTCCAGGCGGCGGGAAAAGGATGCGTGTAGGCTAGCTATCCTGTGCGCTTAAGCCATCCCCTGCGTCAGTGAAAATGGGATCATCTCCTGGACACGGTTTATGTTCAGCAGCGCTCAGAACCATTTTATTTTCGTGTTGTTTCTCGACATTTCGTCAGTGTTGTAGTAGGCCTACCTCGAGGCTTCCAAGATTTCACGTTTATAATACTGGCCCGACGCCCTAATCTGTCGCATTCATTGAGAATCTATATTTTGTCATAGTTATCCTGTGAAGGAATACACACATAGACCATACGTGACACACACATAGACCATACGTGACACACACATAGACCATACGTCACACACACACACACACACACACACACACACACACACACACACACACACACACAGACCATACGTGACACACATAGACCATACGTGACACACACACATAGACCATACGTCACACACACACACACACACACACACACACACACACACACACACACACACACACACACACACACACATAGACCATACGTGACACACACAAACAGCAGGAAGGGTGGAAGACCACATAATTCCCTGCTCTGAAGTCTCATACATGTCTGTACGTGGAAGGGGGAAGGGGCATGAGTCGGGGGTAGGGGAGGGGTTATAACCAGACTGATGAAAACTAGGAGCTGAACCATTTAAGAAACTTAACAGTAGGATCGGAAACTCAAATGCCATCACCGATCAAAGCGAGAGAGAGAGAGAGAGAGAGAGAGAGAGAGAGAGAGAGAGAGAGAGAGAGAGAGAGAGAGACTTAAGACTCAAGACTGAAGACTCAAAAGACTCAAAAATGTTATTCAGATAAAGCCCTGGGCCCCTTATTGAAGAGGGATGTACATATGGAGAGAGAGAGAGAGAGAGAGAGAGAGAGGAGAGAGAGAGAGAGAGAGAGACTTAAGACTCAAGACTGAAGACTCAAAAGACTCAAAAATGTTATTCAGATAAAGCCCTGGGCCCCTTATTGAAGAGGGATGTACATATGGAGAGAGAGAGAGAGAGAGAGAGAGAGAGAGAGAGAGAGAGAGAGAGAGAGAGAGAGAGCAGTCGCAAATCTGGACTAAAAAGAAGAACAAGAAGCATCTACTGGTGCCAACAAACGTTACATTGATTGTAGTGGAAGGGAAGGGGAGGGGGTGAAGGGTGGTGGTATGTCTGTTCGTCAACTGATTGGTTGAATTGTGTGTATGTGTCTTTCTTCTTTTTTTCATACGTTATCTCACTGCTGTTGTTATGTATCTATGCTTTCTACTTTTACCTATTCACTTCTTTTCCAATAGTAATTGTAGTAGTAGTATCGTTATCATTGTAAGCATTTATCGCGCTTGATATTATATTCATCACTATTGCTTTGATTTTATCCACTATCATCATCGTCGTCATCATCCTCATTGTTGTTCTGGTTGTTGTTCTTGTCGTTATTGTTGTCGTCATCATCATCATCATCATATCATCATCATCATCATCATCATCATCATTATCATCATCATCATCATCATCATCAAGATTATTGTTATCTTCATTATGATCATTTCATTATTATTAATTATAGTTATGTCATTTTCTGAACAGCCATTTTCCACAAATAATCAAGTGCGCACACACACACACACACACACACACACACACACACACACACACACACACACACACACACACACACACACACACAGACGGACGGACAGACAGACAGACAGATAGGGAGAAACCGACAAACTTGCCACTTTGCGGAAGGCAGTCTTAAGATCACTGTTAGAGGATCAATGTAGTTCCTTTTTTTAACAGTTAATTTCTATTTACACAGCTTCATGAAAACAGCAAAACTGAAATGGCCCGAGCTATCATGTTATTACACAACACCATGTCTGTTAAAGAGCGCAAACGTGCCACAGGCCTTTTTTCTTTTTCTTTTCTTTGGTTTTTCTTGAGTTTTGCTCTCTCTCTCTCTCTCTCTCTCTCTCTCTCTCTCTCTCTCTCTCTCTCTCTCTCTCTCTCTCTCTAACAACATTAATAAAAGGCCGAATTCAAAAGCCACATGATGTCTGCTCCAGTGCCGGTAGCAAGTTGACCTATGACACAGGGGAAAGTTCATGCGGTATCCGCCTGATGGCTGGCTCTCTACGTGCCGATAGATCCCCGTCTCGGTAGATCCCCATCTCGGTAGATCCCCGTCTCGATAAATCCCCCACTACATGTGGACGAATTTCCGTCTCGGTAGATCCCCATCTCGGTAGATCCCCGTCTCGATAAATCCCCCACAACATGTGGACGAATTTCCGTCTCGGTAGATCCCCATCTCGGTAGATCCCCATCTCGATAGATCCCCGTCTCGATAGATCCAAAAACAGTAACGGGGATCCATCAAGATGGGGATCTATCAAGACGGGGATCCATCGAGACGGGGATCTATCGAGACGGGGATCTATCGAGATGGGGATCCATCGAGACGGGGATCTATCGAGACGGGGATCTATCGAGTGCCCCCCCCTACGGGCCATGACTGCCGATGTACGGTTTGTTTGAAGTAGCTTTTCCCAGTAACACATTTCACTGGTTTACATTCACGGTAGTTTGAAATGCCCACTGCTGTGCGTTTGTTCTGGTAATTTGCTATACCTCTGACATTTTTGCCAAATGCGCTAGAGAGAGAGAGAGAGAGAGAGAGAGAGAGAGAGGAGAGAGAGGAGAGAGAGAGGAATGGTGATCGTATCTGTCGAGTGGGAGGTTTGTATTCAGGTTTATACATGAAATCAACGTTTAAAGTAAGTTCATTGATGTACATGTGTCCTTTATCTTGTGTTTCTTCTTCAACACGCAAACGAGAACAGACCGCATTGCCAGTTGGCTACTGGTACTATAAATTATTTCCAACACAGAAAAGAGAAGAAGTAAAAAGAAGAAGAAGAGGAAAGAAAGAAAGAAAGAGAACGAAATGTAGAGAGCAATCACGGAATCGTCAACCTGATCACACTGTACGCTAATTTCAGGTCTATTTCACGAAAGCAGCACCCCCGTTTGAAGAATGCAGACCAACGCTGTGAAACGTCCACGAATCAGCGCAATGCTGTAATGTTCACAGAAAAAAATAGGACAACGCAGTGAAACGTTAAAGAAGAAATGGATCGACGCAGCGAATGAAAGGCAGTTTCAGTTTCAGTTTCAGTTTCATCAAGAAGGCGTCACTGCCTGCGGACTAGTCCGTATACGCTACACCACATCCGCTAAGTTTTGAGACCACACTACGCATGATTTTAAGCTGATGGATAAATGAATTAATAACTAAGATGAGAGAATTGAAGAAGAGGCAATGTAGGCAGAGAAGAATTAAGGCAATGCAGAAATATCCAGAGAGGATGTGTACAAAAGCAGGGAAATGTCATATCAGAAGCTGGCTTCAGCAGTAACAGTCAAAGATGGTGTAGGCCAACGCAGTGAAACATCAAAGAGGAAAGGCCAACGCAGTGAAACGTCACAGAAGAAAGAACAGTGTAGTGAAACGTCAAAGAAGAAAGGGCAGCGTAGTGAAACGTCACAGAAGAAAGGGCAGCGTAGTGAAACGTCACAGAAGAAAGAACAGTGTAGTGAAACGTCAAAGAGGAAAGGGCAGCGTAGTGAAACGTCAAAGAGGAAAGGGCAGCGTAGTGAAACGTCAAAGAGGAAAGGGCAGCGTAGTGAAACGTCACAGAGGAAAGGGCAGCGTAGTGAAACGTCAAAGAGGAAAGGGCGGCGCAGTGAAACGTCAAAGAGGAAAGGGCGGCGCAGTGAAACGTCACAGAGGAAAGGGCAGCGTAGTGAAACGTCAAAGAGGAAAGGG
>CM065715.1:17165041-17247541 GCA_033310375.1 Conus canariensis
ATGATGATATGAAGAAGAAAGAGAAGAAGGATATAGATGTGTGTGTGTGTGTGTGTGTGTGTGTGTGTGTGTGTGTGTGTGTGTGTGTGTGTGTGTGTGTTTCTTTTCTCTGCTTGAATAGAACTGTTAGCTTTTTACTCATTATTGAGCTTTTTACTCATTATTGATAATTTCCATTCTTTTCATCTATTAGCCTATTATCATTACTATTGTTGTCATGTTATTATCAATTATTTCAATATCATCAGCGGTAGTAGAACTGTTGTTATTGTTGTTGTTATCATCAACATGTTCATCATTCACACTAGAAGGTGAACTTTATTCTGATTGTATTTTCTGAATTTCTACGCATTAGTTATTCTCTTTCTTATTTCAACATAATATTTTTCCCATTTCCTATAACATTATTATCGTTTCTTTGTAATTATTGTTTTTATAACAATTGGTATTTTTTCTTAGATACTATCTTACTATCTATCCCATTACCTGTATCTTTCGCTTTTTTTCTACTTTTTTCATCTCCTCCTTCTTCTTAGTATTACAGTTATCACTATTGGTTTTATTATTCCTACCATGACTGTATTATTGTAACTATCCTCCGACTTCTCTCCTTCCTTCTCTTGTTTTTATCATTCCTACCATAACTGTATTATTGCAGGTATCCTCTAATTTCTCTCCTTCGTTCTCTTCTGTTACCATAGTTATAATCATCATCATCATCATTGCTAGTAGTAGTAGTAATAGTAGTAGTAAACAAATAGCAGTAGTAGTAGTGTCTTCATTTGTTTTAAATCATTATTGTTACTACTTTTACCCGTACTGTCTACCCTTCAGCCTCGGTTCCCTTCTGTTGCCTTTTTCACTCAGTTCGAAGAGAGAAAGGACTGTTCGTCCTTCATTTTCATTGTCCTGGATGTTATTTGTCTTGCCTGAAGAAGACCAAACAGGTCGAAACGCGTCGTTTTGGTTTGATCATTTGTTTATTCTTACATTTGAGGGTGCAATAATTCTGTCATTGTTCTTGTTTCAATGTTGCCCTGCAGTCACCCCTCTTTAAAACCGATGTCCTTTGCCCCGCGCTCGACCGATCTACTCAAAGTCTGGTTTGGCCCTAATCTCGTCTCTTCCCCTATAGTTCTACTGCAAATCCTTGAGACGTTGTCACTTGGTTTACGTTGAGTGTGAGGATTAACTGCAACTACTGCAACTATGTGTATCCATGAAACACAAAAGCTGACCCTGTGCTGTTCGTATACTTTTCCATTTGAGTCATTTTCAGTCGCTGTTCATTTCATTTTAGTTACGTGATAAACTTATTTTGTCTCGTTTATACGAAACCCTTTCAACATGAAGGTCACAGCCTTCTCTCTCTTCTCTCTCTCTCTCTCTCTCTCTCTCTCTCTCTCTCTCTCTCTCTCTCCACGTGTACTGGAAGAGGCATACAACAAAGTCCACATCTCGCTACTCATGGAACATCTCCTTGACTGTGGAGTCAGCAGGACACTTATTCCCCGGATTGCAGCAGCACTTCAGGAGCGAACTGTCATCTTACGATTTGGAAACCGGATGTCTGAACCTCAAGGTTCACCTCCCCCGCCTGTTTTGTGTGTTTACACTAAAGGCCTTGCAGATCTCAGTAGAAACGGAATTGCTCGAATGTTTACACTAGCAGATGACGGTCAGATCTACTTAACATCAAAGAATGCTCAAGACAGAATGAAAACAAGACATCAGGACAATTAGAATTACCTTCGCCAGTTTCCTTCGATGGAATGCAAATTGAATTAACTGACAGTTTATGCTATTTTGGTATAGGCTTTGACACAATGCTGACCTTTGGTAAACATGTTGAAAACCTTGTCCTTAAATGCAAACAGGTCCTGTCTGCCAAGAAAGCAATGGCATTAAACAGGGCCATCTCTACCAACTGCATCACGCAGTGGTGGTACTCAGTGTGATTGATTATGGATTAGGGCTTACAACACTGTCCAAGAGCAATCTCCTTAAATCAGAAAGAATTCAAAAAGAAGCAATGAGACTTATCTTTGGGAACTACCAAGGACACACACATTGAAACCAATTGATTCCTGCTTCACCTTCCTTCAATGCAAATCAGATACAAGCTAGAACAGTGAAGGCATACTTTAGAGCACTTGAAAATCCCCAAAACCCACTACATGGACAGTCAAGGAAACAAAAGGTACTTGTCTGAGACATGGAAAATCATGGATGGGTCAGGCAGAAGACAGTATACAGCTTGTGCGCCAGCTATCAGAACTATTAGAAACCGAGGGAGTGGGGAAAGTATCTAGACCATTTCAAACACCTCCACCAAACCGCCACTGCAAAAGAGTTTGGAAGACACAATCGAGAACGACTAGAGGGCTAAACCAACACAGAAATTCAGATGTAGGTGGAAAACCTTGGCACAAAAGAAGATATTGTTATACACACTGACGGTCCTGTCGCCAAAGGTAAGACAGGCTGGGGATACACAGTGAATTAAAATGGCCGAACTATTCAGGAAGACAATGGTGCATACAAATTAACAACTCGAATTCTAACAATGGAGGTAGAATCAGTGACACAAACTCTCTACTGGCTCTCATCCACAGACCAGCTTTGAACTCAACAAGCCATGATACTGACTGGCTCCATGAACCTGCTTCAAAAAAGTGGAAAGCGAAATGGTAAGCCCTTCTTGGCATGAAATAATGTGCAGCCTTCCATTGGAGCGTCTCATGACGATGTACTGCCCAGGACATGCAGGTGTCAAAGAAAATGAGAGAGCAGAACGATGAGAACTGGATTACAGCTTGACCGTCCTGATGTGATAAGAAATCTACAGAACCACCTCAACAAACAAGATCAAAGCCACTGTACCATAGATCATCTTTCAGACCTAAACATCAAGAAAGGAAGTAGCCGCACATCCAGATTTAAAGGAAGAGCAAGAAACATCACAAACCAAACAAATATGGGAATAATCACAAGGCCAGCATTGCGAAGACTCCTAGAGACTGAGGCAGACTCACACTGGGCCTTTCCAAAGGCACACACAAATAACCAAACACACGTTAACTGAGATAAGACTGAATTTCTAGGACCACCGTTTTTTGTGTGTTTTTAAATTGTAAACGTATGTGAACTGGTAATTGTACATCAGTGAAGCGATGCAAGCGTATAAAGTGAAGAGTCCACAGATATGGGTGTGTATGCATTGGTGTGTGTGCGTTTGTGCATGTGTGCTTGTGTATGTGTGTGTTGTTGTTGTTTCAGATATATAATTACTAGGTCATCTGAAGAACATTTGTTTCCACACACACGCGCGTACGCGCGCGCGCACACACACACACACACACACACACACACACTCTCTCTCTCTCTCTCTCTCTACACGCACGCACACACGCACTCAGGCACACACACACACACACACACACACACACACACACACACACACACACACACACACACACACACCCGCACGTGCGCACACACATACACGCGCGCACACACACACACACACACACATACACACACACGGGCTCGTGCCCATCCATCTATGCACACAAATCTACACACACGTGCGTACTCTCACCACAAACACATGTAATGATAATAGTTGCTCAGACAATCCTAGGCAGATACCCAAAGTATACAGAGATGTCCGAACGCGTACACACACGCACAATGGGGAACATTCATCTCAAATCTTGCTAATACTTCAAAACCTCCGTGAGATCTACTTAAAGCAAGAAAATGAATGGACTTTGAGCAACCGACAAGAAGAATCCTTTTCAGAAAGTCAAGACAGAACTGAGTTCAGCTCCAGTTTGGGCACACTATGACCCTACAAAAGAGACAAAATTCTCTGCAGATGCGTCGTCCTATGGGCTTGGTGGAGTCTTACTTCAAAGAGAAGGGCTGAACTGGAAGCCGGTCTTTTACGCATCAAGATAACTGACATCAACTGAGCAGAGATATGCTCAGGTTGAAACAGAAGCCTTGGCAGCAACCTGGTGTTGTGAGAAATTTGCCGGTTTTTGTTTGTTTGTTTTTTTGTTTTTGTTTTTTTTTTGACTGGAGAAGTGTCGTATTTCAGCCTTTAACCAACTTAAGATGTCTACTAGCGACTGGATATCGTTGGTAACCATAGCAAAAAGGAAATGACATAAAAGTAAGAAACTCAGAAAAACATGCAATATGAAGTATGAGGTCATTTGCGTAGAACAAATATTACGGCATTCTTCCCGCCTTGAAGAAATTGTCACCAAGCATAACAATTAAGAACTGAATAACTGAACTGAAAACTCTAAACAAAAAACAAACTATATTCTTCCAGCTTTGAGGAACAATCACCACCCATAACGATCAGGCGCCTTTGATACCCGAGTAGAACGGCGGACTGCGGGAGAACCGAGTTCAGGAGGTTCAGAAGTGGAATCCAGAGACTGGTGAATAATTTCTGCAGTTTCTCCACAATCCATGTTCTCACTGTTTTCTCTGTTGATGCCCTTGTTTTCGACTGTCTCTGCTGAAGTTCGTGGACAGGGCGCCAAATCCCGAAGAGAGACAGTTGATTCACGTCCATCTGGATAACGGATGTGAGCGTATGTAGGATTTGCATCCAGTACCTCCACAGGGTCAGCCAAGGGGCTTTCTGCATTGGTACGGACAAAACGACAAAACAGCACTGGCCCAGGGCTCATCCAAGCAGGGAGTGAGAGTCCAAAAGAAGATCTTCGCTGAAAAGCAAAGAACCTCTCATGAGGAGTTGTGTTCGTTGCAGTTGAAAGAAGAGATCTGATCGAATGCAGAGCTTCAGGAACCACAAATTCCCAGTCACGGTCTGTTAGACCTTTGGAGCGAAGTGTAAGCAGCACAGTTTTCCAGATGATTCCATTGTACCTTTCCACCTGAGAATTTCCTGTTGGATGATAAGGTGTACTTCTGCTAGTAGCAACCCCCCACCGAGAGAGATATTCCTTCAGTTCCTTGGACATAAACGAAAAACCTCGGTCTGAATGAACAAAGCCAGGTGTTCCACAAAGTGCAAACAACTGTTCCAGACATTTGATCACTGTGGAAGTTTGCATATCAGGACATGGAAAAGCAAATGGAAGTCTTGAATACTCATCAACCACAGTCAGAATGTATTTGTTGCGTGTGGAAGATGACAGTGGCCCTTTGAAATCAATGCTGAAGCGTTCTATTGGCTGTGTAGCCTTGATCAACGTGCCTTCTGGTAATCTGTAGAAACTGGGCTTGATTTCAGCACATACCTGACATCCAGCACACTCACGCCTCACCTCTTCTGTTGAGAAAGGGAGATTCTTTGAGCGTACAAAATGAAGAAGGCGAGTCACACCAGGATGACACAATCCCACATGAAGATCTGTGAGACGAGTTGTGGATGGAATGGATGCACAAGTTGCTCGGGACAGCATGTCTGGGGCCACGTTGTCAGATCCTGGACGATACTGAATCGTGTAGCTGTATGCAGCTAACTCTAGTCGCCATTCTTGTATTTTATTGTTCTTTATCTTTGTACGTCTGCGATTGTCAAACACGAATGCAACAGAACGCTGATCAGTGATGAGTGTGAAGTGTTGACGAGAAAGGAGATGGCTCCATTTTCTCACTTCTTCAATGATAGCAGTTGCTTCTTTTTCGACTGCAGGATAATGACGTTCTCCCTGTAAGGTACGTGACATGAAGGCAACAGGTCTACCATCTTGACTGAGAGTTGTTGAGACAGCAGTATCTGATGCATCACACTCAACAACGAAAGGTTTGCTTTCATCAATGGAGTAGAGCATTGCCTTCAGCAATTCTTTCTTCAAAGAGTCGAAGGTCTCAAGAGCTTCAGCAGAGGGAATGATTCAACACGTTGCAGAGACTGAATTTTGTCTGAAAAATTCGGAATCCACTTTGCGTAGGATTCCAAGGATTCTGCGAAGAGATTTCAGGCATGTTGGTGGAGGCAATTCTTGAAGAGGTCGCAGTCTTTCTGGATCTGGCTGTATGGTGCCATTACCAACAAGATTGCCAAGAATATTGATTGAAGATGAAGTCAGGATTGACTTTTCCTCATTCAAAGTGAGTTTTCGCTGTGTAACGACTTCCAGAAACTTTGACACGTTCTTGTCGTGCTCTTCTTGAGTATGACCAGCAACTGTGATGTTGTCAATGTATGGAAAAGTATCTTTTAGTCCTTCCTCCACAAGTTTGTCCATTGCCCTCTGGAAGGCTGCCACACCATTTGTCACACCAAAAGGTATTCTGCAGAACGGGTAGAGTTTGCCGTTGGCTTCAAAGGCAGTGTACTTTTTGTCTGAGTCTTTTATTTTTATCTGATGATAGGCGTTTTTCAGATCAAAGGTAGAGAAGACGGAGTATTGAGCCAGATCATTCACCAAGTCATCAATCCGAGGAAAGGATACGCATCCAGCTCTGTGAACAGATTGATGGTCTGGGAGTAGTCAGTGCACATTCTTTTCTTGTGACGGTTAAGTTCATCTCTGGAAACAACAATCTGAGCTCGCCATGGAGATGTACTTGGCTCTATGATACCCTCATCCAGGAGTCGCCTGACTTCACCTGCAATGAAAGATTGATCCTCTTTGCTGAAACGTCGGGATTTTGATGTCACAGGTTTGCAGCTTGATTTTATGGTGTAAACAAGCGATGGTTCATCAACTGATGCTGCAGAGACTGCACAGGTGGCGTCTTGTCTGTTAATCTTCAGATCAGGCTTTGACCCACCATACTCAATGATCAGCTTTTTGTGTTGTTTCTGGAAATCCTGTCCAAGGATAATATCTGTGCACAGATTTTTCAGTACATACAAACGCACATCATTGTAGGTATGATTTTGCAATTCAAGCTGCACAACACAAAGTCCGGAGTTTTCAGTCTTTAATGTAGACTGGGCCATTAAAATGCTCTTTGTGACTGGAGTTACTTTCAGATGAAGATGAGAAACAGTTTTCTCGTTGATGAAGCTGTCAGAACTACCCGTATCAATGAGGACTATCAAAGACTGATCCCTAATTTTTGCTGAAGTAGTAGCACCAGTGAGTCCTGTAGCTGTATGATTATGAGCAAAACATAACGCAGAAGACTCTAGGGCAGCAGACACACCTTTTCCTTTTCTAGACTGACAAACCTTTGAAAAATGTCCCTTCTTTCCACAGAAATTGCATGTTGCATCACGAGCAGAACAACTTTTCCTGTTATGAATGTTTCCGCCACAAAAGAAACACTGCCGATTTCCGTTTCTGGCTGTTGGAGCAGAAACAGGAGCTGAGAGAAAATCTTGTGTCATACCATCAGATGAACAGTCTGTACTGGAAGGAGGTACAGGAGTAGCTGCTGCAGTAATGATTTGAGGCTGCAAAGTAGACAAGGGGCTCTGTGATGAATAGACTTCAGAATTCCGTTGAGCCCGATCCAAGACACTGGCTTGATCAAAAGCAGTTTCCAGATCAAGAGATTTGTTCTCAAGCAAACGCTGTCTGATGATAGGAGATGACAGTCCATTGATAAATGCATCACGAATCATCTCCTCACGATACTTTATAGCTGAGACTGATTTGAAGTTGCAATCCTTGCTAAGTTTCTTTAGATCTTGTAAGAATTCATCCAGAGACTCACCTGTGCGTTGCTTGCGTGTTGCTAGAATGTGACGAGAAAAAATCTCATTGGGAATGGGAGTCTTTACATAGATTTCTTGTAGAGTTTTGATTGCCGAGTCAAAATCAAGACACTCTTCTATGTACTCATAGACTTCTTGGAGACACGAAATTGACAAGTGTTCTGAGCCGGTCAGGGACATGTGGTTTGCATTCTTCAATGAAGTTTATGAACGTACAGTACCAGTGCTTCCACTGCTTCGCTGCAGCTGGAGAACTTGGATCCAGATCTAACCTAGCTGGTTTCAGAAGAGTCGGAATCTTATCCATGATCTTGATGATGTGAACTTGCTGATTACGTCAACATATTAAGTTGGTTAAATTGTCGTACAAGCAGAAGAGCACACAAAACAAAGTGTGAAGTAACGTACACCACTTTGGCTTCACAAGGGGAGTATTGTGCATGTTTATGTCTGTATTTTTTTTGTCGCTGAGGAAGGCATATTGCCGAAAATTTCTTGTCCTGTTTTGTGTCGTGCATTAAAACTGCGTTACTTCACACTTTGTTTTGTGTGCTCTTCTGCTTTTTTGTCGTGTTCCAGTAACGCTTCAGTTTGTTCCAGTAACGCTTCAGTTTGTTTCTTTTGCCGTAAATTGTCGTATTTCAGGACTTAGTCTCAGCCTTTAACCAACTTAGGTGATAGAAGTTTTGTCAACTGTTCATCAGATGTGTTGTAGAACTGTAGGTTACTTCTGGTTTAGGTACTTGTTGCTCTGGCTCAGGCAATTCCTGGGGTTCTGCAAGTATTGATGCTGGATCCACAACAGCTTTTTGTTTTGGTTCATCACATGGCTAATCGAATCGTCGACGCAGGTGACACCGATTTCTTCGTTGGTTTCCCGTATTCGTTTGAACAGTGTAGGATGAGGATGTTGCCCTGTCCACCGCTGCTGCTTTTTCATCTCTAGGAGTCTTCATCCACACCTTCTCTCATACTTCCTGGAGCCCGTGACAGTGTATTAGTGATCACAGTGTTCTTTCCTGGCGAGTACTCAACATTGTAGGAGAAACGTGGCATCCTCATCCTGAAGCGCTGGATTCTTGGTGTTAATTCATCCAAGTGTTTTTTCTTGAGCAAGGCTAGCAATGGTTTGTGGTCTGTTTCTATAGTGAACTTCTTGTCGTAATATTTGTTCTACGCAAATGACCTCATACTTCATATTGCGTGTTTTTCTGAGTTTCTTACTTTTATGTCATTTCCTTTTTGCTATGGTTACCAACGATATCCAGTCGCCAGTAGACATCTAAAGCTTGACTTGACTTGATTCAACGTTAGAGGCCCTTTTGCCAGTTTTGGGCCTGTTCGTTGGTCCTAGTTTTACTGGCTTAAGTTTTCACATGTAAAACTAGGACATGTAAAAGCTGGTAAACGACAGTCCGAGTCTGGCACACACGAAAGGTCAGGAAAACTAGTAAAACCTTAGAAGGTTCTGAACATGTCCTTTTTACTATATTTATTAACTAGCAGGGGCACCCGGCGTTGCCCGGGATATGAACACTCTTTGCGATACTCACGTGACGGCAAACATGTATTAATTGTTTTGATTTACAATCAACCCCCCCCCCCCCCCCAACATCTTCCCACCCCCTCCCCCACACAAATACGCATTCTCTCTCTCTCTCTCTCTCTCTCTCTCTCTCTCTCTCTCTCTCTCTCTCTCTCTGTTATACATTCTATTGTTTTCCGCCTGCCTCTGGCCCCTTTCCTCTGGATCTTCCCTAGCGCGTCGAGATGCTTTTCTCGCTCGATTTTCCGCCTGCACTCACTGTTCCCATTCCCATTCTTCTGACTGCCCTTAATTTTATAGGAATAGACTTTGTGCAGAAGTAGTTTATTTCAACGGGTCTGTGTCTAATGTAAAAATAGTGTATCAGGCTTTGCACTGTACAATCATTTTTCTGGCCCCTCTCATTCCTCCCTTTTCATCCCCCTACCCTGTCCCATCCATGTTGCAAAATTACTTACCGTTACTGGACATACGCATACCGAATTTTATCAATAGCGGTGTAAATTTAGAAAATAACGGTTTTTAACGGTCAATGTTAAGTCTTGGTTCGTAAAATTTGCATAACATTGTTCAGCGCTTAAAACTGTACGTGCATACGGAATGTTATCAAGAACGGTGAAAATTTCGAAATTCAGAAAATAACGGTTTTTAACGATCAATGTTAAGTTTCGGATCTTGAAAATTGTGTATCATTGTTTAGCATTCACAACTGCACATGTATATCGAATTTCTACAAGAATACTCTAAATTTATAAAATAACGTTTTTTAACGGTCAATTTTAAATTTCGGTTCGTAAAAGTTGTATATCATTTTTCGGCATTTAAAACTGCACATGTATACCGAATTTCATCAAGAACAGCCTAAATTTTGAAAATAACGGTTTTTAACGGTCAAATTTAATGGTCATAATGACTATCTAATGACCTTATGTTACCCGCTGGATGTTCCTGTAGGCTTATGTCAAGTTTGGTGGCGATCCGATAACTCTCGTGGCCGCAAACCTCAGAAGATCGGGTTTTAAACAGTTTTCATAGGGTTTGGTGTTTTTAACGGTTTTTAACTGTTATAAATAACGTTTCTTAACTGCCAAATAACGTTTCTAATTTTCGAGAAGTAGCCCCGTACCTGTGCAATGTCACAATGGCCATTTGAAGAAAAGCAGAGGAAAAGGATGTCTTTGAAACCGTTATAACAGTTTTTTTTAACGGTTTTTAACGGTTTTATTTTTTTAGAGATTAGCCCAAAACCATCCTCGGGTCACAACAGACGTACCTGCCAAATTTCAAGAAGATCGGGATTAAACAGTTTCTTTTATAGGGTTTGGTGTTTTTAACGGTTTTTAACTGTTATAAATAACGTTTTATAACTGCCAAATAACGGTTCTAATTTTCGAGAAGTAGCCCTGTACCTGTGCAATGTCACAACGGCCATTTGATGAAAAGCAGAGGAAAAAGATGTCTTTGAAACCGTTATAACAGTTTTTTTAACGGTTTTATTTTTTTTTAGAGATTAGCCCCAAACCATCCTCGGGTCACAACAGACGTACCTGCTAAACCATCCATGTTGCAAAATTACTTACCGTTACTGGACATACGCATACCGAATTTTATCAATAGCAGTGTAAATTTAGAAAATAACGGTTTTTAACGGTCAATGTTAAGTTTTGGTTCGTAAAAATTTGCATAGCATTGTTCAGCGCTTAAAACTGTACGTGCATACGGAATGTTATCAAGAACGGTGAAAATTTCGAAATTCAGAAAATATACGGTTTTTAACGGTCAATGTTAAGTTTCGGATCTTGAAAATTGTATATCATTGTTTAGCGTTCAAAACTGCACATGTATATCGAATTTCTTCAAGAATACTCTAAATTTATAAAATAACGTTTTTTAACGGCCAATTGTAAATTTCGGTTCGTAAAAGTTGTATATCATTTTTCGGCATTTAAAACTGCACATGTATACCGAATTTCATCAAGAACAGCCTAAATTTTGAAAATAACGGTTTTTAACGGTCAAATTTAATGGTCATAATGACTATCTAATGACCCTATGTGACCCGCTGGATGTTCCTGTAGGCTTATGTCAAGTTTGGTGGCGATCCGATGACTCTCGTGGCCGCAAACCTCAGAAGATCGGGTTTTAAACAGTTTTCATAGGGTTTGGTGTTTTAACGGTTTTCAACTGTTATAAATAACGTTTCTTAACTGCCAAATAACGTTTCTAATTTTCGAGAAGTAGCCCCGTACCTGTGCAATGTCACAATGGCCATTTGAAGAAAAGCAGAGGAAAAGGAGTTCTTTGAAACCGTTATAACAGTTTTTTAACGGTTTTTAACGGTTTTATTTTTTTAGAGATTAGCCCAAAACCATCCTCGGGTCACAACAGACGTACCTGCTAAATTTCAAGAAGATCGGGTTTTAAACAGTTTCTTTTATAGGGTTTGGTGTTTTTAACGGTTTATAACTGTTATAAATAACGTTTTTTAACTGCCAAATAACGGTTCTAATTTTCGAGAAGTAGTCCTGTACCTGTGCAATGTCACAACGGCTATTTGAAGAAAAGCAGAGGAAAAAGATGACTTTGAAACCGTTATAACAGCTTTTTAACGGTTTTTAACGGTTTTATTTTTTTAGAGGTTAGCCCAAAACCATCCTCGGGTCACAACGGACGTACCTGCCAAATTTCATGACAATCGGTTGAGCCGTTTTTGAGTCTATAGCGTACACAGACAACACACACACACACACACACACACACACACACACACCACACACACACACACACACAGAATTTGCCCTTTATATATTAGATGACTTACCGGACGTGATATCGAGTACGTGCAAAATTTTTGTCGACGATACGAATATTTACGGTGACTCTGTCAATTATCCTGATATCAAAAAGGACCTGGACAACGTGCAGGAGTGGTCGCATAAGTGGAACTTGTATTTCAATGTCCAAAAGTGTAAGTAATGCACATAGGGCCTGCTACTTAGATTAGAACACATCGGCATTGGCGGTTCTTTGCTAAAATGGTCTAGATCATTCCTCGTTGGGAGAACGCAGAAAGTTATTGTGGAAGGGTCGTTATCCCATTGTAAACCAGTCTTGTCAGGTGTACCATAGGGAACTGTTCTGGGGCCCTTGTTTTTTTTTTTTTTTTTTTTTTTTTTTTATATATAAATGACATAAGTAGAAATCTCTCCCCTGGAACTACAATAAGGCTTTTTGCAGATGACAGCTTAGTATATAGAACAATCAGAAGCAAGAATGATACACGCATTCTACAAGATCTAAACACTTTACAAGAGTGGGAAAGAACTTGGAAAATGGAATTTCATCCCCAAAAGTGCCAAGTGTTGCGTATATGTAATAAACGCTCACCAACTAGATCAGAATACTCTATTCACAATACTATTCTTAAAGAAACGGTAGAATGTTCTTTTAGATAGCATCAAGCAAGAGCTAACTCCTTTTGGTACGATCGAGTCGTTGTTCGTCCGAACTGGATGTGTTTCCGTTTCCTAGTAACATCGGATATGCTTAGCAAAGGTTGCGAGGGTTATGTCTCTTAGGTGATTACGGTGTTCGTCATAATATGCTACACCTCCCCTTTAAGTCTCTCACTTTGTATATAACATGTTAATTAAAACTGTGTAAATTATGTATGTCAAAGTATGAGTCAACTTTTCTTGGGTATAAACTCTATCACAGATCAAGTCTTGGTCTGACTATTCGTCTTCCATATAATAATAATAATAATAATGAATACTTATATAGCGCCTATTCTCGGCTAGAGACCAAGCTCTAAGCGCTTTACAATCAATACTCGTTTACACAACGGGCTGACTACCTGGGTAGTGCCGACTGAAGAGCTGCCAGTTGGCGCTTCATTCAGTCGTTTCCCGTGTCATCCAGTCAATATCGTTCAATATCGTTCACTCAATTTCGTTACTTCCTTCATTCTTTCCATTTCTCACGCAGGGTGCATGCTATGTGTAACGTGTCATCCATACCAACGGCCAAACTGGCCTACTCTTCCGAAAGTTGGTGATGGGATTTTACGTGTGTGCAAGATGTTATGCGTGCGTTCACACACGGAACCTCGGTTTATAGTCTCATTCGAAGGACTGTATGGGAAATGAAGTCAGAACCAATGTTAACTCCGAGGGAAAAATCCCCCTGTACCGAAACGCCCCGGCGGAGGTTCGAACCAGCAACCCCAGGATCACCAAGATTACGAGTCCGGCGCTCTACCAACTGAGCTATTCCGGTGGAGAGTTGTCTGGAACTCAGTGGTGTGGCTGGTGAAGTTGGGTCTGGTGATAGTTGGCTTGTGGCTGGTGTGTGTACAGCTGGTGTACGTTGAACAGTCACTGGTGATTGCACCGATTGTCTTGGCAGTGCTGGTTGGTTTGTAGCTGATGTGTGCACATCTGGTGTAGGCCTGCATTGTACAGCCACTGGTGTTTGCTCTGATTGTCTTGGTGGTAACACTGATGTTGGGTTCACTGATATTGGTGGAGGATTGTCTTTGACCAACAGGATGGGTATGACTGCTGCTCGGTTGCGTCTGACCGTTCCCTTTGGAGTCCTGAGGATGTAGGAACGAGGGTCATTGGTGTTGGAGATGACAGTGCCTGGGCGTTGCATGTCACGGATCCGTACTTGGTCACCAGGTTGAAGAGCTGGCAGTGTTCGTGCTGCATGTCGTTGATTGAAGTTGTTTCGTGACTTTTCCTTGATGGCTGCCTCTTTCCTCTGTACCATGTCATGATCTGGGTTGGAAGGCTTCAGGATAGTTGGGAAAACTGGCACAATCGTTTGCAGTTTCCTTCCCATGAGGAGCTCAGCAGGCGATGGTCCGTTTTGTAGAGGGGTTGCCCTGTAGATGAGGAGAGCAAGGTACGGATCCTTGCTCTTCTTGAGTAACTGTTTGAGTGTCCGTACGGCTCTCTCTGCTTCACCGTTAGACTGGGGGTGTTTGGGCGAGCTTGTCACATGTGTGAAGTCATATGCTGAAGCAAACTCAGAAAATTCGTGAGAAGCAAATTGAGGGCCATTGTCAGAGACCACAACATCAGGTATACCGTGAGCTGCAAATATACTCTTGATTTGGTGGATTGTTTCAGTAGTTGTGGTTTTGCTAAGAAGTTTGACCTCAATCCATCTGGAATAATAGTCCACAACGACCAAGTATGTCTTGCCAAACAATTCGAGAAGATCCATCCCCAAACGTGACCATTGGCGATCAGGAAAGGATGATGGGAGGAGGGGCTCCTGTTCTGGACGGTGAATGGCACAGATACGACATTTTCGCACCATCTCTTCTATTTCAGATGTGATATTTGGCCACCACACTGACGATCTTGCTAGTCCATTGCATTTTGTGATGCCAAGATGGCCGGTGTGAAGTCGATTGAGAATGTCTATTCTCATGGATTTTGGGATGACAAGTCGATCATCAAAGAGTAGCATGTCATCAACAATTGTAAAATGTTCACCATTCATCCAGCATTGTTTTAGAGCTGGATTCTCTGGCATGTACGCTGGCCAGTTTTGAATAGTGTAGCTGCGGACTTCCTGCAATATTTCGTCTTCTGTTTGTGCTGTTCTGATTTCATGCAGTTTCTTTGTCGTTGCTGGCAAGATCTCGATGGTCTGTTTAGCAAATGCTGTGACGTCATCAAGGAGATTCACATCAGCTGAATCAGGTTCATCCACGGGTGCTCTGGATAGAGTGTCAGCGGTGATTTGCATTTTTACCTGCACGTGGACTATCTTGGGGTTGTATCTCATCAGACGCAATCGGAAGCGTAGAATACGGGGCGGCATTTTGTGAAGTTCTGTAGTACCAAGAAGTGGGACCAGAGGTTTATGGTCTGTTTCTACAGTGAAGGTAAGACCAAGAACATAATCACTGAGTCTTTCACATGCCCACGTTACTGCCAGTGCCTCCTTCTCTATTGTGGCATAATTTCTTTCTGCATCACTGAGAGAGCGAGAAATGTAACAAATTGGACGTCACGATCCATCAGTTTGTATGGTGAAGGAAAACAGCTCCGATGCCAGAACTGGAAGCATCCGTGGTGATGATGGTGGGTTTTTGAAGATCATAGTGAGCCAGAACCTGCGGAGAGGTGAGTAACTGTTTGATGTGTTCAAACGTTGACTGTTGATCTGGACTCCACAACTATGTAGCATCTTTGTGGAGAAGTTGGCGAAGAGGCGCGTTGATTTCAGCCAAGCTGGGGACGAATTTCGCCAGCTGGTTTACCATTCCCATGAACCTCTGAAGTTCAGTGACCGTGGTGGGGGCTGGGAAGTTCTTGATGGCGTTTACCTTGTCTGTATCAGCTCGAATGCCATGTTCGTCAATGATATGACCCAAGTATTTCACAGAGCTTTTTGAGAACTCACACTTCTCATTTAGTGTGACCCCTGCATTTTGTAGTCGCTGTAGAACTTCACGTAATATTGAATCATGGGTTGCCTGATCGCGTGCATGGACGAGGATGTCATCCATATGACATATTACACCTTCAATGTCGATCAGGATTTCAGACATTGTTCTCTGAAAAATCTCAGGTGCTGAACTGATGCCAAACGGTAATCTGTTAAAACAGAAGCGACCAAAAGGTATCATGAAAGTAGTGAGAAGCTTTGATTCCGGACAAAGTGGGATCTGCCAAAAACCGCTTTTTGCATCTAACTTGGTGAAGACTCTGCTGTTTCCCAGTTTTGCTAGACTTTCGTCGACTGAGCTCATTGGGTATATTTCTCTCTGTACAGCCTTGTTTAGATGAGTGAGATCGACACAAATTCTGACAGCTCCACTGGGCTTTGGGACTACCACTATGCCAGAACACCAGCTTGTTGGTTCACTGACTGGCGTGATAACTCCCTGTTTCACCATAGATTCCAGTTCTGCTTTAACCTTTGGAATGAGCGGTTGGGCTACCTTCCTGGGTGTATAAATACACACTGGGCTTGCATCATCACGAAGCTTAATTTTGTATGGATTGTCAGTCCTCCACAGGCCAGAGAATATATCTGAGAACTCATCCTTGATGGAATGTGTGGGTGGCGGCGTGTCGATCATATCGACGCGTTTCACTAGTCCCAGGTTTACACAAGCGTTTCTGCTGAGTAGAGAACAAGGTTGATCATTGAGGATGTATATCGTCTCCTGGACCATCCTGCCATGGTAGGTAATTGTAGCTTGTAGAGAGCCAAGTGGTGAGATTGTGGATCCCCCTGGACCACGAAGAAGTTTGCTGGAATTGTGCACAGTTTCTCCCTGTAGCCATGGTTCTTTAGTACTGACAACGGAGACTGAAGCTCCCGTGTCTAACTTGAAGTTTGTAGGGTGTCCATTGACTTCCAGCGTTGCTGTCCATTGGCTGTCTAGATCTTGCTCAATGGATCCGAGGAAGTAGTCTGTACTGCTGCTTGTTTCTTCCCACAAGTAATTAAAGTCAGCTGTATCATCAGTCAGTTGATATACTTTCTTTTTGCTGCTGTGACATACTGTTTTGTAGTGGCCTTTCTTTCCACATGCTGAGCAGGTTGCATTCTTGGCTGGACATTTTTCCCTATGGTGAAGTTCTCGACCACAGTATCCACACTGTCCTTGAGACGGATGATGTTGGAACTGCTGTGAACTGGATGTGGCTTGAGAAAATGTTTTGGGATGTTGATAGTTTTTGGAGTGATATCCTACTGCATTGACTGTATGATCCACTATTTCTCTGATACTGGACTGGGACTGTCGTCTAGCTTCAGCCTGTCGGCTTAGTTGAACTGCTTCAATAAGGCTAAGAGATGCCCTTGACTGTAGGTTATCATATAAGTCATCATCCAGTACTCCTACAACAATCCTGTCTCGGATAAGTTCATCTCGTAGTGTTCTGTATTCACAATCATCAGCTAGTTTGTATAGATCTTGTATGAACGAATCGATTAACTCGCCAGGTTTCTGTCTTCTTTGGTTGAATATTGCTCTGGAAAAAAAAATCGTGTTTTTCTTTGCACCAAAGTGTCCATCAAAGGCTTGAAGAAGCTCTGTGTACGAAATGGTTGCCTCGTTGATATTGAGAGTGATTAAAATATCATCTGTAACATCTCCCATGCAGTAAAGGAACGTACTGACCTGCTTGTCTGGTTCTAGATTGATGCTGGTTCTGTAACGTTCAAAACGTCGCCATTTCGTCCAGCTTTCTCCTGTGCCATCGAAAGTTTTTGGAAAGGGAAGCTGCAAGCGTCGAACTGGGTCAGCTTCCCCTGTGTGCTGTGTTGGAGCATCTAGTGAAGGGTTCTCCATGGTGGGTTTTTTTTTTTTGTTTTTTTTTTTAACCACTAAACCGCTGCCACCATGTAGAATGTTCTTTTAGATAACATCAAGCAAGAGCTAACTCCTTTTGGTACGATCGAGTCGTTGTTCGTCCGAACCGGATGTGTTTCCGTTTCCTAGTAACATCGGATATGCTTAGCAAAGGTTGCGAGGGTTATGTCTCTTAGGTGATTACGGTGTTCGTCATAAAATGCTACAGAAACCAATGCTGCAAAATATTTAGGCGTGATTATAGATAGTCGTCTCAACTGGAAAGAACATTACAATTTAGTATGTAAGAAAGCAAACAACATCTTAGCTTTCTTATAATATCAACGACTGCCCCCAAAAGGTTAAGGACGACTGCTATAAAACACTGGTTAGACCAGTACTGGAATATGGTTGCTCAGTCTGGGATCCTTACAATCTAAAGGACATTGAAAACCTCGAAAAGATTCAGAAGAGAGCAGCACGGTTCGTACCAGGGAACCATTTCAGAGAGAAAGGGAATACTAGGAAGAACATGAGGAAATTAGAATGGAAACCCTTAGAAGAGAGAAGAGCTTTTGTTAAACTTAATACCCTCTTCAAAGGCAGAGCTAAACTAACTGATATCCCAATGGAACAACTAGTATTGAATAAAAGTAGCACCAGGAGTGGCGGTCAATCTTATTCCATACCTGCATCAAATATTGACAGCCATTTACATTCATTTTATCCTAGTTCTGTAAGGCTGTGGAACTCACTGCCGGGTGCCATCAAGATTGCCACAAATGCAGTCTCTTTTAAAAATCAAATTGATACGACAGTCTTGAGATCTGCATATTGACTGATTTTTTTATTTTAACTTCCCCAGATATTTTATGGTTACCTAGGCCTTAACCTGGCCATTGCTTTTAACTTTTTAAATATCATGTGCGACCCCTTGTTGCCAAATTTTGCTCCAGGGGCCAACAGGCTGAGTCGCACTTTCTTTTTTTAACATGTGCGCTGGTGACCTACTCATCTTTGAGTGAACCAGTTTTTTAAGAAGAAGAAGAAGATAGGTAAGAAAAATCCCAAAACTGACTACACAATGAAAATTGGTGATTCAAATGAAACGGTTCAAAAATGCTCAGAGGAAAAAAGACCTTGGCGTTACCTTGCTTAGTTTTGACCCACACATACAAAAAGCGATTAGTAAAGCCATCCAAAATGATTGGGTTGATTAGAAGGTCTTTCTCCTTTATTGATAAAGACATATTCCTGAAATTGTACAAAGCGCTTATCAGACCACATGTGGAGTACGGAAATATTATCTGGTACCCACTGCTTAAGAGACAATCAGCGTCGGTAGAAAAGGTCCAGAGAAGAGCGACTAAAATATTACCAGAATGCAGAGACATGACTTATGGAGACAGGTTTAAGATATCTTGAGTTACCATCTCTAAAAGCCAGAAGGGTAAGAGGGGACCTGATTCAAGCATATAAAATATTTCACCAAGTAAACGATATTGATTTTAACTCTTTATTCCAAGTGAGTAAGTCTGATATCACAAGAGGCAATGAAGGCAAATTGTTTGTTCGGTTTTCTAACACTAGCCTAAGGAGAAATTCGTTTGCTATCAGAGTAGTTGGCAGATGGAATTCTCTTCCGACTAACATAAACTTACTGACACTCTTAACAGCTTTAAAAGCCTCCTTGATGCAGATTAAGTTTTAAAGACATAGAATTTGACTTTGATGACTGAGACTTTTCTCATACCAAAATATATATTCGTTTCGCTACCACCCGTGGCATGAAGATCCACAGAACAAAGATGGGATGTGTGAAGACTCATCTGAATGAGCAGCAGCGCACTGCATCAGCAGATAAGACGTCGGAAGACCAAGGCCAGGATTTAAACCACAGTGCCAAGGACATCCACGCTGTTGGTTCGGATGAGGAATTTGCACAGGCCCTTGATGCCAGGCGCCTGAAACTCAACCTGCCACGAGCAAACGAAACTGAAGATTGGGAGAAACTGGATGCAAAAATCGTCCAAAGACTCGATGCACTGATAGGGAAAAGCACCCTGGAACACAAACTAGCCACATATGGGGACATTGTGTATGCCACATGTAGAGACGCCTATGGAGCAAAACTACCCAAAGAGAAAACACCTCCAAAGAAATCCAGACGCCAAGAAAAGATGGACAAGATCAGGGTCCAAAAGAAAAACCTCAAGATGCAAATGAAGACCGCACTGCCAGCTGAAAAACAAGGCTTGGAAAAACTGTGGAAAGACCTGAAAGAAAAACACAGCGCCCTCAGCAAAGCGAATCTGCGAGGAAGAGGAAGAGCAAAAAGAAGAAGACACAAGAGCGCTTCTTCAGAGACCCCTTCCAGTTTGCCAGAACACTGTTTGAGCAGCCAAAATCTGGGACCCTAAGTGTGGACAAAGGAGTTCTTGAGCAGCATCTGAGGAAAACATACTCTGACCCACAGAGCAAAGCACCACTCGACATTCAAGGTCTGGTGTGGCCAACCAACCCTGAGGAACAGTTCAATGGCAAGCCTCCAACGTTGGCGGAAATCAAGAAGGTGGTCGACAAAGCCAGAGCCAAATCATCACCAGGGCCAAACGGAATACCTTACCAGCTTTACAAGAAATGTCCCAAGGTGCTGGAGTGGCTCCACAGGCTGCTGCGATCGGCTTGGAGAAACCAGAAGATCAGCGGCCAGTGGATGACGGCAGATGGTGTGTACATCCCCAAAGAGCAAAACTCAAGTGACATCAGCCAGTTCAGGCCAATATCACTACTGAACGTCGAAGGGAAAATCTTCTTCTCTGTCATGGCAGCAAGGCTGACCAAGTACCTGATGGAAAACAAGTACTTGGATGTGCCAGTCCAGAAAGGTGGCATCCCAGGCGTGGCTGGCTGTGTAGAACACGCCACAATGATCTGGGACGCAATCCAAAAAGCAAAAACAGAAAAGAGAGACCTGGACGTAGTGTGGCTTGATCTGGCAAACGCATATGGATCTGTGCCCCATGAGATGATACAGTTGGCTCTTGAGATGTACCATGTGCCAAAGAACATCCGCGACATGCTCAAGAAGTACTTCAATGGCTTCTCAATGCGGTTCTCTACCAAGGAGTACACAACAGACTGGATCAACTTGGAAGTGGGTATTGCAATGGGCTGTGCAATTTCCCCAATACTGTTCGTGCTGGCAATGGAACTCATCTTGAAAGCAGCAACAAACAACGCGAGACAAACAGACCTTGGCGATGGATACAAGATGCCTCCTCTCAAGGCCTTCATGGATGACACTACAGTGATTTCATCCAGAGAAGACGAGACACGTCATGTGCTGGAGAGGCTGGACGACATAGTTGCCTCATCCAGAATGAAGTTCAAGCCAAAGAAATCACGGAGTCTCTCACTGAGGAAAGGAAAAGTGGCCGGATCTGTGGTCTTCAGTGTTGCCAACCAGGCCATTCCAACAGTCACAGAAGAACCAGTCAAGAGCCTTGGAAGATGGTATGATGATACGCTGAAAGACACACAAAGAGCAAAAGAAACCAAGCAGATGGCGGAGGAAGGCTTGGAGACCATTGACCAGTGTGGGCTCCCTGGCAAATACAAGGTCTGGTGTCTGCAGTTCATGCTGATACCAAAGCTCCTATGGCCTCTGATGATATACGACATCTGCACCAGCATAGTGGAGGCAATGGAAGCCAAAATCAACAAGTTCACAAGGAAATGGCTTGGTGTCCCACCCTGTCTGACTGACATAGCGCTGTACTGTCGCCAAGCAAAGCTGAAACTACCACTGAAATCCATCCTGGAGGAATACAAAGCAGGGAAGATCAGACTTCAAAGCATGCTGGAGGACTCAGGAGACAAGGTGGTAGAAGCAATCAAGCCCCAGCTGAAGACAGGCAGAAAATGGAAAGTTCAAGAGGCGATGGATTCTGCAAAAGAAAGTCTCAAGATCAGAGAAATAACAGGACACACACAGACCAACAGACAAGGACTGGGGGTGACCAAAACTGAATGGTGGTCAAAGGCCAAAGGAAAAGCCAAAAGAGACATGATGATTCAGGAGATGAGAAAAGAAGAAGACCAAAAAAGACTCCAAAAAGCAGTCCAGCAGAGCCAGCAAGGGCAATGGACAACGTGGGAGAATGCACTCCAAAGAAGTCTCACTTGGAATGACATTTGGCACATGGCCCCTCTCAGGATCAGCTTCATTCTCAGATCTGCATATGACCTTCTGCCCTCAAATGCAAACCTGGTGAAGTGGGGGAAAACAGACGATCCTGCATGCCCCCTCTGCCATGAAAAACAAACAGTGGAGCATGTCCTAAGCTAATGTAAAGTAGCCCTGGCTCAAGGAAGGTACACATGGAGGCACAACCAAGTGCTCAAAGAAATTGTACAAGTAGTCTGGGCTAGTACCAACACCACAAAAGGGAAAATCAGGACTCCAAAAGCACCCGCAACATTCTTCACGGCAGGAGGCAGCAAATCATGGCCAAGAACAACAGTGCCACTCGAAACATGCAGGCAGAGTCTGCTGGACGGGGCAGATGACTGGGAGTGCACTGCAGACCTCCCAGAATGGAAGAGTCACCCAGAGATCATCAGCAAGAGTGGCATGAGACCAGACATAGTAGTCCACTCTAAGTCAACCAAGCAGCTGATCATGATCGAGCTCACGGTGCCATATGAGAACAGAATGGAGGCAGCTCAAATCTACAAGACTGAAAAGTATGCTGATCTGGCAAACAGCCTGAGGAGAGAAGGCTATCAGGTCAAAGTCCTCACTGCAGAAATTGGAGCTAGGGGGTTTGTAGGAACGTCTGCATACAGCCTCATGAAACAGCTCTCAGTTGCAGGGAAGGAAAAAACCAGAGCCCTGAAAGCAATGGCAGAAGCGGCAGAGAGGTGTTCAAGCTGGATCTGGTCAAGGAGGAACAAAAGTGAACTTCATAAGGCTTAATTTCCCTACAAATATCAGGTGTCCCTGTGGCTCATGTTAAAGCGCGAGTCATTAAGTGGAAAATGAGCATGTCCAGAGGGTCATGGGTTCGAATCCCAGCCATGGCTCGTCCCAAGATGGAAAAAAAAAAAAAAAAAAAAGGCAGCAGAGGGACATCCGGAGTCATGAACCGGGTGTGGCCCAACCCCCCTAGAGTGTCAGGAGATAAGGGCCGAAACACTTGCTTGAAGGGGGCTTCTCTTTTGAGGACTCTCTGCTGCCACGCTCTCCACGAGTTTCTTTCTACTATATATAATGCTGAACAATTAAGTAGTGGGGGGGAAAACAAGTGCAGGCCAACAATTCTTCAGTCGTTATAGTAATGACTTGGCAAAGATTTAAACTTTTTGAGAAAAAAGAAAAATTGAAGATGAAGAAAATGGGGAATATATTATAAATATGAGAAACCCTTCACTAGCTGCCTGAGGGAAACATCGTAATCCTTCTCAAAGGCACATCTATTTGTATTGCCTGCTCCGAGGCCTTTCGTCAGCTGGATCGGACTCATCAGGGAGACACGGCTGGTTGCGTCTGTGCTCTTGGTGTCAAATAGAGGCACACCACAGTCCATAATTCTGTGGTGTTCTCACCACCAAGGGTTCAAAAAAGAATCCAACAGCACCCTCAAAGCAGCCAGCGAAGGGTAGTAAATGGAACCAAACGAAAGTGCGAAGAAGAAAAAAGTTGTTGAAAAACTAAAAGCATTATTCAAACAGTATAAAATATAGGGGACAATCTTTGAGCCTATGCTTGAGGATCCATTCAAGGATGCAAGGGAGATCAAAAGATATGGAACAGTGTGAGTGGTCAGCTCTACTATTCAATAACCCAAGCATTGTGAGTGGCTAAGAATTGTGTGTGTGTGTGTGTGTGTGTGTGTGTGTGTGTGTGTGTGTGTGTGTGTGTGTGTGTGTGTGTGTGTAACTGTAACACGCTGCGATTAACACCCCATGAGTAATACTGACATATCAATTGACGGAGCACATGAAAGCTGCGAGGCTATACAAGCTCCTACCTACCTACCTACCTACCTACTACCTACCTACCTACCTACCTACCTACCATGAAGAAGGAAATGAAAACTGAATTTGAACTGTTGGTTCGCGTAATATCAAATGTGATGAGTGCATGCTGCTTTTGTTAATTTTAATTTCAGTTATATGCAAGTCAATGCTGGATTTATCTTAAGTGTTGGTTTGGTGCTCACGATTTTTAGAACACTGTAAGGTCCTGAAAAGGAGGGATGTAGAATAATGGTGTCTGTGGAATTGCATAAGAGTCGTCTTGATTGGTTAGAGACTTTCAGAGGGATCTCGCGAGAGAGGGGAGAGTTGACTACAAACGCCGATTTAACAGTCGACACAACTTCGATCGTGTCTCTGTTATTTTATTGTCAGAGTACCATTCAAGAACAACACACAAATACAACACCAAAGACCTGTCAGATCGGGAGTACGCGTAAAGTGAAACTAAAGGATGCTTGGCTTCTTCCTGCTCAGCTCAACACAAGTCTGCAAACTAGTTCATCCCATATTTGAGCATGCCTGTACTGTCTGGGACCACCAGTATAACATCAACCAAACTGCGGCCATCTGAAGAAAAGCTGCAAGATTCATAGTCAGTCGCTACCACAATAGCTCAAGAGAGTCAACTTTGATTGAGAAACTGCTCTCTCGGGTACTATAGTGAGGTGGCAAGGCAAGAAGCAAAATCATCAACAACCAGGCAACTGCGGGCCAGTTCAACATCACCTCTGCTCTCCACTGACTGGGCAGCAGGTGGAGAAGCCACCCGAGTCACTGAGTTGCATTATATCCAATGCTTAACCTAGTGCCTTAAGAAGTCCTGTCGTCTTCCAGTCACCATCAGGTGCTGGAACTACCTATCACAGACAGCTGTTAAAGCTTACACCCTTGGCTTCTAGTAGTAGTAGATAGTAGTAGTAGTAGTAGTAGTAGTAGTAGTAGTAATAGGAACCGGCTTTTTTTTTTTTTTTTTTTTTTTTTTTTAGCCTTAGGCCTTACGGCCTATTTGCGTCCCCTCATTATATTCAATTTAATTTCGGTCTGGTTGCATGCCTATCTTATAAATAACATTATATTCAATCCACACTAAAGAAAAGATCTTTCAATTTAGTGTCTTCATCTAGGAGTTTTTTTTAAAGCTGTTGATGTTCTGCAACTCGAGCCATGAGGGCGCCACACTCATAACGCCAAAACAAAACTGTAGCTTGAAGTAAGACGATGTAGGTCTTCCCCCTCCCATCCTTCACCTCAGCAATTTTTTTTAAGGGGGAGAGTGGGAGTGGGGTGGAGGAGGGACAGAAGAGCGCACTTTTGTGATAGGATGTACCGGGCTAGTCCTATGAAGAGAAAAGCGCAAAGTGGTAGTTTACTGATGGAACCACATAAAACGAAGCTTCTCGCTGTAGTAGTCTTCTGTCCTGTCAGCACTGTTTTCTGCATATGCAATGCATTAAGCGGCAGAGTAAATTATATACGCTGTTTGTGGCCGTCAGATAGATGAAGATGGACAAATCTTGAGCAAAACTGAATTCGAGCTCTAACTGAAGCTTCAGTTACTGAAGTACTGCAGAGACGAGCTACGGCGTGCAGAGTGGCAGTACATAAATAACACCATTAAGGAGGGACTCGACCAGAATAACACCAAGCCATTCTGGCGCTACATCAAGTCCAGGAAGCAGGACTCCACAGGAGTTGCCCCACTGAAGGAGAAGGGACAGCTACACAGCGACAGTCAATACAGGAGTTGCCCCGCTGAAGGAGAAGGGACAGCTACACAGCGACAGTCAATACAGGAGTTGCCCCGCTGAAGGAGAAGGGACAGCTACACAGCGACAGTCAATACAGGAGTTGCCCCGCTGAAGGAGAAGGGACAGCTACACAGCGACAGTCAATACAGGAGTTGCCCCGCTGAAGGAGAAGGGACAGCTACACAGCGACAGTCAATACAGGAGTTGCCCCGCTGAAGGAGAAGGGACAGCTACACAGCGACAGTCAATCCAAAGCCGACATCTTACTGCGCCAATTCAAGTCAGTCTTCACTAAGACCACCACTACCACACTACCCAACCTAAAACCTCCTCCCACCCACGTACAGCCCATTACAGTTTCCGCCCCTGGCGTGGCCAAGCTGCTACGTGACCTCAAGGTTAACAAGGCCCCCGGACCAGACAACTTGCCCAACATCGTCTTGAAGACCCTCGCTGACAGCATTGCCCCCTCCCTGACACTCATTTTCAAGCCTCGCTCGACTCGGGACGCCTTCCGCAGGATTGGCTCGGAGCCAACGTCACCTGCGCATTCAAGAAGGGCGATCGTCACTCCCCCGGCAACTATAGACCCATCTCTCTCACTTCAGTTCCCTGTAAGACCTTGGAACACATAGTATGCCGCCACATCCTGAACTACCTTGACTCCCACCAAATCTTGACCTCTCTCAACCACGGCTTCCGAGCTGGCTACTCGACCGAAACCCAGCTCCTGACCACAACACAAGATCTCCTGTCTTCATACGACCGTGGAAGGCAAGTTGACATGGCGATCTTGGACTTCTCCAAGGCCTTTGACACCGTTCCCCATGACCGACTACTCCATAAGCTGTCCAGCTATGGCATCACTGGCCCCATCCATTCCTGGCTGAAGTGCTTCCTTACGGAACGCACCATGCAAGTTGTGGTTGAGGGCACCTCATCAAACTCTACGACAGTGGACTCGGGAGTCCCGCAGGGCACCGTGTTAGGCCCACTCTTGTTCCTGTGCCATATCAACGACCTCCCGGAGGCAGTCAATTCCCAAGTGCGCCTCTTTGCAGATGACTGCCTCATCTACAGGGAGATCAACGACTTCAGTGACCACCTCACCCTCCAAGAGGACCTGAAGAGTCTGGAACAGTGGGCAGAGCGATGGGGCATGCGTTTCAACGCCACGAAATGCTACGTCATGAGCCTGGCGCGGAACCCTGCAACCTCCTTCTTCTACTCCCTCGAAAGTACAATTCTCAAACAAGTTTCCACCAACCCCTACTTGGGTCTTCAATTCTCTGCAGATCTTTCGTGGTCAACCCACATCAACTACATCACAAAGAAAGCCAATTGTACCCTCGGCTTCCTACGCCGTAACCTCAGACACTGCCCCACAGCCTGCAAACGCAACGCCTTCCTCGCCTTAGTTAGACCCCTGCTGGAGTATGGAGCGATCATCTGGGACCCGTACAAGAAACAGGAAATCGACAAGCTGGAGCGTACACAGCGAATGGCAGTACGCTTCATCGCAAAAGATTACAAATCTAGAAAACCTGGCTTTGTAACGGGCCTCCTGAGGAAACATGAGCTCCCTACCCTTCAGGAACGACGCGAGAGCCAGCGGCTGACCTTCTTTTACAGGGTGGTTGAGGGGCTGGTGCCAGCAATACCTCCTGAGCAGTTCCTTGTGCCTCAACAACCTGACCGACGCATCCGCCGTCCGCCAAGAAGAGCAGACTTTGTAGAAAAAAATCCAGTGGAGAGCTACACACGCAACAACGACAGGTGCTACAAAGTTCCAAACTGCAGCACAGAGCAGTATAAACAATCATTCTTCCCAAAAACTATTATCAGGTGGAACCAACTAGACAATAGTATTGTGCACTCAGATAATACTGAGGCCTTCAAGCAGGCGGTGGCCAAAGTCCAACGCCACTAACTTTTTCGCTGCGCACCCCACCCGTTGCGTCGACGCCAGATTCCTGGATGTAGCAACGAAATATAACAGATACAGATACAGATTCAGTTATATTTGTATATATAGTTAGGAACCACCACTTTTCCCACTGCTTTGCGCTTAGCTTTGCCTCCCTTTACCACTCCAGCCCTACCACTTTCTCTCTCCCACCCAATCATTATGTCTGCAGTGCCTGCATCCGTCTTCACATGGAAGTGGAACCAAACGAAGGCCGTCAAATGGTATGTGCTTTATCACAATAGGTCGGAGACGCTTTTAGCTGTAACTTTTTTTTCGTGTTGTTAACCTTTGTTTCTGTTTTAATCCACAAACAAACATTATTTTTAGTGAAACTGGAAGTCTTGAAAATCCTGCATTTTGTGGTCGTCATTTCCTTAACGTCGTTCCCAATGGCTCAGTTCCTCTCGTTCCTCTCCACCAACAAAGCAGTCCTGCATCTCCTGTTGATCTCCCTACCCATCCCAACTGAATGAGGCTGATCATCCAGGCATCATCTAGGCCACAGCCCCCCACCGCCGGAAACCTCGAATAATAGCAATAGTCGAATGTCAAAACTTTCAACACGATTCAGAGCTTTTTTCTTTTTTTTCAATCATCATGGGACACATGTCCTCTGGCAGCTTAAACTTTTGTGGTTAAGAAAACGCAAATGCATGAGGCAAACGTTAAGTTAATGCATAGTAGTTTCCATGCAGTTTTAACCAGTCATTAGCAGTAAGCATCGTAAAATTGCCTATATTTTACTTTTGGCTTAGCAGACTCTGTGTATATGTAGACTAGTTATCACACTGCAGCACAAGAGAGAGAGGGAGAGAGAGACTGGGGAGGGAGGGAAGAAAGAATGTGAACACTTGAGAAAGAATGCATCCACTGTTTTCGTTTCGTAGGTTAGAGTTTTCTTTTGGCAGGCCCCCTCAAAAGTGGCACAATAGACAGCCGTGACTTTGGCTAGTATATATAGAGGGACAACATGAAAATGATGGTGGACATTTGAAAAAGAAGATCTGTGCTGAAAAACCAACTTGAAGTTCAAGTCCCTTACTTCAAAACACCATGAAAACTCTCTCCTCTTCTCTCTCTCTCTCTCTCTCTCTCTCCTCTCTCTCTCTCTCTCTCTCTCTCTCTCCTTCTCTTTATCTGTGCTACTCTGTGTGTGTGTGTGTGTGTAGGTAGGTGTGTTCTTTCCATGAAAGAGAAATGGGAAGTTAATCAGTCTGAATCAGTGACTTACCGTTCAAAAAATTTTTTTTTGGATAAGTAACTAATATCTTTAAATAAGTAAACTTTAAAAACAAAAAGGAAAAGGCTGAAAATGGCAAAAGACAAACTCTAAGATAAGTGCCCCCTTTCTTTTGACACTCTTAACATTTAACAGAAATAAGTTTTCAAATGGAAGTGGGGTTTCAAATAAGAGACACCAAAACTTAAGGTTTGCCAGTTTCAAGTCTGCTTTCCAGCCAATAACTAAACTGATTCCATATTGTTTCAGGTACCCCTACCAATAGTGATTTTGTCTGTCTGTGTATTTATAATGATTTAGAATGACTGAATAAATTATTGTCAACGCTATTTATTAAGTTCTATTCCATTCCCAATGATCGTTGAATTAAAGCTTCTTGAAACTGAAAGCTGTTTTGTTGCCAACCTGCATTCTCTCCTAATCCAAAAGCAGATCATATCCAGAGTAATCGGAATAACTTGTAACCACCAGTAAAATACTGATTGCACAAGTAGAATACCAAAACTTTTTTGAGCTGCTGGTCCCAGGGACTGGTCTTTATGGGTGACATTGGCAGCTAAATAAGATCAGATGGTTAGTTAGAATGAAAAAAATTGTACATTACTTTTCAAGCCGCATGTGCATCGTGGTCAAATCAAATTTCAGTTTATCAATTGCTTTTTGTGTAGTGGCAGTTTCCAATCGGCATGTTTTGTCACTTTAATCCTACATCACACACTCGTTTGGTTCCAACATTGTATCAAGGACATCCACTCTTCATTCTCTGAAAAGACAAACACTGTAGTCACCATCATTGAGTCCTTTATGTTCTTAGATCTGAGCCTGCTGCTAGGAAGAAAAAAACAACAGCAAAAATCAATAATTACCTCTTCAACAAACCAGTTGAGCCAGAACCTGACAGTGTGGGAAATGTACAAGGTTCAAGTTTTCCTTCAACTTCAATAGATCTTGGTGATATTTAAGCCTATCCTGGAGCCCGTTTCAGTGTACCAATAACATATGTTGTCACTGGTTTCTGTGTCTCTTGGATCCGTTCTGATGTTTCTTGTTGAATGACAATGCAGGGTAGTCTGTGTTGGGATCAATTTGCGAAATTCCTAGTGTGATCTCTGATCCAGGGACCACTCTCAACAAGCAAACACGGAAAGAAACCTTAATGTCAGACCCCAATATTTTTTATAATGTCATTTGTTCTCCGACAAAACGGGAAGAGAGATGGGGATTTTTATTTGATGAAGTTGATAACAGATGAAAATCGGAATTGAAAAGACAAATGTTTTTTCTTTGTTATAACTGGCAGTATCCAGAAACATCTTCCAAGTTTCTGTCTAAACAAGGTCATGTTTTATGGTGGTCTGGAATGAACTTTGGGCTCAAATGTGTGTGTGTGTGTGCGTGCACACGTGCATATGTGTGTGTGTGTGTGTGTTGTTGATGCAATTGATTGAAGAACATGTACGGAAAACTAGTTTCTAGTACAAATGAGCATGCTTAGCACTGTGAAAACAGTTGTACAAAAATATGTAGGCTGGAGTTATTTTAAGCTAAGACTCAGGTGTTTCATGTTTCATTCTCCAGCAAAACAAATTCATCATAGCATATGTCAAAGGAAAAGATATTCATATAGCCTGATAAACCAGGTGTTAATTTTCATTCTCTCTCCCTCCCTCCCTCCTCTGTCTCTGTCTCTGTCTGTCTGTCTGTCTGTCTCTCTCTCTCTCTCTCTCTCTCTCTCTCTCTCTCTCTCTCTCTCTCTCTCTCTCTCCCTCCCCCTTCCTCCCTCACCCCCAACCCCCTCTGTTTTCTTGCACTCTTATCTACACCTTGCATCCACCTTCTATTCTTCAAAATTTACACATGTATATATATCCTGTAATGCTTTTTAAGGTATTTTGACCATAAGTCGGAATTCAGCCAAGAAAAAACAGATCATTTTCTAACCTCAAACATAACTTTTACAGCTACAAATGTGATCAGTATTTGTCACAGCGTTATTTTTCCATCCCGTGCGAGACACTTAGTGAAAGGGCCGAACAAACAATGCTTACACATTTCTGATCCAACATTTTTGTTGGTACATTGTAGTCCAAGCAGAGGCATGTATCAAACTTGTGTACTAGTTAACTAGGGAAAATGAAATTCCCAGAAAGTGATGACTTCATTTTTGCACAATTGTGTGCATGTTGTCATTGTTTGAATATCGCCTGACCACTTGTGTACAAGCTTTCATGCCATATCTACATTATCTACAGGAAAATAAAACCTAGTCGAGTTTGGTATTAAAAGAATTGTCGGGAATTCGCCTATTCAGTCATCTCAAGAGCACAGATATATTACATTTTTCATGACAACCACTAATTACCAAACTAGCAGCCCCACTTGTAATGGCTGCTCAGCAATGCCGACACTTGTTGCCAGACCGGCTTTACACAGATGACATTCAGTTCGCCGAGTACAGCACGGTTAGCTGGCTGGTGGGGAGCAGCCTGCAGAAAACACCCCTTTCCCTGACCTGCATTCATGGCTTGGCCTCTGCAGCTGCGGGCGAGCTCTAAACTCCCCTGCCTCTCAAAACTGAGTAGCTTGCTCTGAACAGTCGTGTTGTATATTCCATCGCCTAACCAGCGCATTGAGTTAATGTGTAGCAGTATTTGTACATTCCATCACCTAACCAGCACATTGGGTTAAGGTGTAGCAGTATTTGTACATTCCATCACCTAACCAGCACATTGGGTTAATGTGTAGCAGTATTTGTACATTCCATCACCTAACCAGCACATTGGGTTAATGTGTAGCAGCATTTGTACATTCCATCACCTAACCAGCACATTGGGTTTATGTGTAGCAGTATTTGTACATTCCATCACCTAACGAGCACATTGGGTTAATGTGTAGCTCAGGCATTGATGTAAGTCTTGTCCATGAGATGCTCATCACGAATCTTTTCTTATTTCATTATTCAAGTGTCTAAGTGTAGTTCCAGTGCACTGTGCCTTACGACTTCTCAGAGATGGTGCAGCTTATATGGACTGACTGCATGCAATGACACCTCATGGATGACACTGAAACTGAAACTAAGTCACTAATAATCAGTGCATACACTGACCATAATATTTTTGAAGTAAAGAATCAGGGTGACATTTATGTCTCCAAGCTCTTGGCAAAGAAAAAAAGCCATAACTCTTGAGTGTGCTATTAATTCTCAAGTATTCGTAAGTGTATGTTTACAGTTAGCTTTCGATCAAACACCATCCATTCTTAACTTGATTTCTTTGGGGAACACTTCTTGAGGGAAACTTGTGTTGCAATATTGAATGAAGAAGCCAGCAGGACTATTGTTATCAATTTGTTAGTCCAGTTTCACTCTCATTCTGACCAGGTCCAAGGATTTTTGCTAGTACAGTTGTACTTCATGGCAGTGAAACTGAAAAGATTCTTAATTGATTATTAACAACCAAGCAACAGTGTTTTCATTGTATCTGTTGCTCTTACTCCAGCACCTTAGCCTAACATCTGTAAAAAGTGCTCCAATGGTGTTCCGTTTTACAAAGTATTACAGAAGAGATGGAGCTGTATGAAGAGTAATTGTAGGCATCATGATAACATTAGAATCTTTCATTTTACTCCATTCTAACCTGTAATGCTGTAAGAAAATGTTCACAAACCATTTCTTCGAGACATCTTCAAGAAGCTAAGGGGCATGGTTTGTATGGGAGAGACAAACTTACTGCTGGGTAGGGCTCACGACACAAGTCCATTTTAAAGGCGGAGAATATGACAGAGATGCTGCAGCAGGCCACCATCAGTGGGTATGCACAGATCTCTGTCATAACTGTTACCTGCCCTGCTTCTCACACTTGAGTTTCTTTCATTCCTGATGCAGAACACATGGACACTGCTGTGGAATGAAGGTTACCTTAAAGTTATGGGAAAAAAAGATACCGTTAAAGAAAATTCAGAGCTGAAGGGGGTTAGGGCTGAATCCCGAAAGTACTTGGTCTATAGTTCTGGATCACGCAGAAATTACAGATACAGAGGATTTTTTTCCTTTTCTGATCATACACATCTGTAAATATACAAAAGGAAATAACCACAACATGGCTTTGTTTATTGATCATGAATTTTCTTTGAAAAGAAAATGTTTTGTAATCAAATGGTCTGCCTTCCGTACTGTGTTACTTTTCCTTCATTGATTTCTTTTTATTCAGTATATTTCCACTCTGTCATTCTCTTCTTCTTTTTTTTTTTTTTTCTTTTTTAGGTTCCCAGTATATTTTGAATTCACAGTATAGCATCTGTGTCACTTGAATACACAAGCAGTTCTGTGTTGCAGGCCTGCCTGTAAGATTGCTGCTTCTGCAAGTTCCAGAGAACTGGAGAGAGAGGAGGAAGACTGACAGACTGTACAGGGCCCTGTTCATCCCTGTTCCAAGAGCAGCTCAAGAGAAGTCAGGCAGGAGCACAACACAGCAGGTGCTTGACTGTATCACATGCTCATCTTTAAAAGTATTCCTTCCTAGATCCTCCCACTCTCTTTTGGCGCTTTCCCATATTGCATGTGTATGACTTGGGGTTTCAAAGAAACTTGAGACGACATAGCATCTACCGTTATAATCATTTTGAAGAGGAAAGTGCCCAAAGCATTTGCAGACATTTAATGACACTCGGATGATGCTGAACAGCATGATGGAAGGAAAGGACGGAAGCCATTTTCATCAATAACAAATGTTGAAATGTGTAGAAGGGAAGTGCTGACAAAGTGAGCATAACTGGTTACCTTTCCTCATCTATGTTCAAATGTATGTAGAAGTAAAGTACCAGGCAATGAAAAGAGCAGTCAGCAGCCACAAGTTACATTATCAGAATTGAGCCTTTCATTGTTGTACAACTACATCAGAGGTATTATTATCTGCTGGCTGTCTTTACTAGTGGCCGGGAGGCACAGATCAGAACCTGTGAGCCACAACAGCCAGCAAACACCAGTAACCCACATTTCTTTCATAGAATTGTGACGTTTCGTTTCACACTGTCCAACATGAGATTCAGCTCTGCTCGCTTGGTGTTAGTGGTAACTGTCTTTGTAATTGTGGTCATGCTTTTGTACTTTGCTCTCATCCCTCGCTCCTTTCTCCTTCCCCATCGCCACAGTAAACACTCCTCTTTCCTCCTAAACGCTTTTTCCAGTTTGTCCAATGTCTCATCAGAGAACGACACCAATACGCTCCCAACAAAGGGCGGTGGCTTTATCACAACAGACACCAAAGCTTCACTGGAAATGGCAAAAGAGATGCACAGAAAAAATGGCATAGTGCTGTTCACCATGATCAATGACGCTTTCTTTGAGTTTGCAGCCAGCTGGTGCTGTAACACGGCAGTGTTTAAAGACATCCACCAGAGGGCGCTCTTTCTGACCACAGACCTGCAGACAGGCCAGCGTTTGCGGTCTTTATGGCCAAACGTTTCTGTGGCAGCAATGAACCCGTCCCCAGTTCCAGGGTTCTCAGGTGTACAGCAGGGCAGGGTACGTACGCATGATGATAGAACGCACCCGCTTCATAAAGCAGCTGCTGGAGGCAGGCGTTCGGCTGCTACTGTTTGAGGTGGACTGTGTGTGGTTGGCCAACCCCCTGCCTCTGATTCTGTCCCACCAATCAGAGAGGGACATCATAGCCACCAGAGTGACTGGCAAGGACACCACTGCTGGAGGCTTCTTGCTCCTCAATCCCACACCAGCCACTGTCCAGTTTTGGCAGCAGCTCACTCACATGATGGACCAGCTTTTCGAGAATGTCAAGAAACATCAAAACAATGTAGCAGTGTCAGAGGGTTTGAATGACCAGGAATTCTTCTCCAGTCTTGCCAGAAAGAAATACGCCGGGGTCAGAATTATGTATCTACCTTCAGACACATTTCCAGACGGCATGTGGTACAGCCTGTCGGAGAAGAAGCGGCGGAATTCACGGCCTGTGATTATCAACAACAACTGGGTGGTAGGAATTCACACCAAGCGTCAACGAGCAAAGGCTTTCGGTCACTGGTTTTGGGATGAATCACAGGGGAAGTGTAATTCTTCTGCAGTGCATCACATTGGCCACTGAAATTGCATTCTTTTTATTTGGGGAAATGTTTATGGCTTTGTGTACAGAGAGAGAAATAGGATAGCAGCAAGGGGGAGGAGGAGTTGTTGTTTTAATTGTTTTTTTTTTAAACAAAAGGAAGCATTCATTTTAAATTGCAGCATATTGGTTAAGCACTTATCAGCATTATGTTTTAGGTGTGTGTTTTTTTTTTATTTGTTTCGCTTTGTTTTGTTAAGCTGGGGGCAAAAACAAAGACAAAAAAAACTTGTGGTATTAGTATTTATTGAGTACACATAACTTTGATATATAATCAAAATGATGTGCACAGAACTGTGTGAAATCCATGTGTTATTGGTAACTTATTGAGTCTATGTAATGCATATGTGTGTGTGTGTGTGTGTGTGCCTGTGGCATTAGGCAAATGAAAATATTTTTGTTTGATTTGTTTGTTTGGGCATGCACATACATGCTCCTTTTTATGATACTGATGTATTTTGGTATCTGTGGCGTAACAATTTTTCATTCAGTTATGCTAAATTAGGCCCACACAGTACATTCAGCTCTCATTTAGCTGTTAATGCCTTACTTCCTCGCATTCATAATCAGTAAAGGATTCGAGCCACAGACTTCTCACCCTTGTAACTCTCCAAAGCAAGCTCCTCTGTATGAAAACTTCTTACATTACTCCATAGTGACTTTGTAAAAACCTTCTTTTTTTTTTTCTGAGTGTTCATACCTTCATTTCCAGCCTCTGTCTTTCTGCTGAGTCACATCCAGCAAAATTCTTGAGGATAATTTTGCATTGGTGGGTTTGTGTATTTTATTCAAGGCATCTGTCTTGTACAGATTAATTTTTCATGGGTGTAAGGAAAAGCACTGTGACTTTCGTGTCAATGGTTTTGATGACCATCAGCTCTTGATAGATTCGGAGCTGTCCTGTTATCTACATATTTCTGTATCTGAGCGATATTAAGAGTGAAAGGAAGATTTTGAAGGAATGGAAGGTGGCAGTGAAAAGACTAAAGAATTTCAGCATATGTGTATGATCGAAGAATGTTTACTTCAACCAGTTTCCTTGCCAACATGTAATATAGTTATTACATGAAGCCATCAATTGGGTGTTATTATTAAGAATACTTAAATAGCGCCTGTCCTTTGCTAGAGACCCAGCTCTAAACGCTTTACCATCCACACTCATTTACACAACGGGCTGCCTACCTGGATAGTGCCAACTGAAGAGCTGCCAGCTGGCGCTTCATTCAGTCGTTTCCAATGTCATCCAGTTAATATCGTTCAATTTCGTTCACTCAAATTCCTTCCTTCATTCTTTCCATTTCTCATGCAGGGTGCATGCTATGTGTAACCTGTCATCCATACCAATGGCCAAACTAGCCTTCTCTTCTGAAAGTTGCTGCTGGGATATTACGTGTGTGCAAGATATGCATGCATTCACACGAGGAACCTCAGTTTATAGTCTCACTTGAAGGACTGTAAGGGAAATGGAGTCAGAACCAGTGTTAACTCCGAGGGAAAAATCTCCCTGTACCAAAACAGCCCAGCGGAGATTTGAACCTGCATCCCCAGGATCACCAAGATATGAGTCTGGCGCTCAACCACTGAGCTATTTCCGATCCCCCAAAATAGCATTTGTGTTGCTGTTACAGGTTTCAGTTTTGCTTACATAAGGTGTTATGGATTCAGCTGTTTTTTTTACACAGGTGAATGATTGCATCAGAACTACTGAGAGAGGGATGACACCGTGCAAACTGTGAAATTGTGTTATACAGACCCATTTGTTACTGGGTTTGACTCACTTTTGATAGACACCAGTAACCTTGATCCCATTTTCATGGCTTATGCCAAGTTCACATCATGTCTTATATCCCAGTATCATTTTGACAAACATTTGATCTGTGCACCCAATTGAACATCATGTATACATGTTTCTTACTTCTGTTAAGATTATGTGGTTCTTACCTTGTAAACATCACCTGTCCACAACCAAAACATTGCACTTGATAGATATGGCTCTAGATGTGCATGTAGGATTTCAGTGATTTGCTTTCAGAGTCCAGTGCTTTTGGCAAGAATACCCAGATGAGTTCAACATGCCCAATGTGAGGGCAGTATATTTTAATTAGTAAGCCATCGGTAAAGCCTTTTCAAATATTTGGTTTCCACCCACCATGCTTCAAAGGAAATGTGTGAAAGTCAAAATGTCTGGATTTTGTTGTTGTTGATATGACAGCAGTGAAATTGTCATTGTTCTCTATACAGAAAAGAATGGATAGATTGTTGTATGAGAACATTAATAGATTTATGTTGCAACACAAAATTAGTATGCAGTGCTGTCTATCAGAAATGTTATTTTAATTTCACAAAAAGTACAGCAATTTTTTTCCATAAGAAGGTAAAAAGGAAGAAAGATGAAAAAGAATGAAGAAATTGATCCAAAGCACATGTTAAAAGTGTTTTGAATACTTTTGATTCACACAGTACCGTGGATGTGAGTTGAGTATTACTTTGTATTTAAATATTGACAATCAAATGCGATGTTAATGCCAAATGTTTTTTTTCATATTTCAGGATTTGTATTAACAGATTGTGTTATTTCTTTTGTTGTTGTTGTTGGGGTTCTTTTTGGTGGTGTTTTGTGTGTGTGTAGGTGCATACATTGTAATCAGATTTGAGTGAACTCGGGTGGGGTTTTATAGTATTTTGTTGTTTGTGATAGTTTTTATGTATTATTGTATGTCTTTACAATGTTTTGAGCCAGATTATCGGCAGTATTATGTATGTTGTATCAAACCTGATACCACTGGACTTGTCTTTCACAAATTGGAAAACTTGCTTGTGTGGTTGATTATGTCAACGTATTTTCATATCATTATGTCAGTGTATTTTCATATGGTCAACTTTGTTTTAGATATGTGTTTGATTGTACGTGTCTTTTCCCTGTGTGATCCACTATATTCTAGTCAGACTGCATATCAACATTTTCCTTTGTATAAACACCCTCTCTTTTGAAAAAAAAACAAAAAAAGAATTTGTGTATTTTGATCAACAACAAAGATCATGATCACCAAGTTCATCTTGTCAGAGATTTTCTATAGAATCTGTGACAAGATGATCTTATATCTGGTATCAATCAACTTGGCTTTAACCCTTTTCAGCCAGCATGTACCAGGCAATGAAAGTGACAAAAACGTAGGTACCCATTAGCCACCATGGCGAAGTGGTTAATGTTGTTGACTCCCGGCTTGGAGATCGTGGGTTCGATTCCCATCAGAGCCATGTGGCGCCGACTGGCGCCTACCCAGATTTGAGTTGGCCAAGGGCTCAGCTGGGAAGACAGGAACCACACAGTCGAGTTTCATCCATTTAAAGGATTTGTCTCTGAGAGTGTTGCTCAAATTTCCTGACCAGCACTGCAGGTGTCTGTTTCTCTTGGGCCTGGTTGATGTCGGGATATATTATGAAAGTAAGCGTAGAGTACAGCCCTGTCATGCAGTCTCAGACTGGACAGGAAATCTGTAGCATCATCTTCATCATCCTTATTCTCATCGATCAGCATTAAAAAGAAAATTTTTTTTTTGTAAAGAGAGAGAGAGATGATAGGTACCCAGGAGCCATGGTGTGATAGTTACCATCATGGGTCGCTGGCTGGACGTCATGGTCTGTAGCCACATCAGAGGAAGAGTCATGAGGTCAAGGGTCATTGGCCACCTTCAGCCTGGGGGTATCATGTGTACTGTGGGCTTACATGGGAAAGCTGGAACCAGTCGACCATCGCTCAGATTTTCTGATCAACACCGTAGGTGGCTGTATCTCTCTGTTTGCTTCAGTACTATGTTTGCTGGAAATCTTGTCATGAGTCGCTGATTTAATTAATCACTCTCCACTATAATACTGTTTTGGAGTGCGTAAGACAGTGAAACACAGCATTATAAAACCACATGGATTGAAAAGCAATACATATCACCTATTGGAAATATTACGCAAATTTCCTTTTATACATTTTTTTTTTGTACACTTGCATTATATGAGTTCAGGAACTCGTCAGAACTGAGAGCCTGCACTCTTGCGAAAGGACTGAGTGCAAAGGATATGGTAATCAGTAATGGATTCAGTGTAATGTGGATGATTGTCCACCACCTTATTTGTGTTCAACATTTATGGTATTATTTATCCAGATTGGTGATTAAAAAGAAAAATGTGGTTTGGACAACCAAAACATGTCAGGGGAAGGGGGGGGGGGGGGGGGGATGAGACTTCAGATTCAGGTCAATAAAGGTGGACTTTCTTTATATATAGATATCCTTTTAGATTGGTCTCTCTAGGATCCTTCTGTTATGTGATTGAGCTTATATTAGTTCAGTAATTTCTTTTTTGTGATGAATCTTTGGATATTCAAGGAGGAAGGAGTGGGTTTAATACTCATGATTTTTTTTTTCCTTTTGTTTGCCAATTGTGTGCTGAAAAGAGCATGTCTCCTGGTCAGAAAGAGAGAATTTTTTTTTGTTTGTTAATGACATATAAATTATTGGGAGGAGTGAGGTATGTATCATGAGTTTCTTTTTTTCTTTTTAATATTATGATTGCAGAGTGACTTTAGTTGTTGATGTGTGTGTGTGGTGGAAGTATTATTTTGTGCAGTATTTGGATTGATTTTGGTTGATGGTGCATTATATTTTGTGCAGCATTTGGATTGATTTTGGTTGATGGAGCATCATCAGATGTTTTTTGGGTTTTTTTGTTATAAACTGTGTACTAGTCAGATTTAGTTTGAACTCGATTTGTTCTTCAGTGAATGAACAAGTTATTTCTTGACTTGCAGAAATTAAACAAGTTTTAAGGTTCCCATAACATTGTTGTGGGCTTTGTTGTTGTTTTTTCATGTTACAAATATCAGCATTGTATCATGTTTTGATAATGATAGGATACATGTATAAAGAAAGGCCTAAGGAGTGAAAGCAGGGTACAGTCTGCTTTCTTCAGTCAACTTCATTTAATGTTCCGATTGAGCCAGCCTGAGATTATGGAAATCAGCCATGTGCATGATTATACATACAAGCTGCAGTGAAAGAGGAGCTTTGATTCTGCACCCCCTCCCCTGCCAAACTGCCATTGCTCACTCGATTGGTGTCATAACTCACTTGGTGTTTAGAAAGCATGTTCTCTGCATACTTTGAATTTGATTAACAGCGTTTTCATTGGCCTTTGTCGCTGGATGCATGATTTGACCAACAGCTGAATTTGATCCATGAGCTTACATTGCTGCTGTATTATTTTGTAAATTATTTATTTACACAACCATTTCAGAATTTTTGTATTGTCTTGAACATTTTTTGTGTAGTCCTAAGCGAAAAAGGCAGTTAGAGAAACTATTTGCTTGATTTGACTTCAAACCACAAATGTGAAGACGAAGCCCCCACATAGCTTGCACTATACTATGCCTCATTTGAGATGAGATTTCAGTTTCGGTTGTATCATGGTCCAGCCCAAGGCCTTTTCAGGACTAATCAGAAGCAAAGGAAAAGAGAGGATTGTTGGAGATCAGTGGAAACATCATATTACTGATTTTGTAGGTAAGCTGTTAGAAGCATTTCTCGAGGCCTGTCCACCACTCTTGTTGCCATTAGACTTGTGTGTGCTTTGCATGGCAAAGCGGTCTATCATGATTCAGTTTGTGCCAGTTTGAAAATTTTTCCACAATTTACAATACCACAGTTTGCAAAGGAATAAGTTTTGGATATAAGAAACTCCCATAAACATACATGTGGGGCATCATGTGTGTCGAGGCTTGCATAAACATAACGTGTGAAAAACATGTCGCTTTTAGAAATTTGCCATTAATGAATCAAAACAAGAGTATTCTTGCCTAATACTGTGTATTACAATCCCCTGTTTTTATGAAATATGCTTGATTGATTGCACTTGCTTTGTGGTATCATCAGTGTAATACAGACCCCCCTTTCTTGAATACCAATGTTATCAAACATTTTCAAAACAGGTCAAAATTTGATAAAGATTTCCATTGGTCACCAATAGAGTTTCCTTAACAGTTGCGAACTGCTTTCATTATCACTTGAGTTGATTTCAACGTGGCGACATCCCTGATATGGCCCTTTGCGGTCAGCTGGGCTTTAAGCCTTTATCATTTGATTCATTTTTGTGGAGTTGGTTTGTTTTCTCAGGGGAGGAAAGTGGGTAAGGGGTGGGGGAGAGGCTGTTCTATACAGGTTTCTCCTTTTTTCAACGTAACAAACCAGAAATTAAGAATATGAAAAATGTCCAAACTATAAAAAAAAAAAAAAAAAAAAAAGAGTGAAAAGAATCAACCATCCAAAATATAAAAATGAGTGAAAAGAATCAACCATAATCATGCTTTTAAGCTGATTGCATTGGGTTTTGGGGGGGGGGGGGGGGGGGGGGCTCTTTACAAAAAGAATTGTGTCCCTATCTTTTGGGAAGAGTCTGTTTTGTTCCAGTTCTTTCCCTTTTCATGCTACAGCGCTACTCTCTTGGATTTCACTTTTTCTTCATCACTCTGCCTTTTTATCTTTCGTTACCGTTCACCATGGTTTTTGTTTTGTTTTTTGGGGGGTGGTGTCTGTCCTTTTGTCTTATTCATCTGCTGTTGTTATTGTCATCATCACGACCACATAACCACGGTTAGAGACCAGAGTTCATTCCCTCATTTACATTATTCAGGGAAAGATGTTCATGCTTTTTGTATTATCATTCTAACCAGTTATTAAATGCCAGCACTTTTGTTGTATTCCGACAACTCTGTAGTGAGAGTGAAAATGTAAATACAGTCCAGAGCACTTTTGTTGTATTGACAACTCTGTAGTGATAGTGAAAATGTAAATACAGTCCAGAGCAGGCTCCAGCTATCCATAATGCACTGTCTGTGTACCCAGCAAGTGTCCTCTTTGTTTGTTGCAACGTTGGTGGCATTGTTTGTCTGTTACATCTGGGGATGAAACGAATCTGAATGGTTGGTGCCTTCAGCACATCCTGATCTTGTCCATCTTGAGAACTAAGTTTCGAGTTGGAATTATTACATCCCAGCCGCGAGCTGTCAGTAGATTAGCTCTATATCGTATGAATTATTCTAAATAGCTCTGTTGTATTGCCTTTTTTTTTTTTCTTCCTAGGACATCAGTTTCAGTTTTACATCAGTTTTGGGTTTCATTCAAACAGTAGAACAGGGTAAAGGTGTGTGTGTGTGGTTTTTATTGTTGTTCTTGTTGCTGTCTGATGTGTGATTCCACAGTACATCACCTTGTGAATTGGGTCCCATTTGTCCAAGGCCTTGGAAGAACTGGTGACTGGGGAAGGGACAGGCAATCTCTGGAGAATGAAGACTGCTATGTCCAAAGGAGGGGGTAAAGACCTTGAAGAAAGGGTGACTGGGGAAGGGACAGGCAATCTCTGGAGAATGAAGACTGCTATGTCCAAAGGAGAGGGTAAAGACCTTGAAGAAAGGGTGACTGAGGAAGGGACAGGCAATCTCTGGAGAATGAAGAGTGCTATGTCCAAAGGAGGGGGTAAAGACCTTGAAGAAAGGGTGACTGGGGAAGGGACAGGCAATCTCTGGAGAATGAAGACTGCTATGTCCAAAGGAGAGGGTAAAGACCTTGAAGAAAGGGTGACTGAGGAAGGGACAGGCAATCTCTGGAGAATGAAGAGTGCTATGTCCAAAGGAGGGGGTAAAGACCTTGAAGAAAGGGTGACTGGGGAAGGGACAGGCAATCTCTGGAGAATGAAGACTGCTATGTCCAAAGGAGGGGGTAAAGACCTTGAAGAAAGGGTGACTGAGGAAGGGACAGGCAATCTCTGGAGAATGAAGACTGCTATGTCCAAAGGAGGGGGTAAAGACCTTGAAGAAAGGGTGACTGGGGAAGGGACAGGCAATCTCTGGAGAATGAAGACTGCTATGTCCAAAGGAGGGGGTAAAGACCTTGAAGAAAGGGTGACTGAGGAAGGGACAGGCAATCTCTGGAGAATGAAGACTGCTATGTCCAAAGGAGGGGGTAAAGACCTTGAAGAAAGGGTGACTGAGGAAGGGACAGGCAATCTCTGGAGAATGAAGACTGCTATGTCCAAAGGAGAGGGTAAAGACCTTGAAGAAAGGGTGACTGAGGAAGGGACAGGCAATCTCTGGAGAATGAAGACTGCTATGTCCAAAGGAGGGGGTAAAGACCTTGAAGAAAGGGTGACTGAGGAAGGGACAGGCGATCTCTAGAGAATGAAGAGTGCGGTGTCCAAAGGAGGGGGTAAAGACCTTGAAGAAAGGGTGACTGACGAAGGGACAGGCAATCTTTGGAGAATGCGAGTGCCATAGCTACCAGCCGCCGTGGCGAAGTGGTTAGCATCGCTGACTCCCGGCTGGGAGGTCATGGGTTCAATTCCCATCAGTCATGTGGGATTTTTCTGCTCCGACCGGCTCCTACCCAGAGTTGAGTTTGCTACAGGTTCAGTTGGGAAGACTGGGACCACACAGTCGAGTTTCATCCACTTAATGGATGTGTCTCTGAGAGTGTTGCTCAAATTTCCTGACCAACACTGCAGGTGTCTGTATCTCTCAGGCCTGGTTAACGCCGGGATATATTATGAAAGGAAGCGTAGAGTACAGCCCTGTCATTCCCTAGGTTCGTGACCCCCAGTCTTGAGAAAGGGGGTTAGGTCGCTTATGGGACAAACCAGATGCTGTCCCTGAGAGGAAGGAAGAGGGTGGGGAGGAAGAATGATACCTAGTAACAGTTACACGTAAAAGCAGATAAGCAAAGCAGAACAAAAACTGGACATGCCATCTTTATGTCAGCAGTCTGGTGCCAGACCTTTTACAAAAAGACAGGTGACATGCTGACATACACATCAAAAGCCATTTTTGTGGCTCCCCTCAGTTTCAGTTGGATTCATTTTGTTTGTGCAACATCGTTACAACACCCTGTCACACCTTGAAATAGACAAGTGTGACCTAGTGAAAATCAGACATGCCCTCCGTATGTCAGCATTCTGGTACTAAACCTCTTACTAAAAGGCTGAATTGACACGAGTTGGTTGGTTGGGGTTTTTAAAATCTTTCCATATGGCTTGGGCAGTTTCATATTCTTTCAGTAATGTTAATTTGTTAAGTTGTATCTTGTGCCGAAAGGACATTTACATGCTGCTTTAATGGGTTTTGTTTTTTTCGGTGCTGGTTATTGTTCATTTATGTGAAAAAGAATTTCATTTATTTGAAATGACTTGGTCATGTTTCCATTTTTATTCATGTGTAACTTCATTTTAAGATTAACGTTTTGTTTCCATGCATCTTTTTTTTTCTTTTCTCTTAAATGTATGAAGCCAGTGTGTATTCTTTTTGTCGAGAAACTAGGAGCTTAAGTTGAAACTCCCACTTGACATTTTCTGGAAGAATTTTTACTGCTGTGAATTTTCCCCACCCATTTACACTATTTTTACTTTCTTCCCCAACAACCGACTCTTTGGGGAGACAAGGCAGACCTGCTAACCCTACAGAGTTGAAAATTGGAATTCGAACTGAGAGAACAAGTACATTTGTGTGCATCTAAACAAGTATTTTAGACTTGAATTTTCTAAGGAGAAGAAACTCCCCCCGGAAACAGGATTTGCAGGTCTGACTATGCAAGTTGCTTTTATGATGGTCTGCTCCAGGTGGGAATTCTGCGCATCCATTTTGAATAGCTATCAGTTTTTCTATGTAGAAGGAAAAATCTCAGCAGTTAAATCAGTATTTTTTTTAATCCTGTTTGATCTAGTATTTTGGTAAATGGAACCAGACCACTGCACCTGCACAGGCAATTCATGGTTACTTTGTGCCCCCCCCCCCCTCCCAAAATGTTTTACTCCAGTGACGTGCTTGTCCATTGGTTGTTGTTGTTTTGTTTTACGTCTTTCCACATAACGTGATATTAGACGGGAAAGAAAAAAAAAAAAAAAAAAAAAATCGGGGCCGGGAAAAAGGTTAACACAACGAGTCAAAAGAATTAACTTATCTACATCCATAACACAAAAATAGAAAAACCACTTAATCAAAGATAAAAAAAAAAAAAAAAAAACCCAAAATACAAAAACATATAACTCTTCTGTCTCATCTCACCACTGACTATTATCTATTATAAGTATCTGCCAATTGGACTTTTAGCTAAGCGCAAAAAGAAGATATGTTTCACTTGCTGACAGGAAAACATTTTGAATAGGCTGTACAGACGTATTTGGAATGAATTTTTTCATTAAGTTACATAACAGAATGTGATCATTTGATATGCTATGACCACATATACAATGTACATTTTTGACATACTTTGTTTTAAAGCAATCCAATTTCCATCTACAGATCAAGGAAATTATCTGTCGTCTACGATAAATGTTTTGATCGTACTTACTTAACTTTTCATGAATATTTTTCATTTCATCGTGTAACCCAAAGCACCCAGTTTCTCTTTCTATCAAATGAAAATTGGAAAATTGTACTTTTTCTGCCATAGCATAGCACTCTTGTACAGACATAGAGAAGTTTAGAAAATGTGAATCTGATGATCGTTTTGCTCCTCTCTTTGCTAGAACATCAACCTTTTCATTATAATATAACCCACAGTGGGAGGGCACCCAAAGAAATGTTATTTCAGTGTCTCTGACAGAGAGGAAATGTACTAAATTATTTATTTCAGTGATCATCTCAGGTCGAATTTTTAAATTAAAATTCTTCATTGCAGTAAGAACTGACTTGGAATCTACACATAAAACAACTTTAAATAAATTTTGAGGGTAATCAACAACAAAATTTAAAGCCATAATTATAGCAGTTAACTCAGCAGTGAATATAGATTTGTTTTTTCCAAGATAATAAGACTTTTCTTTGTTAAGACCTGGGATAATGTATGCTGCACCTGCATGTTCATTAATTAAAGATCCATCAGTGTATATCTTAAAATGGTTGGAATAGTGATCATGCAAATGCATTTTGATATTCGATAACAATAAATTAGTATTTTCAGCCTTTGTTAGGTCTGTATGCTCAATATCAAAATGTGCTCGTATTAGTTTCCAGGGAGGGATAGGAGACACAATAGATCTTTTTGCAATGGATGTTAGTTTGATATCTGAGGATTCTAAAATCGAGGAAGTATATGTTCTTAGAGTCGTTTGAGATGAAATATTTTTAGCCCTTTTGGGAAAATCAGTGTCCGATTTAATATTTATTTCAGGGCCTATATTGTTGTCTATAGCAGAACTTCTTATAACAAACTTGGTGCATGCGAGATTCCTATATTCCTCCAGTGGTAATATCCCAGCAGCACTGTATGCTTTTGTACAAGAGGCATGGACTGGTAGTCCCAATGCTATCTTATATGCTTTGGAATCAATACTTTGAAGTTTTTTCAGTAAGTATTTGGGTGCACTGAAGAATACCTCTTGTGCATACGTTAATTTTGATCTAACCAGTGCAGTAGAAAGGTGCAAAAGAGTAACTGTGTCCTGAGCCCAAGCATGCTTGCTAATAATCTTTAATAAATTTAAAGTTTTTCGAGCTTTTGTTAGAATATGCTCAATATGAAAATTCCATGACAACTTTGATGTTAAATTTACTCCAAGGAATTTCACTATTTTTGTATATCTGATGGGTATGCCGTTGACTTGAAATGAAGGCATATTAACTGGATCAAATCCAGTATTAAATAACATCATGTGTGTTTTTTCTGTTGATATTTGCAAACCGTTTTCATTCATGTAAGCAGAAAAGGTATTTAATTCTTTTTGATATAACTTTTTAATATAATTTTGTGATCTGACAGATGTACATTTTTTTAATGTCACCCTCATCCATATGCATATATCATCTGCATATTGGGCTAATTCTACATTTTTAGAAATTTTTGTGGGTAAATCGTACATCAGAATACTAAAAAGTAAAGGGGCAATAACAGACCCCTGAGGAATGCCCATGTATAATTTTCTTCTTGTAGAGTAGGAGTTCCCTACCTTCGTTCTAATATATCGATTTTCTAAGAAGTCTTTAAGAAAATCATAAATGTTTCCTGATAATCCAATCTCTTTAAGTTTATAAAGCAAACGAGAGTGCCACACTTGATCGTAAGCTTTAGTGATATCAAAAAAGGTTGCTAGTAAAGATTGTCTCCTGGAAAATTGATGCTTAATCTGAGTGGTAAGTTTGACCAAATGTTCAACAGCACTTCTGCCCTTTCGAAAACCTGCTTGGTTTGTTGGGATGACTTTGTTCTTATCGCAAAAGTAGTTTAGTCTATTTAAAACAATGGTTTCATAAAGTTTACAGACATGAGATGTTAATGAAATAGGTCTGTAACTATCTATACTTTCTTTCAGTTTACCTTCCTTGTGAATCGGTACTATTACTGATTCTTTCCATATTTGAGGCAAATGACCTGAGTTCCAGCATTTTTTAAATATGCTGAGTAAAATGCTTATCCAATTGTCTGGAAAATGTTTAATCATTTCATTAGAAATGGAGTCAACTCCAACAGCTGTTTTTTTGTTTGGGAGAGAATCTATAGCATCTTTCACCTCTTGTAATGTAATTGGGGCGTTGATGTCGCTTGTGTCGTTATCAGATACATCATTAAAGACATGGGTAGATTCTTTATCCTCTCTGAATTTTCTTTGATTTTCAGACAACCCATCTAACCTGCTCACTTTAGCAAACTGGTCTACAAACGCTTCTGCTTTGTCTGTAGATGATGGTAACTTGTTATTATCAAGAATGATAGGATATTCTGGGAGTTTGATTCCATTTTTTATCGTCTTTATCTCTTTCCATACCATTCTACTATCTTTATGATCGAATGTGTTTCTTTTGCAAAAATTATCCCAATAATCCTTTTTGGCTTGTTCCATAACTCTATTACTATGTATATTTGAATGTTTCATTTCCTTAAAATTTTTATCAACCATTTTCTTATCTTGACTTTTCTTAGTGTGCACGTATTCTTTGAATAACCTTTTTTTCTCATTGACTGCCTTATCGCAATCTTCAGTCCACCAGACATTACCGAGATGTTTACCCCCTTTAGATCCCTGATTTTTCAATTTAGGAATACATAAACCAGACACTTTTAGAACAGAAGTACAAAACGTGTCATACATAGTATCAATATCATCATCTGGGGACAATCTTATGTCTAGATCTTTGTGTATTGTAAAATTGAGACCATTTGGCATTTTTATAATCAAATCTTGGGATTGTATCATCAGGTTTTGTGTCTTCAAAATTAGGGGACTGATTAATTGTGATGATGATTGGTATGTGGTCACTCCCAAGAGTTTCACTATAAGTTTCCCATGCACACGACAAAGCCATTTTAGGTGAAACCAAGGTTAAATCAATAGCAGTAGGTCTATGTGTAGATATATCAGGAACTCTGGTATAAGAACCATCATTGAGTAAACATAAAGTTGAGTCTACAACATTTTCCACAAACCTATTGTCCATTGGTGGATCTTAACGAGTGCTTGGATTGTGTTTTCTCCCTGTCCAAGCAGAAGAACAAACTTGTTCACAGTGTTCTGCGCCAGCATTAGTATCCGTCAAGTCTTCCTCATCTTCATGTGTAATTGCATTGTATAACCCATCACGGTTTACAGAAAAACTTTCCCACTTATCACTGTAACCCAATGTTCTCTTCCAGCATCTGCACCATTGAATCATGATGTTATGGAGTTGCATTTCCCATTTTACAGACCAGAATAAAGAATTTGCCATACAGTTGTCTTCTGGCATCTGCAACAGTGAACCTGGAGGTTTGTGAATTTTCCATCTCGCTTTACAAGTTACATTTTCTGGCATCTGAATCAGTTTATCATGTTGACAGTCAAGGTTGCATGACTATTTCTCCTCTCACTTCACAACGTAGAACTTGGTTGCAACCTGGTTCTGCAAATTATTGTGGCAGGGAATCATTTTAATTCTGTAGTATTCTGCTTCTGTAGTATTCTGCTTAAGTGTAATTAGATGCCTTGCCAATAACAAACTGATGAGCAAAGGTTGTAACTTTGAACAGGATGCAGGTGGGTTTTTTTGTTTCTTTTTAATGCCTGTGAGTTTTAGTCAAAGTCTACAGGAAACTTAACAGCTTTGTAAGTTTGATCTTTCAAAGAGCAGCTGTTACCCTGGAGCACAAGAAGTGGTTTTCCGATTGTGGCGTTTTGAGATAAGTTGTGCTCTTTCTTCAAATGAAATGGCAGATAAGTAGCAGTTTTGATTTAGAGAGGTAATCAAACTTGTGACAGGATTTCACATTTAATGCATATAATATATGCATTAAATGTCAAATCCTCCTATCACAAGTATATATAAATAAATGAATAGTAGAAATATTGTAAAGGTAACAAATGTTCCTCTCACAGCATTTAGTGACCCAATTTAAAAGTTGCAGAAATTTCAAACAGCACTCGAAGAAAAATCTTTTTTACATTTCAAAACTTTTAGAATTATGCATTGCTGGTTCTGCATGTGCGCTAAATTCTTAAAATTGGAGCAAAATGAGATCAGTTTTCTACCAAGTTTAACATGTTTGTGGCATTTTCCTTCTCCCATTCCTAAAGTTTTCCATGGTTAAAGAGAGCTAAATGGAAATAAAATTTACCCAGGTTTGTAGCAGATTTCAATACCAAGTTGACTTCCCACATTTTGAATTTCCAGGAACCCAAAATTGGGGACATACTGAGATCTTTAAGGACACAACAGCAAGCATGTCTGAAATTATGAAATTTTTGGTAAGGTGGCCCACAGACGAAGGAGATATTTACTGGGTTGAGACAGTTTGCACACACACTACAGTCTGCAGACATAGCATACCTGACCTTTCACCTAACTTTATGAGCAAGCATTCAGCACGAATGCTACCATTCAAACGTAGAAATTGATACCATTAATACAGAATAAAATTTGGGCAGCGGTCAGACATTAGCAGCAAGACAACACTTCAATACCAACACAGATACCTGCCCATGAATTTGGGTATTCAGCCCAGTTGACATGTGTACTATTATCAATAGTCTCTCTACTGGAGTACCTTACTCATACATCGTTTCACAAAGGCTCACAGTTGATTACACCTGTTTTTCCATATTCAACCACTTTTAAGTAGTTGCATGTGCTTCTTCTTTGTATTGTAATCCCGTCTTTTCAATTCACAGCATTTTGAATTATTGAATATTCTGTGTGATCATATTTATTACCGAACTGAAGTGGGTGAACCAGCCACTATTTCAGAAGGGACGTAAGCCTTGCATGGGTTATTTACTCCTGATCCCGGAAAGCCATTTTGATTGGACAATTACAAGCAATATTGGAAGGGGAAGATAATACGAATAGAACTGTGTTTAATCTGCCAACTATCGGCTCGCAATATAGCGGACTGATTTGGCCAAGGCTTGAAACCATGTTGCTCAGCCTTCAAGCCCTGAAACTTGCTACATCTATGGGCCTCTTACTGATGAACAATAAAAAATACTTTGCAATAGATATGAAGAGCAAATCCTGCCTTCACTTTCTTATGTTAAAAGTACTTGCAGATTTTGACGACAGTCTAAATAAAAGACCAGCTGCATTTATAAGTCATGACCACTTCCCGGTGTACACACACTGCTGTTTTCTTCCTCGATAGAGGAAGTTCTTGTGCTGAATCATCTTGAACAGTATTCTGGGCCATTCTGTTAACTCAAAATTGTAAACTCTTCTCTACTCATGCCCAGGTGCAACATCCAATCGGCAGCAGCCACACAATAGATTCGACTTCTACTAAATGGGCATCTTTCTCAGGGTCTTCTTCCAAACAAATTTAAGACTTTTCTTTCTATTCATGGCAATTTTTGTCTCCTCGGATATCGGTGCAAAACTTTACTTCCAAGAGTAAGGGTTGGAACATTCTACCGATTATCCAAAAGAGATATGGATCAACAGTTGCTGCAATACAAGACCTATTTCAGGGTTCATGCAAAAATTCACAAAGCTTTCAAAGACCCTTACAAGGATCATTTACCCGTTTTTCAAAGACCTCTTACCAAAATTCTGTGTTCCGATGCAAACTCGCTGTTGAATCACTCCAGGCGCTGCCCAAGGGACGCAACTCTTATTCAAAGACTTCAGTTCCGAGAAACCTAAATGATGCACTGAACACATCACAGCTGCTGTGAAATTATGGGCCTTAACTTTTTGTTATACTCTAAATCGGGAACAGTTACAAAGATTTTTCAGCATCCATGGTATTGGCACATACCCTTGCAGGATATTCACAGACCCCTGTCATTTTTCAAAGATATGAAAATAGCACTCCACTTCTCAACAACCCGTCTCTCTCTCTGTGGACCCTGTGAATCTTACACAGGTTGTTTTGGAAGTTGGCACAAGGATCTCCTCAACCTCGTATTAAGCAACTCCTAGGCATTTTTAAGGATTCCTTCATTCCAAAAGAATCACAATTACACTGGCCGCCAGACTGACAGAAGCACTCCAAATTTTGTTAAGAAACGAGAACACATCGCAACCAATCTGCAAGTGGCCCAAACTTTTTGAATGACATAATCATAAGATTTTTTTTTTTTTATCATTGATAACATTTTGACAAACCCTGTCAGGATTTTCACAGCCCCCAATCATTTTTCAACAGGGTTCCCACTTCCTCACAGGAAAAAAATTTGAGGGTTTTTCAAGGGTTTCTAAAGGGGATATTTTAATTTTTAAGGGGCAAATTTAGCCGTACAATTGAAAAAAAAAAAAGAGTGAATAATTACCTTACAACCTTACACAAGTAATCCAGCCATGATGATAAGGTGATTACACTTCTGTAGTCTTTTCCACGCTCAATATCATATACAAAAAATAAAAAATGAAGTCTTTACACAGAAATTGAGAAATCAGAAAAAGAAAACTTTCAATCTGCTTTCCGGACCAGTATCCGACATGGGATGTCCAGCTGCTCCCGTTTCAAGTCCTTATTCAATGATTCATCAAAAAGCATGACATTCATTAATTCTCTACCGGCAGCTGCAGCCGAGGCCCCCTCTCTGGCACATTTCAGGAGGGAGCTCAGCAAACTTTACTTTTAAAATGCAGCCACTGTATGTGTTGTGTGGAAAGTGTGTGTGAATGGTTGGCGGGCCTGGACTAGCCTAATGCTTGTTCTGGGGCAGGATAGGGAGCAGGGTAACCCCTCTTGAAAAGGTGAACATGGGTAGCCTTCCTGCAGCTCCACACTCAACTGTTTTTTTGTTTGGTTTGGTTTGGTTTGTTTTGTGTGTGTGCGTGTCTGCGCGTCTCCGTGTGTGTGTGCGTTTGTCTCTGTGTGTGTGTGCGCGTCACTGTGTGTGTGCATGTGTGTGTGTCTGTGTCTCTGTGTGTGTGTGTGTTTGTGTGTCTGTGCGTGCGCGCGTCTGTGTGGTGTGTCTGTGCGTGTGTGCGCGCCGTCTGTGTGTGTGTGTGTGTGTCTCTCCGTGTGCGTCTTTGTGTGTGTGTGTGCGTCTGTGTGGGTGTGTCCGTGTGTGTCTGTGTGTGTGCGTAGGCTAGCTGGTAGGTAAGTTAGGGGGGGGTAGGGGTGTGGTATGAATACTGTCTTTTAAACAATAAAGTAGGATTTTTTTTTTTTTAAACAAATGGGCACACACGAGTCACTTAAAGTCTATGGAGACGACGTGACAATTAATTTGAAGATTTGATGATTCAGTCTGTGATTTCACTCTTTTTTCAGTTCCGACAGAAAAAAGGAGCAATGCCAAAAGTTGCAAGATATCTATTTTTGGTTTCCCCACACCGATAGTTCGTGGCAATCGAGTAATATGGAAACATAGTTGCAAACAGTTTCGTGTTGTCTTCAGCAGATCGGAAACTGCTGATGATTGTTGATGGCATGAATCGTCCACAACACTTCAGCTTTCAACACATCTGTCCCACTTGCTGTTATTGTGAATTGGCTGACGATTCTTACTGAGGAAAGGGTCTGACCTGATGTTGATGAATTTGATGATTGCCGAACGAAGTCCGTAAGACTAACTACCAGCCTACTCGCTTTTTCCAATTCCACGTATTTTTTCCTCTTTCCGTGACTTGCAACCGCCGATTCGCCCATTGCCCGAACATCAACGGTCTTTTTGCACACTTTACGGAAAAACGCATGTTTGTTGTCTCTGCATTCAGTGATCCAGCTTCGATATTCTTCCTTCTGTAACCACAACAGATCACATGCACAATTTCCCTTAGGTATGATGACAGACGCAACAGTGTTGGAATTCACCGAAGACGAGGGAGCACAGCGTTCTTTGTCGGAAGTCGAACTGCGCATGCGCAAACGATAACCAACTATCGAATTGCTTCCCTTTGCTTGAAAAGCAGACACATAAAACGATTCGAGAGGCGAAAATCGATGTCCGAAGTCTTGTTCGCGTTTGTTCTCCGATTCGTCTTCAAATGTTACGGTCAGTTTTGGTCTGAAAACGATTTTTAAGGGCATTTCAAGGGATGGTAGGGATATCTGCAGTTTTCAAGGGCCTTTTTGACCTAGTTTTTTTTTTAAAGGGTTTTCAAGGGTCTTCAAGGGGCGTACGAACCCTGTTCAAAGACTTTCAAAGACCTGAAAGAGACACTTCACTTCTGAAAGACCTTAACAGACCATGCTAAGACTAGGAGCGCAAGCCAGCCTTCGCTGGTCTTGTCATATTTTACCATTATGAAAAACTCATCTGCACAGAATGCACTGAAAAAGATTTGTACTCAAATTTCCAAAATTCTGTTGGTCTCTCAACAGCCATGGAATCAACTTAACTGTGATGTTTGCAACATCCTAGGGGTGTGCACACATACATACTCGGACAACCAGACAGCAGGACAAACGTGTTTCACAAATTTAATCCAAGTCACAATGGAAAAAATGCCCCCCAAATTCTGGAGCTCACAGACATAGACGCCATGCCGTTAAAGCAACTGTTCTTTATGTGTCCCCTCTCACACTAGACTTTCCTTTGCTCTTGAAGTTGTGCTCCTCTTCGGGTTGGCGTTTAAAAATATGGCAGTATAGTTCTTTTTAAGACATTGCAATGCTCATTTCAACATAGCCAATCAGCACTTGTCCACTTCAGCACTTCAACTACACAGACAACAGTTTCAGGAATGAAGACATCACCACCGTTTCAAATATAAAATGTTCCAAGTCAACATAAAGGTGGGGGGGGGGGGAAGGGCAACATCAAAACTTGTGACAAGTATACAACAATAAACCCTGAGTGTCCACCAATAGTGTGAGATCCTATGCCAAGGATAGATAGAGCTCGCCCTCATGTCCCATTCCTTGCAGTTTGCTCAAGTCTAATGATAAGAGTGCAGGGCATCAGTGTACTATCAGCCTCCATGCTGCACTAGATTGCTTCATGTGGAACACACAGGGGAATGGGACGTGGAGAGGGGGGGGGGGGGGGTACATAAACCACATTACATATATAATTATCATCCTTACAAAGAAACAGGATTAACAATGCCGTGAACAAAAAAAAAAGGTAACTAGAATGAAAAAAAAAAAAGAAAAAAAAAAAAACATGGAGAAACAGAACCAGATCCTTGCCATAAACAACCACTCATTTCCCTGTTCCCTTCCCATTTCCATACTTTTAAGACACAAACAAGTCATGGCTGGTATTCAAAATCGACAGCGGCATGTGGAGATTCCATCCAGTCCCTATCCTCACTTCCCCCCCCCCCCCTCGAATATTTCAAGAACAATGTACACAAGCATGCCAGCATTTTGTACCCCTGGTAAGTTAGGCAAGCATCACATCAAGTCAATGATTGCACTGGTCCGCAAACAAGGATTGGTGCCTCACAGTTGATTGATCCACTTCCTGATGAAGAGTCTGTACACCACCAGCTGACCACAAAGGATCACGCTGGCCAAGACCTAAGGTCCACGATCATCAATAACCATTCTTCTGGTAGCCGCCATTCTTCTGGTAGGATCCTCCTGACCCATTCATAGAGCTGAATGAGTTGTAGCTCCCTCCACCGGAACTGAAGCGCCCCGCTCCTCCTCCTCGGCTTCCACCACGGCTGCCACCAAAACGACCACCACCACCACCTCCACCCCAGCGAGATCGTCCTGCGAACACCACCAAGAGCAAGATACATGAAACCGCATAAAGGAAAATAAAAATACTAAACTAGATTAAGAACTATTTACCCTTTCCGCAGGGATCCCCTATTCATGCCATAGGTTTGCTGGATCTAGGTGTAACATCTAGCGTTCAAATAAATATTTCCACGCACTTGTACAAATACGGTAATTTTTTGTGTGTGAATATTTGAATGTCCGCAGGTTTTAGTCATACCTCAGCCTAAAAAGGTGCCAAATAAACACAGATTCATGGATAGATGAAACGTCATTATCCCCACTTATTTTTGGTGGTGAACTACTGACTTTGTTCAAGATCTGGATGACCGGTCGGCAAGACGCCAAACGAGAGATAGCTTCATAAATGGGCCAATCATTCGGCAAACAGAAGCAAATTTTACATCCTCATGGATTCCCTCTACCATCTCATCTACTCCCTACTGAAACTTAGATAAAGCCATTACAGAGAGCACACCACACACCGTCCTTCCTTTCTTTCATTTTCTTTACTTCTCTTTGTTTTTTGTTTTTGTTTTTTGGTAACCTACTTAACCCTCTGCCTACCACATGACTTTATGCTACACGACTATGAGGATACCATGCCAAGTGAGGTAACCCCGCAACACAAACACTCATCATAAAGAAACCTCAGTAACAAAAAATTTGCTTTTTACTCATCTATCCCATAAAATTTATGAAAAAATTTCAACATCACTCCATCCACAAAACAGCCATTTTTTCCCATATGTAGTAAACTGGTTTACGTAGCCTAGCAGCAATGGGCAATTCCGACATTAGTATTGTCCGAATCATTATCGATTCCAGCCTCAAAATCGGTCAGCAATCGAACTCCATTTGTAACTAGGTCAAGATTGACGTCAGAATCGTCGCACTTCAAAACTTCAAGAGTGTAGCCCTCAGATATGCCCTCTTCATCACTACCACATCAGAAAATGGATTCTACAAGTTGCAGATACTTGATCCATTTTTCCAGAAAATCTTCGCGAAAAAAGCCGAACTTTGAAAATTCACAGCAGCAAAACTACTCCACCAAAACTCTTGCAACAAAAAACAAAATGGCATCCAGAAACGGTCCTACCGAGGACTCTTCTGTCATGACTGCATTCTGGGGTATGCGAAAGTGAAAGTCGCTGACCTAGTATTTAGCCGTTGATCTTTGTCGGTCTGGTATTCAGAAAGAGGAAACCTCGCAGTCTATCTTGGGGGTAATGCAGTAGGCAGTGGGTTAAGCAATGTTTATTTCTGAATCTGAACTTTTCCATCAATTCAAAAAAAAATTATGCACATAAATCCATGAACATCAACAGTTACGTAAAAGATTCCACTTCCCATCCTTATAACTCATCCTTGCACAATGCCACGAACTGATCTACTCAAATATCACTTATTACAATTCTGATCCATTCTACAATGAAATATTAATATCGTGAAACAGTCATCCCTTTTCTTAATGAGCTTTTTGTTTGTTTACACCTGTAGAAATCAGTCTGTTGTTGACAACAAACTTTCCATCACACTGTCAGATCTTTATTCCCAAGTGATCTGGTAATGGCGTCTCAACTTCAAAGGTCTGGACTGAGCTATAGCCCATTACATACTTCAAGTGCAAACTGGTGTATAGTGGAGCCATGTCTCTACTTAAAGATTCAACCCTCTGCAAGATTTTAAAGGTTTCCTTCGATAGATGGATATGTTCAGTATCAAAGATCTTCAAGCAACCCACTTTGCACAATCTTTTTCAACCCAAGCGTTTTTATCAGCATGGAGCAATACAAATTCTTTTTCAGCTTACCTCTGTTGAACATGCCACGGGAGCTCTCTGCCATCTGGATCAGCTTGGGGTTGACCTGTTGCTTGGCCTCTCTCAGCACGTTGATCAGTTCTCCTGCCTGTTTGATGTTGCCGGGTGTGAAAAAAGTGTAGGCTGTGCCGGTCTTTGTGGCCCGACCTGTGCGTCCAATGCGGTGGATATAGTCCTCGCAGGAATGGGGATAGTCAAAGTTCACCACAAATTTGATGTCATCCACATCTGCAAACAGGCCACCAGCCAGTCAGTGCCGGCACAGGAGATGGTCAGCAAGCCTACAGCAATCGAAGTCAAACATCTTTGGCCAACAAGTGGTCAGTCTACAGCAATGGAGTTACTCTTTAACACACAGTGCGCAGATCTGCATCCATGCTGTACTTTGTGTCCAGCTTGAAACTGCACCTAGCAGATGCTAACATTGTAAAGGCCTTATCAAGAAAGTTTTTGTGAGGTCAAAAACAAAGTTTACGTTCACTTCAGGGAAGACAATTTTCACATTCTGTTTGCACCACCATTTATTCCTCGTCTTGTTTAACAGTTTTGACAACTGTGCCTTCAAACATCTCATCTCGATTCACGATTTGTGACACGCAAGACTTCATATCAAAAGAGCAGCCTCTGCATGACCCATAATCAGAAAAATGGCTGAACGAACTGCATTCACCTATATATTTGCCCGCCAATGAAATGCTTGATTTAATGAGCGGCTGCAGAATGCTGAAGGCAGAATTACGGAAACCTGGACTGGAAAAACTGAATACAGCACAAAACTTGGGGTACGAAAGCGTTTCATGATTTTGTTTTCTCTATGGACACACCCCCCCCCCCCCCCCCCCCGAAGACGTTTGCTTTTCCCGCTTCCAGCTAAGCTGTCCATTTTGATTTTGCAAAGCCAAATTTTTAAAGAGTTTCCTATGCTTTTCAGGCTTGCCAGAATCACGTGATCTTGTGGTCCAATCATAGAGCAGATGGTCTATTCTAATGACTTCTAAAGTTATTGATTCAGAACTTCCTCAAAACATAAAGAAAGCTACATGTTTATCAACTTCAATCAAGGTGTATTGGACGGAAGTGCTTACTACGTGACACGCTACTTAAAGTTTTAATATGTACAGGAGAAAATCATTACATCAGGGTAAAATTTTGTTACATTTTAAACACACACTGGCCTCTCAATTCCAGAGTGTCAGAGGGGAATTCAATACTTCAGAGACCCACCTTTGTAAGTGAATATCACTGAAAACCACTGCCACTTCCACTTGCTTCCCATAAAAAGAAAAAATGCTTTTGATGAAGATAGTCTAAATGAACACTTGCAGTCAACTGTTTACGTAAGCAACTTGCCAGACATATATTAGATTTTTTCCATTACTGAATGTCCATTTTTGCAGACTGATGATTTAGGAGAAAAAGGCAACCAAACAGTATTTTCAAGCTGCAATACCAAAACTTCACTGGATTTCAACTTGAAATTTAAAATGAAGTAATAGGGAACATATATGTGCACCAGTTTTCTGCTCATATAGCGAAGCCCTATTTGTTGACAAATCACCCAGGCTATCAAACTTATCGGTGAAAACATGCCATTTCTTGCAAAAATTCAGTGCTGGTCTCCATTCTTTTTTATTCGTCAGATAATGGTTTACATCTGATATCTGTATTGCTGCCAGGACAATATAAAGCTATACTCGACTTATCTTCACAGCAAACTGAACATGGCCATTTCCATAGGCTTTACTGTAGGATGAAGAATACAGTACTTACAAATTTTTACAGCAGACCAAGCAACATGATTGTTTTCTTATGAACTGTATGCCAAGCACAACATAGCCTACATTATGCCACTGAAACATGGCTTACAGACCGACATGACTTAGACCTGGCCTATAGGGAGAGGGGTGGCATGAATGAGAACATCATGGTGGTGGTGAAAAATGTACAACATATCTTCTCCACTCCATAAGGATCCAAACAATCCAAAGGGACATCAGGAATGAAGACATGCTATTGGCAGACACAATAGTTCCTATGTCTACTATCAAAATTCTTCCATATCAAAACCCATTTTTCCCCCCTTCTAATCAACTACAGGCTACTTCCAAACAAATTGGTGATCAGTATAACAGTTCAATCCCTCATATTTGCAAAGTATAATGCAATAATCCAAACCTCAACTCGTACTACATTCATGAAGCCAATTCCACTTTAGAGAGTTTACGTTTGTATTATACAAAGCTTCATGCTGACATGCACATTTCAAAGAGAAATGCAAAATTTCATCCTATCACATGTTAAGGATTCCCCCGGCCCAATCTCTATTTCCAGGGTTCATACAGGAAATGCAACTCAAAATTCCAGACTTTTCCAGACTTTTTCCAGGCCAAGACCTGCATTTTCATTACCACTTTCAAGACTGTTCATAATGCAATGTCTTAAACCGATATAAAAACAAACGCACAAGAGACGAAATATCACGTTTGAAGGCACAGAACTTTTTTCCATTATAAATGCTAAATGAAGCTGAAATTTACAGCAGCCATGCATAATACCAGCAATTGTGCTTGATTCAATTTCCAGACTATTCTAAGGCCATAGTGCTATTTTCTAAACTTTTCCAGGGCCTGGAAAATGAACTTAAATTTCCAGACTTTTTAAGACCTGTATGAACCCTGAGCGTTTCCCTTAATCATGAATCCCGACTAGTGTCTGCTCTTCTCACCACCACAACAAAACGTCCAACACAAAGCCACCACAGTACCTGTGTACCCTGAAGAGACCAGTTTCACCGGGCTGGCCATAGGTTTTTCAAGTTAATTATGCTTATCTCTCCCTCTTCGTGCTGCGGGACCTCAGTCATGCCGGCACAAATACATAGTCTGGACAATGAACAGAAAACAGGAGGTTAAACAGCAGGTCAAGTGTGTCCAACCTGGTAGGCAGGGTGACAGAAGGCCATCTCCAAAGAGGAGCCTAGTGTCAACAGGCAAACCAGTGATTCTTTAAAGTCACACTTTCAAAATTGCCATTACAGTCAGAAACTGCTTTTGGGCTAGAAAAAAATCAAGTGTTTTCTTTAATCCTCTTCTCTCTCTCTTGTTCTCCTCTCCTGTTCCATTTTAGACATTACAAAAGGTCTGCAAATGAGGACACTCTTTGTGAGATAGCCTTTTGTCACACAAACCTTTCTACCTTTGCAATCAGAACAAGGAATCTAATGCTTTTAATCTCCACCCCCACCTCCCTATCTGAAAAAAGAGCAAAGCACAAATGGGTCTGTATTTTTTTTTTACCAGAAACCAGCCATGTGGCTCTATTTTGACCCAATCCATTCAAAACAGATTACACGTTTTTCAAAATTGACTGGAAAAAAAAAAGCATTGGGCACTTTAATTCGTTAAGTGTTTGCATGTGTGGAGACAACACAAACTGTTCATATAGCAAGCTGATGCTTTCTGGCAAAATGTACTACCTAAAAATGGACATATTCAATGCAAAGTGTTCCTCTTCCTTTTCTCAAGAACATTTTAAAGTCTAAATTTTCAAAGTCTTCTGGTAAAAGAAAAAAATGGTCATTGAAATATCCACTTGCAAATACAAACCAAGCTCAGATCTGCCCTTTACAGCAAATCATTTCTTCACACATGATCTACAAGGTTCCTTTCCTTCATTTTTTTTTTTTTTTTTTTCAGACTTATAATGATCAGATCTGCGATTCCTTCCTCCACGTTTCTCATTACTTCGTATCCTGAAACACAAATGCAAACACCTACCTCTGTACAGAACAAGTACACACTCACCTAACCCTCGTGAAGCCACGTCTGTTGCAATCAGCAAAGGGCATCTGTTGCTCTTAAACCCTGCAGACAGGAACTCCGTCATTAACAACAAACATTGTTTAATATCACAATGCCTTTCTATAATTAAAAACAAAAAAAAATTTATCTCCGACATATCGACAAATCATTAACCAAAGAGAATGTAAACACCACTTCAAAACTGAATTTGCATCTTTTCATAAAGCCAACTTTAAATATCATGAAAAGCACATAAACTGTAAATTTGCACCCAAGTGTCTTTTACTTTTCAAACTCAATATAACACAAAAAAAAATTTTTTCAGTCATTCCCATTTCTTTTCTAGCATTTCCAATACTAAATAGTAAAAACAGTTATTTGCAAATGTTCTGATCACTTACACAACATCCTACTTTATCAGTGCATGGGAAGATGTGGCGACTCACAAGCGCCAAGTTATAGATGCATGATCTCCATACCAATTTCATAGCCAACAAACTTGCTCAGACTCTGACTTACCATGCAGAACACTGTCTCTCTCTTGCTGTGTCTTGTCACCATGGATACACATCACTGGCCATCTGTTAACCCACAAGTCAGTCTACTTTGTGATGACATACTTAAGATTACATAAAAACACCAACTTGTCAAATGAGTCCTTGATCATTAAACTCGCCAAGTTTTTCATGTTCAACTCAAAATGACTCCGATCACATTCAGTAACTACACGCTGAACTGCGGAGTGCAGAGTGGAAACTGCCAAAGGACAGACAGTCTTGATGACGAATGGTGAAATCTGCATGCCAACAATCCACAACTACCACTCAAACGCAGATTTTCACTTTTCTTAAATAGCAAATTCCCAACCTATGCCCGATATGTGGTTCTCCTTAACCCTCTTATGTGGTTCTCCTTAACCCTCTTCTTCCCATCACACCCACAGTGTCCTGTAAAGGTCAGAGTGGCTGTGTGCACAGCGCCCGCAAACGCCCAGTAAAACACATGGCAACAATGGACGCCACTATGTTTCTCGTAGAAAAGAAGTCTTGTGAGAACATGACTTCAGTTTTCCTTTTGCAATCCACTTCCGTTTGCAAAAAACTGTGACTCGATACGTGCCGTAGTTCTTGAGTTATTTTTTTTTTTTTTTAAGTTTTGTGGTCAAAGTGCTGTTTTTCACCATGGCTAACCTTGATTTCTGGCATTCTATCATGGGATTTAGTGATGAAGATGAGCCGATTTGTAGGATTTAAGGCATAAGACTCGGTGAAAAAGCTGGGTAATGAAGCTGAGAGCAACCTAGATTTCGACTGGGATGAGGTTATAGATATGATGAACGATTCAGAAGAAAGTTCTGAAGAAGATTCCCCCCTCCCCCCCACCCCCCCCCCCCCCCCCCCCCCCTCATACATATTCGTAGGAATTTTTAAAATCACTTTCATTTCATTATTTTCTTTCCTCGCTTTTAAATTAATTTTTAAATTGGGTAACCAAGTTTAAATTACAGAGTTACTTCTCTTGCCGCAGGTTTTTGGCGCAAGCAGGTGCAGGTATGTGCATGCTGAAGAGAGTTAAAGCCAGAAGGAATTCTGTTTTCCAGACCAAAGTGAACAGCACAAAATTTTGCTCAACCTAAAAAGCAATTTTCAGATTTTTTATTGAAGAATTTTCAACCTAAGCCTTAAAGGTGGCATCCCTAACACAGTGATACATGACTGTGTATTCAACGTCACTGTGGACAACCGATTGGCACAACTTCCACTAAATAACACTACAGCAGTTCAGAAAGTCAAGCAGGCTATGTATATGACCGCACTTTTCGATTCAAACGTTAGTGGCTGTACGGCAGAGGACCAATCATTTTTACCACTATGGCTGGAATAGGGTTAGTGACAACTTTCATATCAAATTTGACATGGTTTAGAAGTAGTCTTTTGGGGATGATCACCAACTTGAAATCATTTGCCATTTTCAGAAATAAAGTTGGTTGGTACACAAATAATACACACACAAAAATGCGACTGCTAAAAAGTTAACAAAAAAAAAGAGAAAGAGAGGAGGAAGAGGTGGGGGGGAGGGGGGCAGCTTCACAGCACTAACAATGACCAACAGAAACAAAAGTAAACTGTGGCCTTGCTTGATATCCTAAAAATCCTCTGTTAACAAGAATCAACACCAAAACCGTTTTCTGGCAAAAGCGGTCTAGAGCTGCCAATTTTTCAACATGAAGTTGACATGTTAGACTTTGAAGAAAATGTTCCTTTTGTACTCACCCATCACGTCTCATTCTCCTGTTGATGTCGTCACATTTCCGTTTGGTTTCCACAAAGATGAGGGTTTTGTTTTCTTTCTCTTGCATGATCTCATTCAGCAGTTTGACTAGTCTGCAAACATGAAAATTTATTCAAAATGCAGGAAACAGCTACTGCCATCATTTTGAATCATCAGTTTGAAAAATAATCATTCAGCCCAAAATTGCTGAAAAATCAACTTTCAACTGATTGCCCTAAAATGTGTTCTCTCCACTAAATCACAAAGACCAGGGATTCAGTGAACTATCAGTCTATCTACATATAACGCACATGTGCACCTTGGACGCTTTCACTGCATCACATTACTGCCATCAACGTATTAAAATGTGGCAATACAAAACAAAATCTGTTATATAGCTCCCTTCAATTATGCAATCAACAGTGACCAGTGTGAAAATACACAATTTAACTATTGCTATTACTCAGACGGAACATGTAATATCTAACAAACTTGTAGCTAAAGCAGGGTTCATACAGATTTCCATACAAAAAAATTAAAGACTTTTTAAGGACTTTTGAAGCACCTTTTTTTTTTTAATTTAAGGACTTATTTCACGGATAATTTTAAGAAAAATAATAATGAAATTCAGACACAAATTAAATCATTTGCTGTTACTCTTCAATACTCACATCATGGATCCCCTGCGAGCATAGATTTTAGGAATCTCAGCTGTTATTGTTATTATCAGTATAGATACAAATGTATGTTTGTTACACTACAGCAGAGCAAAGTAGGATTCTCACTTCTTGTGATCAACTGACAAAAATGTTTGAAAATGTTCACTGTACACAACAGATTCTCCAATCTTGTAGTTGACAAAAATGTTTGTTTGCCTGACTTCCATAAGAATTTCAGTTCTTGTCAAACATGTTTGAAGTCACTGAGGGTAAAATGACTCTATAACAAACGCTACACGTCACAACACTGGGGGCATAAACATCAAAACACTGAGAGGATGAAAGTTTTTCTTTCTCCACACTGAAACTGTTTGGTACTGCACAGTCCGAGAACATTTGCTGGAACAGATCTGACCTGCTTTCACACGAACGAAAGCTGTAATGACTTGTCACTACTTTTAAAATCCTCAGTATTTCAGATTTCATTGCCCCTGTTTTAATAGGGCTCAGGCTGTTCACTGACATCCGAGTTGGAGCAGTTCTGTTGGTTGGTGAACTTCTAGAAGTGATGGGCTGGTCGCTCGCTGCAGAATTAAAAAAAAAAAACTCGAAACACGAACTGCAGGATATGAAGCCTTCATCAGGTCGCAGTGATTTTTCCTTTTCTATGGCTATTTACAGCCGATTCTCCCATTGTACTAATGTCTATGATCTTCTTGCAAATGCTGCAAAAGGCCTTGCTTCTGTCTCCACCTGTGTCTGCCTGCAGCCATTCTTTGTACTTGTCTTTTTCCAGCCAATCCATTATAAACAAACACTTCGCCGGCATGCTGACTTCTAAATTTCAAAATGGAGGAACATTCATTCACATACTATGGAGGCCGGTAACTCTGGTGTTTTGACCTATAGCATACGACACATCGGTGAGATCGTCGATCTTAACTCCAACTTCTTTTTTCTTTTTTTTTAAATTCAGTTTCAAGCCTTTTTTTTTTTTTTTTTTTTTTTAACAAACTCGAGATTTTACACAGACTTTATTCAAAATCATAGGCAGTGCCAAAATTTAAGGACTTTTTAAAGACCTTTCATCAAAAGCCTGATTTTTAAGGACTTTTAAGGCCTATCAATCATATCATTACCTGCATGCTTTCAGCAAGTTTATTTACACCATAAGTTGCTCCAGTGCCACCTAAGTAGTTAATTTTTCTTTCGCAAACGTTGTATGCAAGAGTTCAATTCTAATACAAGGGTTTCTATTTCTCTAAGTCACGACACAGACACTTACTTGTCTTCTTTCTCATGATCCATGCACACATCAATGATCTGCAGAATGTTGTGATTGGCCGTCAGTTCTAGAGCTCCAATGTTTATCTGCATATACTCTGAAAAGAAATCTTCTGCCAGCCTGCGAACTTCTTTTGGCCATGTGGCACTGAACATCAGTGTCTGTCGATCAGGCTGAAAATAAAGCATGGCATGAAATCAAGACACACTCTACTAACCTTGGCATTTCAGGACATGTTACTCCATCTGCATACACTTAACTATGACTACTTTATTTTTCACAGTCGCATGCAACTGTACCGCTTCATGATGTATGGACATGTAACAAGACCGAATGAAGGAAAATGGATCTCATTCAAGTAATCTGGAACAGCATATGCATGAAAGCAGGAAAATACTGTGCAAGGCTTAAAACACCAAAGGCCATCCCACCTTGATGCAATGATAAGCATCATTGACTGGTAAACTATGAACAGCTCAATCAGAGCCTCAACACCTTTTAGTTTTCAACCCTATCCAAAGCCAGGAAAGCTAAGGGTTCAACAGGAAGATTGGGACAGCATCGAGTCATCATCCTTATCCAATCCATGGAAGCAAGATTTCTCTGTTCACAACCATCACCGAGTAACAGGGATGTGAGAAGGGTCAGGAGACGAGGGGTTGGGGATATAGGTTCAGAGCCCATGGTGGTTTACACAGAGGACCAGAGTACAGCTGGACTGGCCAAAATTGGCCTATGGAGATGAAGCTTACTATACTCAGCTAAGGCAAAGCGCTGCCAGTGAAACATTTTCCCATCACACTCTTACTCTGTCACTGTCACTAAAAACCAGTACCTCTTTAGGTTTTCCTTTTAAAGTATTCATGCTTTTCCGCAGAGTTTTCACATCCCAAGAAAAAAAAATTCATACCGAAGGAATGCTCAACGGTGTGTAAAATCAAAATGAAAATTGAATTTTCCAACCCCAGAGAACATGTTTCATCTTGTATTTTACGTAAAATGAAAGACCCCCCCAAATCCCAGATCAGCTTATACTTACGCGAATCTGTTCAATGATTTTGCGAATCTGAGGTTCAAAACCCATGTCCAGCATTCTGTCTGCTTCATCCAAAACCAGGTAGGTGCAACGTCGCAGATTGGTTCGGTTGGTTTCCAGGAAATCGATCAGACGTCCAGGGGTAGCAATACAGATTTCAGCACCTATCATCACAACATGGTCTCATGTTAATCCCCCCAAAAAAAAAACAAACACAATTGCCTGATACAGCATTTGGCATGAAAAAATGACTGCTGCGAAACAAGCGTTTCCACTGTACAATTCAAAGACGACACTATAAAACAGAATATACAGAATAGAGAAAAACATTCGAATTAATGATAGCTCTTGACTGCACGATCTGGTATTGTATATGCACAAGTACACAAACATACACACTCGCCGCAAAATATTTCTACCGATACTTTCAACGTGTGGAAAGCACAAGGGCTTAATTTAAATGATCCAGAATAACGGAAAGCTCTATCCCACCTCTTTCCAAATCCCTGAGCTGAGGTCCTTTAGGAGCTCCACCATACACACAGGTGTTGCGAACATGTGATGAGTGACCAAATTCCTGGGCGACTTCCTGCACCTGCTGGGCCAGTTCACGTGTGGGCACCAGCACCAGCACCTGCACATACATGCATCAACACATAACCACAGATGCAAAAGGTCACAGCCCTGAGCAAGAAGCTGGATGGGTGCGGCTACATGAGACAGCACATGGAAATTGGAATTGGGAGTCTGGGAAAGAGAACAGTGGTGAAGAAAGAACTGCAAAAACAATGCACTGTCAAAAATGAACAGCGTTTCTTTAATCCAAATACATGAAGCAAATGTAATTTATTGTGGTGCTTTAAGGGAAAAAAAATCTTTTTAACAAAAGGTCTTTGAGAAGCCTTTCTTTTGAGGTAAATCTAGTATAAATAATGGTACCTGTGGGCTCCTCATGTATGCCTATCCCAGTGTTTAAGCTCCTTTTGATGCCTGTGCATATCCCCTCCGATGCAATCCTTTCATGCACATATGCATCCACTCAAATTTGGAGAAGGAGTTTCACATTTGGGTTAGTAGTTTCATTATTTATACAAAGTCAAATTTGGGGGAATAGTTTCATTATTTACACTATCTTGGAGAAAAAATACATCCCATACTTGTACAATTTATATTATCATTAAAAAAAAAAAAAAAAAAGGCGAAACTTTAAAAAAAAAAAAAATTTCCCATTTGACCCGACATGAGCTCTCGAAGGTCCAAGTTCTCACACCATCAAATTTTGAGGGGCTCATTTGAGGCCAAGTGTGGTAACGTGGCACAGTTCTTCATCAAATAATGATTGTTCGCAGCCTATATTCGGAGTGTTATTTTAAAAGATTCCACTGTGCTTGTCTTTTCCTACAAACCATTTGGTTAGACTTTATTTTTCAGTATCGGTCCCACATTTTTCACTTTGAAACCATTCAACTTCGCTCTTCTACCATTTGCAAAAACAAAAGTCAAAGGCTGAAGAAAGTATGCGGTCAATTCATTCCCACTTTGATTTTTTTAAATCAAGCCAATCTGCCCTCCTAAATTTCTTCCACAAATTTGTGAAATGTCTTCACAGATGCAATTCTTAAAAAACAAACCCTATAATGGAAACTACTGCATTTGTACATAAAACACCCTTAAGCACTGCCGTTTATCTAATGCTTACATCCACTGGATCACTGGTTAAAAAAAAAAAAAAAAAAAAACCTAAATAAAAAGTTAAAACGGGTATTTTTAAACAATGACTGTCAGAACAAAATATCTAAGCAGGAGGATGGGACAGAAAAAACAAACAAAAAAACGCACACACACAAAGTCCACTTACAATTGGTCCATCACCACGCTCCAAGTATGGCTGATGGTTGATGTGTACTATGGCAGGCAACATGAACTGCCGACAAAACCAAATGATCATGCTAGTTAATCTATAGTCAATTACTTTTGGACATCAATTTAAAGAGTCTTGACCATAAAATACACAACAGACCAACTTTGTTAATTTCAAAAACAGATTATACTGTGAGCTGTAGGTTGATACAATTACAAAGTTCCCAAGGTCGCAGTCTATAGTATAGCATAGTATGTAACAGTATAGCATTGTGACATTTTAAATAAAACTCCAAATTTTCCTAATTTCAGCATTGCACTCATATACAATATCACATGTCTGACTTCAATAGCACTGTGAAATGCCCTTCGTTTTCATGCGAGATATGATGGCGAACTGAAAAGACCGTTATCTCACTGGTGATTTTGACCAACGAAAAAACTATTACCAGGAAAAACACAGGAGTTAAGAGAAAAACCACATCCAAACTTACATTTTATCACTGCATTTTAAAAAAGAGCTTTTTTTCAACATTGCTGCTATATGTGTATATCTTAACTGAATTTGCAACCTGATAATTATCTCCATATTCAGAACACCTGGGAGCAAACAGCTAAATATGCAAACAAACAAATTTGCAATTCTAGTTGCAACCAAAAATTTCTACTTTCTAACCTCTATGACATAGCGGTAGGAACTGCGATTTTCAATTTAAACTGAGACTATCAAGCCAAGTTGGATACAGGAGTTAACCCTTGCTATATACCTACAAAATGTCAGTCACATATTTTCATATCCAGTTTTCAGCCAAGACAACTAAATGTCCAAGTTTATTTGTATTGTGCCACCATATTTTCCAGTATGTATAATTGCTCAACAAAAACCCTCAACAAGCTTTTAACAAAAGATTCTAGTGTTCTACACTTTTTAAACACCACCTCAGATACGGTGTGATGTTCTAATTGTTTAGTTGGTTTCCTTGCCTCCCCTGTACCTGAACTGCATAAAACTGGTCATCAGTGTTCGTATACTCACAGCTAATGTCTTGCCAGAGCCTGTTTGAGCAATGCCCACCAGGTCTTTGCCAGCCATGGCAATAGGCCAGGCCTGACTCTGGATGGGAGTAGGAGCCGTCCAGCTGTTCTTCCTCACTTGGTTCATCACGTAATCTGCCCAAACAACATTATTCAAATATATCAGTCTGCCATTAACCGATACACTATCATGTTTTCAAGCATGTACCAATAATCAGGGTCATATATTTCTCAAACTACCCACAACTGTCAATAAAACCAAATCAATACCCAAAAGGTGACTACCACAAAGTCCAAAAATACTGCGAAGTCTAGACTGTAAGTTAAACCCGCAAAGAAACCATACTTTGGCAAGCAACCATCTACACTGTCTTAAAGCCATTTCTCATACACACTCCACCATTTCCAGCTTCACATGAGTACTTGCCTGGGAAATTAGTTTCAGCAAATGTCAAGATGGGTTTGGGTGTATATTTGCCAGAAACTGTAATCTGATGATTCCGCCGGTATTCATCCACCTGCATCTGAAGACAACAAAATTGACAAATACATTTGGCTCGGACAACTTTCATATTAAGATTATTTCAAATGCATTTGATGCAAACATTACAATTTGTTCATACTTCCACTTTAGACAGTATTAATGCAAGTCACTTCTCCCTGTTTGTCCATAAAATCCACTCAGACCTTTTCAGCAAGAACAAATTCTGCTGCCAAGCTCATATAGCATGTAAATCAAGGTGTATAACTTCCTAATTCTGCTTTTATTATTTCTAAAATATCTCAGAGCTCTTGAACACCTGTTAACACATCCGTGACTGACCGACTGTATACTCATAGTCAGCCAACAAAGCACAAACTATGAATATACTCGTAGCAGTCATACAAAACTCATGTTTGCTTTAACCCGTAGAGTGCCTTTAAGCCGTCAGCTGACGCCGCATTAAAAATGCTTTCCCAGTGCCTATGGGCCGTCCACTGACGTCATGCATTTTTCTTGAATTTTCATTCGTTACTATTTCTATCAACGGACTTAAATAGAGTGTGCGTAGTAAGCCTTATATGTCTGTAGTATTAAAATGATATGTAAATGACCACACGTGAGGGGAAAGCCCATTTATTCTCATCACTGACTGGATGACCAGCCAGCACTTCGTCTCACTTGCAAAGATGGCGGCGCAACCTTCGACAAGCGCAGCGACCAAATCAACGTATTTACACAGCTGAGCAGGCTCTGCTAATGATTTTTGACAAAGACAATAATCTTTTATTCAACGACTCACTCGAGCATGAAGGTGAGATGATGATAGTGATGGAATTGCCAACCGTATTCGTCAGTTATTGTGTCGGGCTGTGTGACCTCAATGTGTGTTCAGCTGACTGGTTTGCCAGCGTCGAACGAGCTCGCCTAGTGTGTACTCTGCACTGCGTGCCAGTGGTCAGTGACGTGGTAGTCAGCGTGAGAGGGGAGCGCGGCCTGCTCGCGGCGCGGCACAGGGCAGAGGGAAAGGTAGGGGAAGAGGAGCAGTGAAAGAGGGTTGAAGTCCAGCAAGGGGGCGTGGTGGGGAGAGGGGGGCGTGGTCGTGGACTGACCTGTCTGCATAGAGTGTGAGCGTCTTGATAGACTTCTAAACTGTTTTACTTTCATTTACAGGTGTAGTGTGACAATACAAACTTTATTTTCAACTTTTTTGCTTTGTGTTCTTGTTTGGATGTGAAGATGTAGTGGTAAATACATATGCTTTTGATCGTGCAAAAAAATCTATCCAAATCTAATTGTCTAAATACTTTTTTATTATCAAAATTAAAACAAAAGAAGCCCAGATTCAAAATCTTCATTCAATTTCCTTCAAAAATCATATATATTTCATTGTTATATCTTTTGTAGTTTCTGAGCTAGAATTTTTTGTTAATTATTACCCCCAAATCATTAGATTTCCCTGGCACTGGGAAAGCCTTTGTCTGTAACATTTTCAAGCAGCTTCAAGCAGCGAACGGGTTAACCGTAAGCACTTTTGGTGACTTGAGTTGCTTCCCTTGTCATGGTCAGTAATGTCAGGGATTGTGAGGTTTAAAAACACGATTTTTTGTGTGCAATTTTACAACAAAAATGGACTCAAAACGATGTCGAGAGAAAAAATTCTTTGTCTGCTAGATCTTAACAAGCCTGCCGACAGGGATTCTGTCACCTCAAAAAAGTGATAGTAGTAGTGAAAGTGATGAAGACCATGTAGAAACTGCATCAGCGTAGAAACTGCATCAGTGTCCGATTCTACTTTGGTAGCCAGTACAAGTTGACCATGGTAGGGCCAGGGGTGTTCAACACTTGTCTCGTACTTCAGATCAGCAATCAAGTTATACCGACTTCCATTTTTCATTATTAAGTACACCACATTTGGATTTGATTGCACTTTATTTAGGGCTGCTAGACTGACTTGTTTACTACTACATGTACTGGTTTTCTTGAAATTTCATGGAGGCAGGCTCCGGCTGGCAAAAGATCAGGCAGAGGCAGTGCCAGTCACAATAGTTTTAACCGTCTGTCAAATGACAGGATTATTTTGCATCTCAAAAAATTACAGAGAAAACCTTGAAAGAACATTCATTTCTCCTGCTGTTCAAACACTGAATTCATTACATTTATATGTTATCACAATACATCAGTCTTATCCTTTCAAAACAAACACTGATAGTTTTTCATGTCTTTCGTGTGCAGTGCATCCAGTTCTACACTTCTGCCATATATTTTCAGTTCTTCAGTTTTGCATCCAGTTCTTCACTTTTGCCATATATTTTCAATTCTTCAAATTTAAAACGTTTATACTATAGTCAAGCCCATCAGGGCTGATACCTCTTCAAAGCAATTTCCTTTACAAAAAAATATATACAACAAAATATAATAAATAATGTCAGAAAACCACATTTTTGTTAAATATGCAAAATCTGCAGATGACACTATAGTATAGGTTCCCAGCAGGTGGATAGCTGAAGGAAGAAGACCAGGCAAATGAGCCCAGAACACAGTGCGGAGAGGCACCCCTGACAGACACCCTGGTCTACCAAATATGGACATGTTTGTATCATTTTGAAATACGTTGCTTTTATTCAAGACGGCTGACTCAGTTCTGGATAACATAATCCTCAGCACAAATAGGAAGACCATCATGATTAGCTCATCACTGTCAGCTTTTCAGCTATGCCTATACTGCCTGAAGCTTGCATTGCATCATATTGATTATAATCTATCTTGACTCCCAATACCTTATAGGCATCTTTATTCAAATGGGTAGCACAGATTGTGCTTAAACACTTGTCCATGTTGATCAAATCAGCTTTCAGTTGGCAAAATTTTCAAATGAAGTTGCCCCATGTGGACTGAAAATGAATTTCACAGGACAGTTTAAGTATTAAAACTCATGAGTAAATCACCAACATTCTGTCCAAGACCAACCATAGCAGTACTGGCAACTGCACAAAATCTCGCAAAAATGTCAAATTGATTTGGAAAAATTAGTCATCAAAAAGATTAGGGTGCCCAGCAAAGGCTTTCAAACTGTTATATAAATAAATTCATTTGATGGGAAAAACAAAAATAAAACGAAAAACCCCAAACCTTGATCAATATCGCCATATCGCCATAGTCAGCTTAGTCAGTCTTATTAAACTAGTGATGAAAACGTTACTTAAAAAAAATTCATTAAAAAAAAAAACCCTGCTGATAACGAATATTCAGTCACAAAGACTGAAAAATGTTTCATTTAAATGTTAAATGATCATCTTCAGCCTGCATTTGTTCTGGATAATAACCACCGTTTCAAGCTTAAAATCACATGTTCAATGGGATACACACAATATTAACCCAATGTATACACAAAACAAACAAAACTGCTATTAAATTTAAAATTCTTAAGACTGTATTACATTTCTTCATATATGTTTAAGTGTTGGGTTTCATATTCAGAACGAAACCACTCAAGCTGCTGCTATTTCAGAAATGTTCCAACCAAGAACAAATCTTTAAGTTTAATATCCTATTGTCAATAAAATTTCTGTGTCATGCGCACTGATTTTCTATTCCTTTTTTCAAACAATGGTTGGCTAGTATGCAAGTCTGTTACATATGTTCAAGTGTTTGGTTTCATATTCAGAACAGAACACAAGTCACTCAAGCTGCTGGCATTTCAGACATGTTCCAACCAAAAGCAAATCTTTATCAAGTTTAATATCCTAGTGTCAATAAAATTTCTTTGTATCATGCGTACCGATTTTCCTTTTCCTTTTTAAAAAAGAAAGAAAATGGTTCACTGGTATGTAAACCTGAAATATACCAACTGCCAAGTGTCAGTCGCTGAAAAAAAAAAACATGGCACATTACTCTTCTGCTTACTCAAAAAAAGAAGAAAAAAAACAATAGTTTATTGAAAGATACATTATTAATCGAGGGTTGACTACCAGAACCCAGTATTCTCATATACATATATATAAGAGAGATACTGGGTTCTGGCAGTCAACCCTCAAATTTCCTTTAATTTATCAACAACAAATGTATGCAAAAAATTACCTTCTTATCCATATTAGCTAAGAGTTATAAAGCAGTCTTACTTCTGCCATTCATTTCAGCTTTCCACTAACAGCTTTTATTTTATCTACTTGACCGAGTTTGTTTTTTTTTTGATAATTTTTTTTTTTTTAACTTCTCCCATTCCTGGCTCTCAGAGCAACAATCCCAAGCTCACTTTCAAAATTCCATGGGCTGGCTTTGATCTGAAAGCAATGAACTTCCCACACAACTCCAAATACAGTAACTGAATTTGATTTTTCAACTGCTAACATGCCAGAGAAAACAAAATCCTTCAGTAATCAACAAGTCTGAATCACAAATTGCATTATCCTGTTACAAATGTGTCCACATTCAACTTGGGTAAAACAATCTCCATAAAACAACCTCACACAATCTCCACAAAAATTAGTGAAAAAAAAATTCCAAGGTCAATGATTAACTTTAGTCTTCTCAAAATTCTTTTGAAGCCAAAAATGAAATCGACACCACAATCCCAATCACAACACTAAATTTACAGTCAAAGAAACCCCTTACACTCCTTTAGCTAAAACTAGAATTTACTTACAAGACTTCGGCTAGCAGTAGCAGGAGACTCCACATAGAAGTTTTTCTCAAATGGTGTCAGTTTGGCCACATCCCACTTGGGTTTGCGTAGATTGGCGCCTGGCTGCATACCTTTCATGGAACTGCCACCACCACCGCCACCATTACGAAAGCCCCCGTCTCGATTGGAAAATCCACCATATCTGGAACGAGAACTGGTTCAATATTATCTGTAAACATTGTTTAACTTAACAAAACCAGTAGCACCATTTCTTAAAGTTAGTTCCAAAGCTCCCATTGACTCGTATGTGCATCCATGGTGCTCCATGATGCTATGGCAGGGTTCCTACAGACTCCCAAGAACACAATTCAAGGGGTTTTCAAGGAGTTTTCAAGGAGTGTTTTTTCTATTTCAAGGCTACAATACTTGCATAAGAATTGAAAAAAGAAATGGCAGTTTGATTCTGGTTAAGGTCGATGAAAAAATTTAAAAAGTTTTTTTTGTACAAAGAAAACAAAAAAATTGTTTTTAAATAATTTTTTTCATCAACCTGAACACAGAAAAATCAAACTGCCATTTCTTTTTTCAGTTTTTATCAGAGTGAGTGTGCCAGTATACCACATTAGAACATTAACAGACCCAGACTCTGTGTATTAAATGCCATAACACTAAAATCAGCAAAATATGTCCATTTGTAAGAGAACATACAGACTATGCATGGTGTGTAAGAGACTGGTTGGAGGGAAAAAGAAAAAAAAACTAGTTTAAAAAAAAAATTACATTGTCGGGTGCGTTAATACCAAGGGAGATAATTTGTAATTCATCATGAAGTTACAAATTACCTCCCTTGGTAATAGCAGACGGCAATCCAGGATCGCGACAATGTAAAAATTTGTTTTAAAAATAATTTTTCATTAGCCTCAACGCAGAAAAATCAAACTGCCATTTCTTTTTGCCACATTAAAATTTTTTGGAGCTGATGGCTTGATTTTCAAAGGTTTTCAAGGTTTGGTCAACAGAACGTCGCACATTTTATTGATTTTCAAAGGTTTTCAAGGTCTTGAAATTCAGTCAGAATTCAAGGAGTTTCAAGGAGCGTACGAACCCTGTATGGGATCATGCAATAAACAAAAAGCAAAGGAGCAACAAAACAATGAAATGCAGCATTGTCAGCAGTCGAAGACACAAGTTCTTGGGAGAGCTTGACAGCAGAGGGTCTCCAAAAAAGTAGCCCCCCCAGACAAGTGTATCAGCCCTGAAATCTTTACTCTCCATCGAGGCCAGGCTGAATTCTGGTCATGACTCCCTTATGTCCTGCTGCAACTTTTTTTTCTTTTTCCTTGTCCCAAGTTGAGAAATTTAATCCTTATGAAGTCGGTTTTTTTTAATCTTCCTTAACCAGATCCAACAAGAACTTTTTCCAGCCGTCTGTCCCATTACCTTCAGGGTTCTGGTCCTCTTGTTACCGAAAAATATAAAATCCCGAGCCATTTCACAAGATCATTGGCTGATGAGCTTACACATCCTATTGCTCAATCTCTATGGCAAGGACTTGGGCCTAGAAGCCATCAAGCTGCTGCTAGACTAATATTTTTTACCGTTTTGATCAGAATCACTTGTTTTGATAAACGTAAGTGCAGAACAATATCCGGTCTCATAGCATTCTTCCTAATGATCCCTGGATGGTTCTCCCATTCTGGAACTTGTAGAAGGTCTATGGTGCATTCCCCGTCATCTATTCCAGTAAACCTGCTTCCAAGCATAGCTGTTCTAGACCATGAATTGTGGCCTTCTGCTGTGCAGTTCATTGTTGGACTGACCTTGCGGTGGCATAGTGCTTCTAGTTCCTCTGACAATGCAAGTAGCATGTGCAGTCTCTGTCAACACTTGGCTGTGTCTCCATGTTCATCTTCCCTGTAGCACTATTTTGCATGAACAAGACATGTTCCACCGTTTGTTTGCCATGACCGATTGGACACAAAAGATATTCAATTTCCTCCATTTGACCAAGTCTGTAGGGAAGAGGTCATGAATATACATATACCTGTGGATGAAGCCAATCCCAAAAGGTGCCATGTGCCTTGCGTCACTCCAGGTGAGACTTCTTTGGAGAGCGTTTTCCCCATGTATTTCACTGTCCTTGTTGCTTTGTTGGACTGCCTTCTTGATTCTCTTGGCATCCTCTTCTTTCTTTCCTCTGTTATCTCTCTCTTTGCTTTCCCTTTTGCCTTTGCTCACCATTTCATTTCTGTTGACCCCAGCCCCTGTCTGTTGGTATTCATGATCTATTATTTCCCTGATCTTGTGGATTTCCTTTGCCACATCCACTGCCTCCTAAACTTTCCCATTTCTGCCAGTCTTTCATTTGGGTTGGACTGATCACACAACTTTCTCTTCCAAGTCCTCAAGTATGGCTGGTAACCTTGCTTTACCCGCTTTGTATTCCTGGAGAATGGATTTTTCAGAAAACTTCAGCTTCACTTGGCAGCAGCAGTTGAAGGCTACATCGAGACCAGGTGGGGCACTATGCCATTTTCGTGTGTATTTGTTGATTTTGGCCTCCCATTAATTCCACCATGCTTGTGCCTATATTATATATCACTTTATCAGTAGAAGTCAGGGAAGCTTCGGGATCAGCATGAACTGCAGACACCAGTCTTTGTATTTGCTTGGGAGCTCATACTAACTGGTCTATCATCTGCAGGCTTTCTCCTGCCACTTCCTTGGTTTCCTTTCCCCTCTTTCTGACTTTCAAGAAGTCATCATACCCACCTTCCAAGGCTCTTGACTGGTTCTTCCGTTTCAGTTGGAATGGCTTGGTCAGCTAGAGTGAACGTGACTAATTTTGGCTACATTTCCTTTCCGTATTGAGAGGTTCCATTTTTTTGGCTTGCAATTCATCCTGAATAAAGCAACAAACTGCTCATCTACCTTGGTAGTAAGCACTTTTGTGTCATCCATGAAGTGGCAGCTTTCAAGATGACCTCCACTACCAACACACACAGTACTGGAGAAATTGCACAGCCCATTGCTAGGCCGGTTTCCAGATTGATCCACTGTGTTGTGTATTCTTTAACAGAGAACCTCGGACAGAAGCCATGGAAGTACTTCCTAAGCATTTCTCTGATGTTCTTTGGAACATAATACGTAACATTACATCTCAAGTGCCAGTTGAATCATCTTGTTGAACCGATACGTGTTTAGCTATATCTGCCAATCACATCAATTAAGGACCTATTTCTCTGCCCTAGCTCTTCAGACTGCTTCCCAAATCATTGTGGCATGCATGTTCAACACAGCCAGAGATGCCTGGGATGCCTCCTTTCTGGGCTGACAAATCCAGGCACTTATTTTCTGTCAGATATTTAGTCAGTCTGGCCGTCATGACAATACTTTTCCTTGACATTCAGACATTGGTCTAAACTGGTTGATATCATTCCAGCCAGTTTTGTTCTTTGGAAATGTACACTCCGTTATTGTCAAATGGTCAGTAATTTTCAAGTTCCTCCATTCTGATCATTTTAATGGAGCCACTTGACGACACTGGGGCATTTCTTATACAGCAGATGTGGTATTCCATTTGGTCCAGACCAAGCTTTGGCCTACCTAAAGGTAGACAGATAATGTTGCTTAGCTTTGTCCACAGCAAAGGGCCAAGTCATGGCCGTCAGTGTCACCTCATTGAAGTCAACACTCGCTGTCACACAAAAAAAAAACATCCGTCCACATACAACTCGATTAAAAACAGATTTTCTTAAAATATCGTTAAAATGTTTCTTCTGTGAAATCTTTCATCTAAAAAAAAAAATCTCTCTCTGAAACTTGAGTCTTATTCGGTGGAACTAGTCTACTGTAAAGTGCTATGTCTGACCTATTAAAAAAAAAAAAAATTAAAGTGACATCGGAAAATCTCTGCAAAATCTTTTTATCAGTTTCAATGTTATGTTTTTCATTGTTCAGTTTTCCAATAATACTGAATCAGTCAATCATCAACTGCGATTCGGAACATTGACGAATCGTCAAAGAAAATTCTAACGAACACGTGCCTCCCGTCATGTAGAAAGTAATGAAGATAAACTGTTCAATAAGGGGTTTCCCAGTCGACCACTGAATACGCCACATACCTAGATACTCGTGTTGTTTTTCAAGCATACAATTCGAATCTGAACTGCAAATACAACACACATGTCGCAATTATAAGAAACTGAATCATGATGGCCGACATCATTCAATAATTCGGTGATGAAACGTGGGCTTAACCGGTCCGAATATTCTCTTTCTTTCTTATTCTCACATAAATCTGTAATAAAACCAAGGTAACTATACTTACCCTCCTCTTCTGTCTGACCGTCCTGATGAATTATACATTCTATCTTTGAAAGACATTTTAACTGTTTTCGATTGAATTCGACCAATTTGATCACATGTATTTCCTGCTCAGGTTTACTTTCGTCGTTGTTGACCGGCCGGCTAAGAATGACGTAGTTGTGGCTGGTCACTGTTTTAAAGCCTCCGCGGAGTAATATACATATAAATTAGGTTCGCGATATGCGACATGTGTTACTAATCATGTTCATTATATGAACAAAATACAACACGAAAAAATACTACAAACTATCTAGTACCGATCATCTTGACACAAACATGCAATTTAGGGGTTCATTTCTATAAATTTCTGGAAAATTGTGCATAACTATTTTATACAGCGCAATAGTCAGGAATACTCTCTGTAAAAAAGAAAATGTGTCATGAAGGCAATAACTTTCGTAAACAATGAAGTTTGAAAAACAGTTTTATGTTTTTGGTCATTAAATTTACAAGCTTAACAATATTTTAACATAAATCACATTTTACTCTCAGATATCAGATTCACAAGGTTCAGAGATTATGAAAACCCATCCCCTAAACATGTGGTTCAATGAACCAGTGACGTAGGAGGCCTAACAACAAAGGAATTTCAATTTTATGTAAGAGAGTTCACGTTTAGTTCATTGCTGAATAGGTGGGACGACTCGAATAAAAATGACTACGCTGTTTTGAAAAAGATTTTAAGGTGGTTTTAAATGACACGAGACTTCTTTATGTTTCATTTCATTTGCTATTTTCTCCGTTTTAGCCCCGTCACGTGTGACGTCATCTTCGACATGCCGAAGATGATGGGTCACCGCAGGAAGAAGACACTTGGAAGAAGACACTTGTAGCCTAGTACACAACGGAAAGCAAATAAAAACAAATGATAGCGATATTAAATCTACATCATCGATCAGTTTAAGCATATGCGATCAGCAAAACGCTCTCTCTCTCTCTCTCTCTCTCTCTCTCTTGCACAAACTTTACAAGAAAGTGCGAATGATCTCGTGAAATGGACTGAACTAAATCACATGTCGCTTCACCCTCAAAAAACTAAATCCATGCTTATCACAACCAGACAACAAAGACAAAATTTCACTATTAAATTTCCTCCGGTGCATCTTAAAGATGAACCCGTTGAACAGGTTACATACCTCAAAGTGCTAGGAATAACAATTGACAGCAATATTAGCTGGCAAGCTCACATAACCTCACTGTGCAAAAAAGTCTCTCAGAAAGTCTATCAACTCTCCAAAATTAAACGCTTCCTCGACCTGCATTCACGCAAGCTCTTTTTTCAATCTCATATTCAATCATACATAGACTATGGGTCTACTCTATGGGACTCTGCTAGCGCTATTACCCTCAAGCCATTGCTAAGCCTACACAAGCGAGGACTCAAATTAGTCCTCCTAAAAAACAGTAGTCTCCTAAACTCAGACTATAAAAAGGTTCAAATTCTCCCCTTAAGTCTGAGATTAGAATACAACAAAGGGATCATAATGCACAGAATTATGTCTGGAAAGGCACCCTCAACATTAGTTCGCAGATTCTCAATTAATTCCTCAAGGACTCTACCCAAACTACATGTCCCTGTTCCTAGAATTGACTTATTCAAATCCAGTTTAACATATTCAGGTTCCTGTCAATGGAACTCGCTCCCTGAGTCAGCCAAGCAACACCAATGCACATCAACCTTCAAACACCATTATTTCATCCATCTTATGTGCAAATACTCGCATACTCCGCCATAAATCCACCACCAACCACTACCACCCTCTTTACCTTATGTATGAACCTGATTATTATGGAAGTGATTTGTACTTGAAATGCACAGGCTACTCTGTTCAATAAGTATGTCTTATGTAAGTATGCGCGCGTGCGCACGCGCACGTGTGTGTGTGTGTGTGTGTGTGTGTGTGTGTGTGTGTGTGTGTGTGTGTGTGTGTGTGTGTGTGTTTTTCCTACTAGCTCTTGCCCTCTCGTCACTATGTCGTAATGTTTGTATTCTTATGTGACTCTCTGTCTCTGTCTCTCTGTCTCTGTCTGTCTGTCTGTCTTTCTCTTTCTCTCTGTCTCTGTCTCTCACGGTTCTGCTGGAATGACTTGATTTATTATCTATATGACACCCCCCCCCCCTCCCCCCTTGTACCCGTGGTGACTGGGCTATCATTATGCTTTTTTTTTTCTTCTCCATTTGTGTGTGTGTGCGTGCGTGCGTGTGTGTGTGTGTGTGTGTGTGTGTGTGTGTGTGTGTGTGTGTGTGTGTGTGTGTGTGTGTGTGTTTTCCTTCTTGGTGCTTCAAAATCGATTGTCTTGCAACTCCTTGGTATCTTTTGATTGTCAGACTATTCTAAACATGCTCTTTCCCACACCCCAATCTCGCCTCTTTCTCCCTCTCCGTCTCCCCGCCCCCCCCCCCCCCTCTCTCTCTCTCTCTCTCTCTCTCTCTCTCTCTCTCTCTCTCTCTCTCTCTCTCTCTCTCTCTCTCGCCCTTCCCTGCACTCCTTTCGCTTCTGCGTCCTCTCTCTCGTCCCCCCCCCCCCCCCCCCCCTTGCTTTTCTCTCTCTCAATTACTTTTTTTTTTTAATAATTCCATGTCTAATTTTTGTTTTAGCCACTTTTACATGCTTCTTCTATTGCCTCATTTTACATTGTTGACCCTACTCAGGGCGAGGACTGGATGTAAAAAAGCACATCAGTGCTTATCTATTATCCTCGTTAATAAAGAATTCTCTCTCTCTCTCTCTCTCTCTCTCTCTCATCTCTCTCTCTCTCTCTCTCTCTCTCTCTCTCTCTCTCTCTCTCTCTCTCTCAAAGCACCCTCCATACTTGTACCGCTATACACTTTGACTTCTCTTTGTATTCTTGCCATTCATTGTTTTAAAATTTCTCGAATGAAAAAACGACTACTATGTTTGCTAAGAGAGTTCAAGGTAGTATTAATTGTCACAAGTCTTTTGTTTATTTTTGTTTTGTTTTGTTTCTTTCGTTAGTTTCTCCTTTTTCGCCCTCTGACGTGTGAAGCAATCTTCGACATGCCGAAGATGGTCGATCACCGCAAAAAGGAGAAGACGCATGTTGTAATCCATGGAAAGTAAATCAAAACAAATGAAAACGATAGTAAGTCTAAACCATCGATCAGTGTATGCATGTGCAATCAGCATCTCTCTCTCTCTCTCTCTCTCTCTCTCTCTCTCTCCTCTCCTCTCCTCTTCTCTCTCTCTCTCTCTCTCTCTCTCTCTCTCTCTCTCGTGTGCGCGCGCGCGCTCATGCACACGCACATGCTTACGCACACATACACACATCATGATAAATAAGTGTTATGATTATTGATGCTAGGAATTCATTGTTGCTCACTTAAAACTGACTGTAGAACTGTTCGTTCTCGTCTGCCTCGTAACCACATCATGTAAATGTAAAAGAAAGAAAAAATGTTGATATTATTGATGCATTGTAGTTGTCTAATGTAACTCTCTCTCTCTCTCTCTCTCTCTCTCTCTCTCTCCTCTCTCTCTCTCTCTCTCTCTCTCTCTCTCTCTCTCTCTCTCTCTCTCTCGATAGGAGGATCGCTTATTCTATATCTGTGTATGCTGATTTTTTTCTTCTTCTTTGTAATCAATTTCTTATTCTTGTTTGTTGGTTCAATCGTTTTGTTTTTTTCCCGTTAAAGTCATCTACGCCTTAAATGTTAATGGATGAACTTTTTAATGTTGTGAAGATATGTGTGTTTGTTTAAAGTTTTGTAAGTTTTAGTCGCTAGTCATACTTAGTTCCTTAACGGGGCAAGGGCCGGATGAAAAAAAGCATGTTTGCGTATCTGTTACCCTTGGAAATAAAGATCATCATCATCATCATCACATCATCTGTGTGTGTGTGTGTGTGTGTGTGTGTGTGTGTGTGTGTGTGTGTGTGTGTGGCGCGCGCGCATGTAAAATGCGTGCGTTTCAACCGTTGAAGTCCATTATACCAGTCAAGTTGGATAAAGATACTGTTCTGACCAGAATTTGCTGTACTTTTGAAATGGGTGTAAATGGGAATGAAGTATGTGTGTGAGTGCTAGAGCGTGTGCGTGTGCGTGTGCGTGCGTGCGTGCGTGCGTGCGTGCGTGTGTGTGTGTGTGTGTGTGTGTGTGTGTGTGTGTGTGTGTGTGTGTGTGTGTGTGTGCAAGCACGTATGTGTGTGTGTGTGTGTGTGTGTGTGTGTGTGTGTGTGTGGTGTGTATGCGTGTTTGTTTTTAAAACGAATCGTCTGAAATATCTTCGAAAAATAATGATTACGGGCGCCATGTGTTCAGAGCAGCGGGCTAGGTAGGCCATAATTACGTTTCAACTCAGTCAGGCAAATCTGTGTCAACAAAGAACGGCAAGGTAGCCTCAGGGAGGATCTGTTCCTTTGTTCAGTTGGGGCGTCCAGTTTCACCTACGCTTTGTTATTCAAATTAGCAAGATGGCTGCCCCTGACCCGTGCAGTTTCACCTACTCAGTTGTTCCCCTCCTTT
>CM065715.1:17252541-17290041 GCA_033310375.1 Conus canariensis
GTGTGTGTGTGTGTGTGTGTGTGTGTGTGTGCGCGCGCGCGTGCATGTGTGTATGTGTGCATGCATGCGTGTTTGTGCGTGCGTGTGTGCATGTGTGTGTATGTGTGTGTATGTCTTTGCGCACGCGCACGTCTATCTGTGTATGTGTGTATGCATGCGTGCGTGCGTGCGTGTGTGTTAGATACGTTTCCGGAAGGCAAGCAACATCTACATCCTCCCTATAGAGTCTTTCAGTGAGGGGGTGCTTCTTCATGGTGATTCTCTCTGCATTCCAGTGCACCTTCAACAGTTTTGGTTTCACCTCCTTTCTCCTGTCATAGCCAGTCGGCTTTTCCCGTGTCACCCGCCGCCTGGCTTTGCCGTAGAACGGGGCACGGAGACACCAGTAGCATGGGGTGGGTCCCTTTGAGGCACGTGGCCCGGCACTCTTCCAACCTGGCGGGTCTCCAAAGGACGAGCACCACATCGAGAGTCTCTACGATTGTCTGTCATATGAGTGTGGTTGCGTTGTGCTGCCGTTATTCCCCTGACAAGTCAGGACCAGCACATCCGACTTCGGCTTGTTTTTATATCACAGTGAACGCTCTCCTAGACTGGTTGCTTTACTGGGCTGAGGAGTCCTATCTACCCGGCTATTTGTCCATAGTTGGAGATATTTTGTTCACTGGGGTGTCCTTCCACTGGGCTTAGAGCTTATAGCGAGGCTCTTGATCGCAAGATGCTCCTGTCATTGGATATATGGGGTATTTAAATGGAGATAACAGTGCCACTTATTATCCCGCCCAATCCTGCTGGGAACATTGCCAGTTGGTCTGGGACTGCTTATTCGACCAGGCAAGCCTGACTTATATTGCAGCTAACCCTCGTATCTGGGGGCATTCCCCCTATCCACCACCTCGGGACCCGCCTGGTTGGGGGTGGTAGCCCCTGCTCCAGGATGTGTGTGTGTGTGTGTGTGTGTGTGTGTGTGTGTGTGTGTGTGTGTGTGTGTGTGTGTGTGTGTTGTTGTTGTTGTTGTTTGTTGGTGCGTGTGCGCACGCTCCTTTCTCTCAAATGATAGCAGCCCAATTGATGATGGTGATGATGATGAAATAAGTCACTTGAAAAAAAAACGAAACGAAAACCAGTCAACCTGCACTAACTAGAGCATTCGTTCTTTTTCTTATAAACTCCACTCATCCACTGTCCTCCGTTTACTCATCCACACTCTCTAATCACTATTGTTCAGTATGTTTAGTAGTTCTGGGCTCGAGTCGGTAGCGTCGAATAGGCCTAGCCATAAGGCTGCAGGGCCATAGAAACTCATGCCTCACTTCTCACGCCTCATGATTTACATATCATTTCATGCTCTGGGCCACAGGAGCTCACACCTCGCTACTCACGCATCACGCGTCAGTTGTGTGTTGACGGTGGCAGAAGGCAGTGCTGTTTGCTCAACTGATCAGAAGCAATATTTGTGGTTTGTTTCTTTTTTCGATGATGGATTCTTCCGACGAAGAAGATCTCCTGATTTTGCTCTTGCTCATCAGGATGAGGAAGCGGATGAGACAAAGCATATGGTGCCAAGAGCATTTCTTCCTTAAAGAATCATGAGGAGAAATCCACCGTACATTCCATAATCTCCTTGATAATCCTGATGAAGAACTCTTATTCAATTATATAAGGATGTCGCACAATAGTTACAATACCCTGAAGTCCCTCGTGCTGGAACGTCTGAAGCCAGATCATTCAAACTGGAGAAAACCAATCGAAGCAGAAGAAAAGCTCATCATTACTCTCAGGTTGACTGTCTTAGTGGATAGGGCACTTGTTGTCCCTTCTCCAGTGCTATCAGCCATTCTGGCTTTTTCTTTTTCTTTTTTTTAATCTATTTTTGCTCTTTTTGTATAAATTTGTTTATGTTGCCAAGATAACCCTTGGGCTTGACTGGGGCTATAAACAACAACAAATAAAAAATTGTAAACATTCGCGTTTGTTTGTCACATAACTCAAGTATGCACTCACCACACACACACACACACACACACAAATGCACATATATACATACATACAAAAAATACAAAGAGGGATACTGCGAATACATAATGAACCAAATTTAATGAAGGAGAGCATGGATTGAGCCTTCGGGCTCATTCTGAGTGTATTTCACTGAATACCGTTATTGCTGGGTCCTCGAGTGCTCCGGCCAAGCTGGGAGTAGTCCGCTGAACCTTGGGATCCCATGTCAACCTGGGAAAATTCTGAAGACCAGGAGGACCTCTGCCAGGGTGGCATGGGAGACTATCGCGATTGCCCAGACACACAAAGTTGTGAAGTTTTTTTTACTATGACGGAGAGCAGTAGGAGGGTAATGTGATGGTGATGGTGATGACATGGAACTGCTGAGGGGTGATGGAACTGGGGTAAAGAAATGATGTGATTGTGACGAGTCACCTGACAACTCCACACGATCGGACCCAGCCACCCTCCTGTAGAAACACACACGCCACCACCACCACCCTCCCCCTCTTTCTTTCTCTCTCCCTTCTGTCTCACAAACGGCAGTATAGATTTCAAATCTATGCCAACTCTGCCCTTTCAAGCCCCCCCCCCCCCCCCCCTCACACACACACACACCTCCCTGCTTTAGCGACAAGCGTCACGAGAAAAGTTGACATCGCCCGTGTCTCCCCCCCTTCCTTACCCTCTCTCTCTCTCCTCCCCCTCTCCTAGGGCAGCGAAAAAGTTTACGTCATTTTCTGGATCCCTCTTCACCACCGTCGGACGGGTCTCCACAATCATTTGGCTGAGTATTTTGAGACCATATTGTCCGCGACACTTCAGAGGGGTCTGCGCCTAACTTAAAAAAACAAACAAACAAACAAACAAAAAAAACCCTAATCCTCCTACCCGAGAGGGTGACCAGCAGGAAAGAACATAGATGTCCCGTCCCACCATCACTCGCAGCATCTCTCCGGAGGGTACCTAGGTCATCTAAGAACTCATGAGACACCACAGACATTACAAAACAGCTTTCAAACACAACGACATAGACACCATACCTTTACATGAAACGCTAACCAAGAAAAGATTTCGATTTACTACCCTTATCGTAAACAGTAAGAAACAATTCCACTTTGTGACCCTTATCAACAACATTTGACAAGAAAGGATTTCTTTTTATTACCCTCATCAGAACTATTTCCTTTACATCCCCTTTCTTGAAATATCAACCAAAACAATTTCAGATAATCTTGCAATTATGATTGATGACAATTTACAGACACAAGCATACACTTCTATAAAACAAATGACTGTCTTATTACCTGTATATCATCATCAGTCACACTATAAAATAACATTTTTGAGAGAGCATACGTTGTGTGTGTGTGTGTGTGTGTGTGTGTGTGTGTGTGTGTGTGTGTGTGTGTGTAAACATTATCCATCAACAAAGTATCTGTCATTCAACTTCTATGAGAAACTACTGACTGAAGGAACAAATAACAATTCATTCTGTTAATTCCAACTGAAAACATCATATTCACAATATAAATACCTCATCCCTTCATCAAAAAGACTGTAGACTTTGGTTGGTGTTCTGTAACAAACATATCTAAAGATCGTTAAGTTTTCAATTCATACAATATATCAAACCTCCAATTTCCCTATCTCCATAGGCTTAACATATACATACCTTTACAAGGCAAAAGACATGTCAACAGTGACAATGAAAAACTCAGCCCACAACAGGTAAGTGATTAATGTTCATGCAATCCATGCAAGCTATGCAGCACAAACTCGCTCAACTTACTAGGTGTTTCATTTGTTTTGATCCCATCTCTAAACTGTCTGGGACAAAACGCCTTTTGTCACATATGCGTTCTTCCGACTGTTTGAAAATGTTCGCTCCCTGGGAGTGGTGGGGAAGACCAAATCTCCCCCCTCCCTTTTCTCTGTCTTGAGTCAACTGGACCAGGAACCGGACTCGACAGTTTAGCATATAAAAATCCTGCAAAAGCATGTGGACTGGATGGAATACCAAACAGGATCCTCAAGACCTGCGTGGATGCCATCGCTCCTGCCTTGACCTGCATCTACAGCGCTCCATACACACGGGCCAGTTACCAGAGGATTGGCTGTCAGCAAACATATTGGCGGTTTTCAAGAAAGGAGACAGAAACAAGGCAGAGAACTACAGGTCAGTTTCCCTAACTTCAATGGCCTGTAAACTCCTTGAACACATCATCTGTCGTCACCTTTGAAACCATATGGAGTGGCACAACATACTGACAGACAGGAACCACGGCTTCAGATCCGGCTACTCCTGTGAGACGCAGCTGATTACCACAATGCAGATCTCTTTGAGTCCTATAACGTCGGGAAGCAAACCGATGTGGTGATCCTGGACTTCAGTAAAGCCTTTGACACGGTACCTCACAAGTTACTCCACAAAAAAAAGTACGACTTGTTGCGGATGACTGCTTACTGTACCACAACATCGACACCCTTCAGGACCACATCACCCTGCAGGAAGACCCGAGACACCTTGAGGACTGGGCCAAGAGATGGGGGATGCGCTTCAACACACAGAAATGTTACATCCTGTCCTCCTGGAACAAGTCAATCTACATGTACAGCCTCAATGGAGTCTTCCTGAAACAGGTTCAGCAAAATCCGTACCTAGGAGTGCTCATCTCAGATGACCTAAAATGGGGACAACATATTGCCCACATCTCTCTAAAAGCCAGATGAACAGTGAACTTCCTATCTGGAATTGCCCAAAGGAGTGCAGGCGCCTGGCGTACATCGCACTAGTGAGATCCAGACTAGAATATGCAGCTACAGTGTGGGACCCTTACTACCAACAGGATATCGAGAAGTTGGAGAGGGTTGAGAGACAGGCAGCACGCTTCAACACAAAGGATTACAGGACCAGAGAACCAGGTTGCGTAAGCCAAATGCTGCGAGATTTGAATCTCCCCCATTGGCTGATCATCGCAGACAGGCACGACTAGGCCTGATGTACAAGATAGCTGGAGATCTCATCCCCACCATCCCCCTCCCCCCCCCCCAAAAAAAAAAAACAAAAAAAAAACAAACAAACCTTCCTGACCCCTGTGAGTGCTGGCCGCAGACGGACATGACCCCCCAAGTATGAGGACCTCGAAGTCTCCAACACCGTCGAACACCACATGGTCAGAAACACTCGCAGCTTCCAGCTACCTGTCAGTAACACAGAACAGAATGCACATTCCTTCTTTGTACAGACAGTGATGGACTGGAACCATCTAGAGATGGACATCGTCTGTGCAGGCTCTGCCAGCGCATTTACATCAGCGCTTGGCAGATCAACATTGCCTGCCTCCTAAGCATCTTGATAGCAGAAGAGATTTTAACCAGTTTTTAAACCTATAGATACCTGTTGTGGCTACTCATTGAGACCTGAACCTGTATGGAAGACTGTTAGGCCAAAGTGGTGGCATTTTAAACTATTTTTGCGCTCTCCCTGTTCCATCGTGCTTATAGCCGTTGATTGGCTCCTGCGACGTATGCATCCAGATCCAGATCCAGAAAAGGGGAAAGTCAGTCCCTCCCATTCACTCATTCCTCTGACCATCTGTAGATCAAAACGATGTAGCCACCAAGACACCAGAGGTAAACCAGAGAGAGTGCATGGTTATGTCCCTAAAATCCTGGTCTAAGCTTCACTGGCTTCCTAGAAATGTAAGTTGAAATTGCTTGTACATTTAGAATCTATGCATTGATTGTATGTATGCCATGTGGTTTAACAGCATAACTTTGTGCTAATCATTAGTGACATCTATCAAGATGATGAATGAGTATTCTGCTGTAATAATTTGTTTGCCACCACGCGGTAAAAGCTATTACCATGTGTTTAAGATTCTTTGTTAACAATCTGACCACCATTCTTTATGTACAATCTGACTTTTGCCAGTATGTAATTCTATCTGTTAAGACGATAACTGAATGATAAATTTTGATCAGGAAAACAGTATGCCTGTACTATGTGAAAACTGTTAAGTTGATTTATGAATACTGGTGACTGTTGGAATACTTTGTAGTGTGTGACTCTAAGTCTACACCGTATGTGCACTTAGGTTAAGTGTATTCCAAGTTACTGTAATTTAATTCATAAGGAACATTGAAGAGTTATTTGACTAAAATTGTTTAGCATAGTATTACTGTCTCCTACCCTTTTGTAAACTCCACTCAACATCTAAACAAAAGTTTAATAACTTAATTTAAAACTTAACTTAAAAAGGTTAATTGATAATGATGGCAGATACATTATTTTATGCTAGTCTAATCCTTTGTTGGCTGAAATCTCACACATTCTCTGAAAGATAGAGGGCAAGTGTGTGATCTCAACAAGCCAGACTCTCAGCTAATAAACTACAGATCAGGTTCTATTTGTTATAGAACTGGGATCGTATCTACCCTGGACAAGATTGTTTGTGACCACTCACCACAGCCCAGCAATTCAACAACAGGTCTACACAAGTGGATCAGTCACCAGCAACATGAGACAGATCAACTATTCTGTCCGACATAGATAAGTTCTGATATTCCAAGCGGACTCCAACTCAACTCGCCCAGAACTTTCCCTCACTTCATGATGAAACAGTGAGAACCAAAACTCAGCTTGAACAAACTGATCTTTTCCTTTTGTAAATAGCTTTATATATTTCATCCGTGTGTAAACAAGTAAAGTCGATGTGTGAAAGTGCACTTAACTTGTATCAGTTCTTTGTTGTTCAATCAGTATTGAATGTTTGAACTTCTCTCCAACTCTGTTTCTTGGAGCTACAAGTACTTTTAAGAGTACAAGCCTAAGGACATTTATCCCTGAGCCACTATTGAGTATTTCAACTGTCCCAAAAAAAAGAAAAACTTCATTCGATGACTAGTACTGGAAAGTTGCTCCTTCCATCACTAGTAATAGAGAGGGTGGAGGTGAAATTTTAACATAACTCTATTACAGAAAATATTCCAAGTCCTTCTCCTAGAGGACACACCGACCCACTTCCAACTCTCGTCCCACTGAAGTGGGGGCTCGTCTGGGAATGTTAAAACAAGATTTACTCAAAATTTTATTTCCTTTGGCTAGTCCAAAAATTTGGACAAAGAACAGAATTCAGAGCAAATAGGCTGATTAAATTGTAGTCTAGGAGGAAAAATGTTTGTTGTGTACATGTTTATCTTATATGATATAGGATAGCATTGTATTTGGTGGATGCTATAATCAATTCGTTTTGATATTACATTGTGAGATTATTTGCTTTTGTTGTACTTAGTGAATATTTGACTGTTTAGACTTGTATAACAGTTCATTATCATGGCTGAATCAGTTAAACTTTGACAGGAAATCAAGAAGTGGAGAGAATCCCAAGCCTCTCTGGTCAAGATTTACTCACCTTTGTGATTATACAATTTGATAAGGAAACTGTAAAAGCCACCGAAGAGCGGGAAAAAGTACGAGCTGCCGAAGAGTGTGAGAAAGTTAGACAACTAGAACAGGCAGAGCGTGAAGAAGCACGAGAAACTGAAGAGCAAAACAAAATAAGAGAGTTAGAACATGAAGCAGCCGAGCACAATAAAGCTAGAGAACATGAACTAGCTCTCAAAAAGATTGAAAAATCAGCTGAGACTGATAGTTCTTCAGACACGGCCAGCCAAAATTCTTGGCCTCCCATCCAAATTCGAGCCATGTCATTTTCTTTGGATCCATTCAAAGAGAACACGGAAAATATTGATGCATACTTGGACCGGCTTAAAAGATTAGCTAATGAATTCGGCCAGAAAAGTGTAACATCAAACTCGCACAAGGTCTCAGGGGTACTGCTTATGACATTTATACAAAGTTACCACTAAACAAAGTAACTGATTATGATGCTCTAAAACAAGCCCTACTCACTCATTATTAACCAACAGCTGAAGCATACCGAAAGAAATTTCGAAGCTTGCAGCATAGCCGGGTGAAACCTACAACCAGTTTGCAGATAGGTTAGTGACCTATCTCCAAAAATGGTTGATCTTATCCAACCAAGAACAGACTTTTGATGGTCTGACTGAGCTCATCCTCTGTGAGCAGCTGCATGACACCATGTCCACTGACCTACAAACTTTCACAGCAGAGCAAGGTGCTTCCATGCTAGCTGACCTGATCAAGCTAGCCGACAGGTACACCACCACCCATGATGAAGCAAACTCCTACAAAAGAATGCGTGACAAACAAAATAGGGATTCGAATCTCCCACCATCACAGCAATCTCAAAACCAAAACCCCAAACAAAGTGGGAAACCACCACAAAGTGATAAACCACAAACTGGTAAATCAAAAAGTGGTAATTCAGCCCCAGTGGGCCAAAACAGTGCTCAGAAGCATTACTGCTCGCACTGCAAAATGACTTCTCACAGCATAGCAAGACTCCATACAACTGCCACTTACCAGGTAGTGTCTACCCCTGAAGGTGGTGATACACCAGCCATGGTACCCAGCATCACTATACCACCCATCAGTGAGCAGGTGTTAGTCAATAACAAACCTGTCACATGTTTGTATGACACAGGATTGTCATACGATGCAGTAGTAAGAGCATCACTTGTTGAGCCCACTGCTATCACAGTGGAAACTGGGCCTTTACAAGGGGCTGACCTGACTCTGCCCTCCACTAACTTACCTGTAGCAACCATTATGGTTGACAGTACGAATGACAAAGGACGATAAATGTGGCAGTCATGGTCAAAACAATCCATGACCTCATCCTTGGGGGCCGTTACGTTATCCTCGGGAATCCATCTCAGCCTGTAATTGTATCCACACTTTAGGCGAGGGCTCCAAACCAACTCAAGCCTCCTCAAAAGGAGATGAAGGCAGCTCAGCGAGCTGACCCAACATTAGCTAAGTGCTTCGAGAAGCAGCACAAACTTCATCACCCCCCCCCCCCCACTCCCCCCCCCACCCCCTCACAAAGGTGAATTTTTCAGGCGGAATGGTCTTTTATACTGTAGGATTAATAAAGACCGCTCTCAAGTTGTGGTCCCGCCCCAACACCAGACCTGAGTACTGGAAGTGGGACCTACTCTCTACTCCAAAGGTCATAAGGGAGAGGGCATAGCACACAATGGGTGACAAATCATTACTATTGGCCAGGCATAACAGACGATATCAAGCAATATGTCAATGCACGCCCCTTATGCCAAAACCGGTCACCCAGTCAGTGGGCAGACTCTTCTCCAGGCCATCCTGAGAACTCAGCAAGAGGCCAACCGAAGCCAAGAAATACATTCTGAGGCTCCATCAGTGTCTTAGTGAACCCACAGTTAGTGCCAAAAGTATAAGGGCCCTGGATCGGTATGGGTCGTCAAGTAGGAGTTTCTCTCAAGAGAGAATCTTTCTTCGGGGGGCCTATGTGATGAGTCACCTAATAACTCCACCCGATCAGTCCAAACCACCCTCCTGTACAAACAAATATGCCCCCCCCCCCCCCTCTCTTCCCCCCATCTTTCTTTCTCTCTCCCTTCTGTCTCACAAATGGCAGTGTAGATTTTAAATCTATATGTAAACAAGTAAAGTTGATGTGTGAAAGTGTAGTTAACTTGTGTCAGTTCTTTGTTGTTCAATCAGTATTGAATGCTTGAACTTCTCTCTAACTCTGTCTCAGAGCTACAAGTACTTTTAAGAGTACAGGCCTAAGGAAACTTATCCCTGAGCCACTATTGAATATTTTAACAGTCCTGAAAAAAATACAAATTTCTTTCCATGACTTGTACTGGAAAGTTGCTCCTTCCATCACTAGTAACATATGTCTTAACATAACTCTATTACAGAAAACATTCCAAGTCCTTCCCTTAGAGGACACACTGACCCACTCCCAACTCTTGTCACAGTGATGATAGAGAAGACTGTCCAGATTGCCTAGAGAAATGTCCCTGTTGAGTTTGTTGAGCATGAAGGTTTTTCAATAGCTGTAGTGTTTGCAGCTGGAACTCCTGGAATAGATCCTCCTCAAGCGCTTCTACCCGCGGCATGATGGATCGGAAAAAACCCATCCGCGGAGATTCAGGTTTTCTGTCCATTTTTTTTCTCATCAAGGACAGAATGGGATCTTCGTTGTTCTCAACCTTCTTCTTCTTCTGTTTTCTTCCTCCTTGCTCACTTCCTTTTCTTTTTTCCACCACAGTAACTGCTTGCTCGGGAACATCGACTGCATCACCCTCGCTAACAATGTCAGCCTCTTCTATAACAGCTTGTAAAACATGTTTCACGTCAGTTTCTTCGTCACTCGCCTCAGGTAGGTTTCCTTTTGAATTTCTAATGTCCTTGATAGGAATGAGAAATTCCATTTGCTTCAGGAACTTCCAGGGTCTGGAGTTGTCTGCTCCACTGCCCGATTTCTTCATTGTCCTCTGCAGGGCGTTGCAGTGACAGCGCATGAGGGATTTCCAAATCTCCTTGTGGGTAGTTCCTGAAAAAAAAAAGAACAGATTGAAAAACTGATTAATCATGACAAACTGTGAATATCGGGTACCAGGATAAAGTACATTTTTATTAGAAACGCTGAAAAAAGATCTAGCTACCTAGATTACTTTAACTTTTTCCATGAAAACGATCCAAGATGGCTGGCAAACGAAAGTAATCAAATTCTTATAACCTTATTTCTAGCGGCAATAATCATTTGCTGTTCTGCATTCGGCTTTGTGCATTAAATTTCTAAGCATTTATGTTACGTTTGCATGAGAAGTTCAGATTCTTCTAAACAACAGTAAATTTATCATTATTTTTTGTTGGTCAAGACAAGCCGATTTCTGTTTCTGTAGTATAATAATGTGAAGAAGAAGAACAACAACAACAAAAACAACAACAATATTTTCTGATATTTTGGAAGCTCAAACTTAATAACTTGTATCTTCATTCCTTTAATTCTGCTTTTTTCAGGTATCTGGCAACAGGAGCCTCATTCTCCTCCATGAGTGTCGCATTTTACATGTCCCAACGATCCATCAGCAGACGTTTTCAAGACGTGTCAAGTCCTGTGTGATGTACTACAACCACTTGAGTTGAAACCACCAACAGAATATCAATGGTTCCAGACAGCTCAAGGTTTTAGTGATTTGTGGGATTATCCTTTTGCTGTGGAGTCATCGATGGCAAACACATTGCTCTTGTGAACCCATCCAACAGTGGATGTACGTACTACTGCTACAAAGGATTCCCCAACATAGTGCTCATGGCAGTGAGTGACATGGATTTATGCTTCATTCTTGTAGATTTGGTCAGTATGGCAGAATTAGTGATGCCGGAGTGTACAAGACATCCCATATCTCGAAGTTGCTGGAGCAAGGAAAACTCAATGTCCAACAGCAGCGTTCATGGTCGACAGGACAGAATGAACCATTCCATTCAATGATTGTACAAGACTAAGCATTTCCTCTGAAACCATATTCAATCAAGCCATATGCAGCAAGGACTTTGGATCAGGAGAAGAGGATTTACAATAACAGCCATTCACGGGCACAACAAACAACTGAATGTGCGTTCAGCATCCTCGCAAAGAAATTTTAAAGATTTCAAAGGCCGTAAGAGTTCAACCTGACCAAGCGATCTTGTTGATGAATGCTGCCGCAGTACTACACAATTTCATCTGCCGAAGCGATGGAACAATGATTGATTGGACTTCTGATGTGACCTTCGAGGTGGTGGAGGAAGGAGGAGGCAGGTTTCCCCTTGAAGAAGACACCCATAGAGGACGACCTTACTGAAGCACTGGTCATACTGGACAGTGTAAAGGCATTTTTCAATGACCCGCAGGGAAGTGTTCTCTGACAAGACAAATACGTATTCTGAAAGTCATTGCAATTTTTTTTTTTAATGAGATCTATTAAAAGACATGGAAAATACAAGTTGTGTTGAATTTTGTGCTCACATTACAAAATGATATCAATCTGTACATGTGTACAAGCCCTGTGATAAGGCTGCCTTCTATTGGTTGACTGGGCTATGAATTACAATAAATAACTAAATAAATAAATTAGATTTAAAAGTTACCTTTGGGTGCAGTCAGAGTTTGGGCCAACTCGGCCCAAACTTGCGCTTTTTGGTCTTTGTCCTTGTAATCCCGCACAAGTGGATTCCAGAGGAGGGGCCTTGCCCGGACCAACTCGATCAATTTTCCTCTGTATTCATCCATATTGAACTGGCCAGTTGTGATCAGGAATTCGAACCTCACGGATCGAAAAACGTGAGCAGTCCCACTTTTCCCCTCATGCGTGAACCGTGAACCATGAGGCGTGAATTTAGAATTATGAGGCGTGAGACGTGATGCGTGAGTTTCTGCGTTCCAGCAGCCTAAGGGAAGTCACTGTCAAAGCAAATTCTTCTGCTCTGGAAACAAAAGCGCGCTTCTCAAGCGGCAGGAATGGTGACTTAAAAGATGTTGCAATGTTGGAAGCTTTTCTTACTAAAGTTTAGGAGACTTCTTAAGTAGAATTACAATGGAAACGCAAACTGAAGTTACCTACAATCCCTGGTCAAATGATGATTCAGCCGTTGCGCTGAAGAATGCTCTGTTATTAGCTGAGAAAATGGGACACGTTTTCAAGGTACGTTCAACCAGAACTTCCGTGTGCAAATGTTTTAAGTGTACCAAGTGTGTTGCTGTTCGTTGGGTTGTAGCGGATGGGAACGATTTACCAGTGCAGTTGCTGTTTGGTTGAAAACGAATTTAAGGATGCAAGTTAGAGGGAAGCGTAGAGGATTTTTTTTTCTTTTCTTTTTTTTTCAGTTCTGAAAATTGTTCCAGAGATAAACTCCCTGTCGTCATGGTAATGTCCTAAATCAGATGCCCCCCTATGTATTGATCTGAGTTATTCGCACTCGCATGAACATTCCTTTACTAAATACAGTCGTTAGACCTGCAGCGTTCTGGTTGAACTTCCCCTCCGTCCCTCCCGCTTCCCCGTTTGTCGATCACGTTATTTATCATTTTATGATCTTAGGAAGCAAAGTCAGACGTCCTCTGCACCACACACCATTCAAGTTTACAGTCGGTCTCGCCCAATCAGCCAGGACCTTCAGTGCATTTTGGTCTTGTTTTGTCATCATTATGTGGTTATGATAACCTCCTTTCAGCAGCATTACAGGGTAAAAGATCGGTCACTTGATGAATGGCTAGTTTTGTGACTGATTTAGTAACTTCTCTTACCTTCGTCTTCGTTTGTTTAGCATATTTTCAACATGGCTAGATCTCATCCATCTTGCAATTAACTCAAATTGGGGGGTGGGGGGGGGGGAGGTATCGGCAGAGGGGCAGAACATCTCCATCAGGGGGAGGGGGGAACAGAGGGAGAGCATATCTCCACCTCCTCCTCCCCCTCCCCCGAGAGCTAGAAAGAACAGCTGGTGTCTTTGGCAGGCATGAGATTTTTTTAAAGTCTAAACTTTTCTGTTCATTACTTGGTGTTCCCAAATGGTGTCAAAATAGTGACCTTGCAAGTTACAAAAGTTTAATTTTTTTTTTCAAAAGTTGTTTACTGATAAACTTTGTTATTGCAAATGTAGCATTACAAAAGCAGTTCTCAGTTTCTAGACACCATTATGAACAGAATGTGTCGAAATTATAATTCAGTAGGTTTAAGTTACTGTTTTCATTCAAACATTGCATTATGATGTTATATATTGACAGTTAAGACAGAAAAGAACAAAATTAAGTTTTTGTCTAAGTGGTTTTCCAAGTAGATGCTGTTAATTGTTTCAACTGTTGTGCGTTAGATCTAGTTGCAAAGTGAGACAACTGCAGGCGGAAATCTAAACAAATCTTAAATAAATGTTAGCGAACCGCTAAGAGAAACGTGGACAAACGAGTCACAAGACAAAACATGATGCGTTTCGACCTCTTAGGTCTTCTTCAGGCACACAAACAAATAATACAACGAAAATGAACGAATTTGGTACTCAGCTTCGATCTCTTCACTCTTCCGTGCAAGGTAGGCAGGCATTGAATGAAAAAGACGCTGTTAGAAGGGAGATAATGTATGAGTCAAGGTAGTAATGATGATAAGTATATTACTGATAAGAATACTAATAAAGGTCAAAATATTGAAATAATAAATTAAGACAGGATTACTACTACTGTGCATTAGTAGGAAACTAAAGGTATCATGATTAACAATGTCACTATTCATATTAAAAGGTTGTTGCTGTTTTTTCTCCAGAAAAGACCATTTTTCCTCAGCCATGGATGATTGCAAGGTCTCTTAGTGTCTATCCGAGAAATGCTTGTGTACACTGTAAATATAAACGTATTGACTTTATTCTGCACAGAAGATAATTCAAGAAAAAGAAACAGAAACTTGAAAGATAGAAGATGGCTGGACACGCAGGCAGACAAGAGGTAGAAACGTACATCTTGTTAGAAAGACAGAAAAAGAAGCTAGAGAAAGACAGTAGAAACAAAGTTCTTGGAATAAAGACAGAACCAGAGAGCTACAGAGAGAAGATGAGAGAGGTAGACAAATGGAGAAAATAGGAATGGGGAATACTTTTGTGGTGTACTGGTGCAATAGTTCATTTTTATGACTGCGTAGGAATACACTATGTCAGATTTCATTTTGTTTGTGGTCAGTAACACTGAAAGTAGTCCAGTGTCGTATCTGTCATCACTATAATTAAAAATGCTATGAAACTTTGTTTTACACACTATGTATATATATGTGTGTTTACTAGTTAAGTGAAAAAGTGAGAGATACTGAAAGTTATGTCTGTTAGCTCGACGAGGCTTTTATTACAAAGGGTGGTGTGTTTTCATATTTTATTGCACATGCTAAAAAATCCAGCTGAATTTCCCTTCTAAATTCTTGCACTAAATCATGTAAGTTACTTGAGAAGGTTCTGCTCAAGACAAAGATTTATTTCTCAAAATGATCTTGCTATCCAACTGGTACATAAACTACTTAACAGATACTAATTCATTGGGCATCATACATGCTGACATCAGTGGGAAAGTTTGCCTGGGTTGCAGGTTTCTGGGCTATCAACAACATGCATTGAGGGTTTGATGTGTGTCTGAGGCTTTTTGACAACATTTGACACATTAGCCGTTTAGTGTTAGATTCCTTCAGTTATTGTGACTGACAGTGACATCATACCACTGGCATTAAAAAGAACTGGATCCTGCTGCTTGTGCAGACTCCTAAGATTCAAGTATGTTTTGTGTCTGTTGCCATAGGTTTAGAGAAAAAGGAAGGTCTCAAGCAGTTTGAAAGCAGAAATGCATGGATGTGCCAGAATCCTGTAGTGTCTGTCTGAACTGGTTTTTCACCAAGTGGAAAGACAGTCATACACACACATGCATGTGAGTGCATGTACACATACACAGTGACACACACACTTACACAGTCACACACGCACGCACGCACGCATGCACACACACACACACACACACACACACACACACACACACACACACACACACACACACACACACACACGTTATGTTTGTACACACGATTGGTACATGTACTTAGATACAGTTATGTCTTGCATGCATTGATGCTCATTGACCTAGACAAAGAAAATACATGCTCACATCCAACAAGCATGCAAAGAGCAGAAGAAAAATAGCACTGAGTGATTTCAGGTGCTGAGGAAACAATCTGCAAACAGAGAAGGATCTCGACAAAGTGAGAGTGAACAAGGGAGAGATTACTGTCTAAGAGAGAGATGATAATGTATATATATGCTTGTTTTATTTTCAGAGAGAAGAAGCAGAGGAAGGAATGAGAACTAAAATGGAAGAGATGCCATCCATTAAGATGATAAAAGTCCAGAAAAACATATCTAAACACAGCGAGCGGTTAAAGAAGGTAAGTTCTGGTTTCCTTCAACAGCACAATGAACGTGTCACAAGGTAAACATTTTGTTTCTTTTTACAATGAGTGATTCGTTTATCAATTAGTCATGTAGAAGCTATAAGCTTTCCGTTTGTAGTTTATTAGCAGAGTGGACACACAGATTGGATTACAGGGTTTGTAGTTTATTAGCAGAGTGGACACACAGATTGGATTACAGGGTGTGTTGTGCAGGAGAAAGAGAAACTGAACCAGACAAATTTAGAAAGAGAGGGGGTTAGTTACCACCAAGGACATAGACAAACAAAGTACAGGACAAGACACAATGCATTTCAACCTCTTACCAATTATCTTCTCATATTCGCACACAATAATTTTGTTGATCAGGCGCGAATATGAGAAGATAAGTGGTTTCTCGTTCTTTGTTTTCACTGCCCTAAATGTTACTTTTTTGCCTGAAGAAGACCCAAGAGGTCGAAATGCATTGTGTCTTGTCCTGTACTTTGTTTGTCTATGTCCTTGGCAGTAACTAACCCCCTCTCTTTCTAAATTTTGCTTCATTTTCCGCCCTCAGTCACTCCGTTTTGAAACTGAACCAGATAAGTTTAATGAGCTGGATTTGAAAAAGATGAAGTGATAGAATTTGATTAATCAGCTCAGAAAACAAACAAACAAACAAAAATTGCATAGTTCATGAGCACAAACAGTACTAGAAGAAATACTTATTTCATTCTTCGTCTGTGTGCGTGAGTGTGTCTGTATGTGCGTGTGTGCATGTGTGTGCGTGTGTGTGTCTGTATGTGTGTGTGTGTGTGTGTGTGTTTTAAGCTTACAATGATAGTGTTGTATAGGAAAGTGTGATTTCAGGTCAACTTTGACATTCAGAAGCGGATGCTGTACCATGAAACCAAAGACATCACAGATGTGGATGTCATTGGTAAGTACAGCTAGGTTGAGAAACATACTGACTGGGGTAGAAAATCAAAGCCAACCTTCTTTAATTGAAAGATGTGTGAAGATCACCTGAAGACTGGCATTAAAAATAATGCATTGGGAGGAGAGGGATATTTTTGTATATCGCATATCAAAATAGAAAAGACCAGGTCTCGTTCAGCAGTCTTGTGCTGCATCATTGATTTTGATGTGATTTTGTTACTCATATTTCAAATGTAGTGACACCCAATTCCAAACCAAACAATAGTTGCACACAAAGGGAAAAAGTCTTCTCAGCCAGGAATTTCAAAAACATAAACCTGTTCACATGATAAGTTGGGCTTTGTGGCCTCACATGCATGCAAGCATGCATGTATGCACACACACTATACACACTTTACACACAAACACCGCACTCATACATTCCATACACATACTCAGTAGGGTATGGTTGGTAAAGCACCAGACTTGTGATCCTGGGGTTGCGGGTTTGAATCTCCACCAGGCTGTTTTAGTAGAGGGTGATTTTTCCCTCAGAGTTACTATTGATCTTTACTCGACTTTCCAAAAAGTCCTTAGAATAAGGCTGAAAACTGAGCTCACATACGTCTTGCACACATGTAAAATCCTGTCAGTATCACCAACCTTCAGAAGGACTGTTGTATGAATGACTTGTTACACATAGCATGCATTGAAAGAATGAATATATGAATAAAGAATTGAGCAACAGAACATATGAATGAAAAATTGAGTAACTGAATGTAGTGCCACCTGGCAGCTCTTCAGTTGACTCGACCCAGGTAGGCAGCTCGCTGTCTAAACAAGAGTGTGGACTGTAACACGCTTAAACCTTGGTCTTTAACCAAGGATAAGTGCTGTGTAAGTGCTCTTATTAAGTTATTGTTTTTAAGACTTAATAATCACACATGCGCACGCACGCGCCACACACACACACACACACACACACACACACACACACACACACACACACATATGTGGACATGTACACATGTTCAGGACAGAAACTGAATTTCTGTGCTGTGAAGAGGGGGGAAAATGGTTATACAATGTGCAGACATTTTGCAGATCAGTTCTAAGTCTACTGAAGATATGTGCTAAGGTGCTGATTCTTTGGAACCTACATTTATGTCGACACATTAGAGTATTTAGACTGTTTGAACCCTTCTCAGCCCGGAAAATCTCTTAAATTCTATGAAACAACAGTCCCAAGAATTTAAAATAATCCTAAACCAACCCTCAACTTGGAGACTTATGGGAGAGTTTTATTCACATCAGCAGGGAATAAGGTCACCCCCTTTGATGTGTGCATGAAAGTCATATTAAGCAGCATGTAAGTGCACACATATTTTATTGTATATCTATATATGTGTGTGCGTGTGTATGTCTATGTCTACAGATCTCTCTCTCTCTATAAGTTAATGTGTGCTGAAGTGTGAGCTTTATATATATATATATGCTCACACTTCAGCACACATTAACTTCACACACACACACACACACACACACACACACACAGGGACACATCTATGCACACATGTATGTGCACTTGTATGCATGCACACATAAGCACACGCACACACACTCACTCTCTCTCTCTCTCTCTCTCTCTCTCTCTCTCTCTCTCTCTCTCTCTCTCTCCACACACACACACAGGTTCTTGTCAGTCATATCCTTTTTTTTGTTGGTTTGTTTTTGTTCCATGATTTCTTGAAGTAGAATTTAAATCACTTCACTTAAAATTTTGCCTGTTGAACTAAAAATTTAATTTAAATCATTCAAGTTAATTGTCTGGGGGCACACCAGATCTGTTCTGAGTGCTAAGAACATGACAATAATTTGTCAGCTGTATCACAGTTCCATTCTAGTGTTTTCCCTTCATATAAGCAAGAAGTGGAAATAGTAGGAAAAGCTGTCCTTGCTTTGAAACTCCTTTGTGCGCTGGCAGCTGGCAGTAATACTTGTACAGTCAGAGCATTGATGTGTCATGTCCCAGTCCCATCTGCTATGGTGATAAATGCGCATGTATTGGAGATTTGTTCACTGATATGTTGGGGTGTTCTGACAGAAAGGAGGACACGGGAGGCAAAGAAAATGGCTGATCACTTGCAGATGGTCATCAGCAGCAAGGAAGCCTTAATCACTCGTCTGCAGCAGCCTCATGTCGGCACCTATATCAAACTGGAGGCAGCTTTTCACAGGTACAATCTGGGGTTAGACTGCACACAGGGAATGGTGACTTTGTGGTTAGTAGGACACAGACTACTTGTGTCGCTTAGATTGTGAATATTGAAATGAAATTTGATAATGTAGGTAGCATGACAGACATACAGGCATTGATGAAATAGCCTCAGCATAGACAGCTGTAGTGTGTACTGCATCAAGGAGGTCTTGGAGATAACTGGGAAGGTGATGCATTTTATGTCATGTGTGTTGTTTTTGTTTATTGGATGAACTGTAATCATGCAGATTCCTTTGTTTGTAATAAAGTAGGTTTCGTTTAGGGTTGTTCCCCGCAAATCCTAACGTAGATTCATGGTTAGTGTGTGATGAAAAGTGATGTAAATGTCATGTTATTTGTAAGCCACATAAACACATTTAAGACTTCGATCGGACTCATGTCTTTTCTTTTCTTTTTTTCGCTGTCTCATCTTTCGTGGCATCTTGTTGGCATTACTCTCACACTGCTCCTTCTGGCTCCCTCAGACACAACCCCATGTAGGTTGTCCTGTCATAGATCCAGCAGGAGCAGTCCAGGGGAGGTATCACTGTAAGTATCGGGTCATCATGCAGCCACCCACAAGAGGTGACTCTGCATAGTTGCTGGGTTACTTTTGTGTTGCTCAGTGGTGCGTGGGACACTTCTATACCCACTAACTTTCAGACACTGGACACTTTTGACACAAACGCATGACAGGTATGGACGTTCAAGGGAAATCAACACTGAGGTCACTGTGAGAACAGAGCATGAAGAGCTGAACTGTTTGAAACCTTTTTTTTTGTTTTTTTTGTTTTTTTCATTAGTAATCATTGAGAATGAAGAATATGCTGTCTAGTCCCATTCCTGTCTAAGACTACATGACGCAGCTTCGCTCAGTGTTTCCTTTTATAACATATCCCAGCATTTACCGGGCATGAGGCATAGACACACCTGGAGAGTTGGTCAAGAAATGGTAGAAGCAGTCACAGAGACTCATCAAGTAAGAAGACGAATGTCAACTCTGTTCCTGTCTTCCCGTTATTTTGAGCCCGTAACCCACTCGAACAGTTTGGGTAGGAGCTTCCCAGGGCCCAAATGTCTCACAGATATGTGATGGTGTGTGAGAGAGTCAGGAATAAGTTGCACAGCTCACTGTAAAGCAGACGCAAAAAGTTGGTCAACCATCGAGAAATAGGAATTTTCTCATAAAATCATTCATGGGGTTTGTCTGTTCTACATATACCCAAAGCATAGATGTGAAATTCTAATGCTTTTTTTTGTTGTTGTTAGTATTAATCTTCTTTGTGACCCACTCTTAGCAGAAGCAGCCAAAATTTCTAATCCATTTCATCCCAGATGAACGTTCACAAACTTCCTTTGTTCAAGAGAAGAGGCAAAGGCACACATGTAGCTGTGACTGGCCAGAGGTATCTTGCCTGAGAAGTTACTTTGCTTTTTTTTGTGGGGTGCTTGTTTTCTTGTGGAATTTTCTCTGAGGCTTGCTGTTTCACTGTGCCTCATGCAGTGTTTCATTGAAGTTTGATTCCTGCAAACTGGCTGCTGACATATGCCAAATTTAATACGACTGTAAAATCAGAAATAAACAGATATTTGAATTCTGTTTTCTGCTTTTTTCTTCTTTTCTTTTAGTTGGTGATTATAGTTTTACAATACAGACGCAAAAGCTCAAATTGTATACCAATTCCTCAGTACCTGGTTTTCTCATGCACTATCGCATGTCAAGTCAAGTCAAGTCAGGAGCACTTTATTATCTCCAAAGAGAAATTAAGAGTGGCCATAAAAACCACAAATCACGAATCACACCCACCCATCCATACACCCACCCACTCGCACACACAGAATAACACACACACACACACACACACACACACACACACACAGACAGAGACACACACACACACACACACACACACACACACACACACACACACACACACACACAACTAGCTTTCTGAACCAGATCTTACTGAAAGTTTAGTTATGATTCAGGAATTTGATGAAATTGGGAACAAAACTGTTTTTGGTTCTATTTGTCTTGGAATTTAGAATCTTCGTCCAGAGGGTAGAACATTGTAGTTTTTTTTAAAGCACATGAGAACTGTTGGCAGCAATATTCACAGCTTTTTGTGTGACTCGACATTCATACAATTTATCTAGCTGTTCTTGATTTTTGCCAATAATCTTTCCACATGTATTCACCACTCTGTTTAAAACGTTTTTGTTTTTCACGCTAAGATTTCCAAACCAGCATAAAAAGCCAAAGGACAACACTGATTCTACAAAACAACGATAAAACATATTTAAGACGTCCCTTTCGACAGCGAGAGACAGAAGTTTTGGAAGACAGTATGTTCTAGATTGGCATTTTTTTGTAAATAAATTGAGTATTTGCGTTAGAATTCAGCTTATCATCTAAAATGTGTGTCTTTTGTGGGTTTCAACTCATGACCACCTAGCCCACAAGCCATGAGAGTAAGTATTACTCCACAGCAGCAGACTCTGTTATTAAAAATGTTGAAAAATGTCCTGATGAAGTTTGGTATTACAGGGTATAATGCAATTGTTTACTAATACACTGTCATATGAAATGTTGCCACAGACATGCCAGTGAGTTTTTCTCACAGCTGGCTCCATTGCTGTCTGACCTGACCTCTCACCTGGATGATCTCTCTTGGATCAATGGCAACACATTCTCTGCTAGTCAGCTGGTCAGTATATTTCAGCATTATTTTGTACGCGACCAGTAATTGACTTGGTGTGTACTGGCCATTGTCTCCCTTGACTTACCCTGCAGAATCTTTACACTAACCTCATCTGAACTGACCTTGCATAGGGATGAAGATGTAGATGTGTTTGTATCGTTCTACTACTCCTCCTCCCCACCCCCCAGCCCCCCACCCCACCCCAATTCCCACCTACAAGCACAGACACAGACACGCACGCACGCACGCACAAAATCAATGATAGATGTGTTGCGCATGTACTCGATCATCAACATGTACACAACAGTTGTATTGGCACAAAACATGTTGGCAAGATGCTTGAAGCTTGACCAGAACTTTAGGATAGAGCATAGGTCAGACTTCTGCTACATCTTGTCCGTAAGTTTCAACCTTTTCCTTGTTTGTTTTGTTATATTTATTATGTTTTTGTTGTAATTATTGTGGGGTTTTTTTGGTTGTTGTTGGGTTGTTGTTTTTTTTTGGGGGGGGGACAATGTGACAAGTCATTCTTACCTCTGCGTAGCATTATTTTTGTGAATTTGTGATGAACTGCTTTTCATCAGTGTGCAACTTTAATGCTTTGTGTGGTTCCATGGTAAAACTGTCTGTGTGTGTGTGTGTGGTCCCTTTCAGGACAGTCTGGTGACAGAATTGTCCACTGTTCTGGCCACCCTGCAGACCCAGTTCCAGTCCATAGTGCACATGTCTCAGTGCATTCACAGCATGCATTCTGTGGATGATTCCCTTTGACCTTCACTGACGCCCAACTGACATGATGATATTATGAGAGGATCTTGTCACAGAGGCCGTGACAGTTGGATATGGCAGAAACAGGACAGTCTGAGGATCTCTGGAAATGAACTTCTTAGCTTTCAAGGAATCTTGTAATCTAGCGCTGAACTTGCACAGTGTATTTTTTTTTTGTACAAAAGGTAGTATTTGGTATATCTTTTATCATCACATTGTGCTGTGCTGAAAATAGAATACCTTATATTGCTTAGCACTGCATAGAAAATGTACAACATTCATCTTCTATGTTAATTGTGCTGAAAATGTTTGTCTTGTGTCACCGTGCCTCGAGGATGCAAAGGACTCGCTCAGTTTAAATGGTATTCTGAGTGTTTTTATTACCTTTATTTATTGCTCTGTTTACAATTGGTGTTCTTTATCTTCAGGTGAGGTGTTTTGTTTGTTTTCCATTGTGGTCCATTGCTCTGTACATTGAAAAAAAAGACATCAAGTTTTTAATTTGTTGAGACTTGATTTTAGGATGTTTTTATTTTGTCGTCTTTAAACAAGCCTAGAAGATCTAAGTTGCCTTTTTTTTTTTTTTTTTTCTGTTTGTTTGCTTTTCGATAAGTAAACTTTATGTTTTTTGTTAGACAAATTTTTGTGTCACTGTATCTAGTTTTAGCTTATTAGTCGTCTGGTCCAGAAAAATTGGAATGCTGAATGTTAGAGATAGATTCCCTGATTATTTGCTTTGACATAATGATAAACTACATGCACGTCCCTCCCCCCTCTCTTTTTCATATTACTTTGTTGATGTTATTCAGTGTTTGACCTGTCTCTTTATATCAGTCATTTACAATGGATGACGAAACCATTTTGTTTTATAGAATGAATTGGGCAGGTCAGTATTTTCAGTTGTTGCATTTAGATTACACCATTATTATCTTGCCAAGTGTCACAATAAATCCAAAGTGACAAAAAAAAAACCCAACTAATTAGTCTGTTATGACTAAAGGCTGTACTAAAAAGGGACCAGTCCTGTGTGGGATCCAGCAAAATGATTATCAAGTGAAGAAAAAAAATGCACGATTGTGACAAGAATGTGACATTATTTTTCAGTCCTTGGTCAGGTGCCCAAAATATGCAGCCATGCACCATCAATTCGTTCCAAAATGATAACGTTAAAAAGTGACTAGCAAAACAAAGATCTTGGATGCTAAACTGATCAATTTGTTCAATAGTTATACAGCTATTTTTGTTGTTGTTATTTTCGTATTTTCAAGTGCTCGTTCTTTACAGTAAACTTTTGATTTGTTGTTTGTTTGTTCAGCATGGTGATTGTTAGCTTTTCATTGTTTTTTTTTTCCATATCTATGAATGTTACGGCAGGAGATGACATATTTTTGAGTGTTTAATTGTTGCACTGACAAACTAGAAATAGTTTTCTTTCTTGTTCAGCTCTTTCGTTATGAGCCAGTCTTACTGAATGGTGTTATTCAGACACTAAGTTTCTTTTTCACACGAGTGTCATTTCTCTCCCCATCTTAACTCCCCTTGTCACACTGGCCTTTTAGTATCAAATTTGCCTGAAAAATAAGAAATGTTTAGCAAATATGAATTCATGTGTAAAATGAATGTTTAAGTAATATGAATTCTTGTGTCATATAATACATTAATTTCACTCTTGATTTGTTTGGTCGTTCTGCAGCTCAGCTGTGCATAAGAGCTGTTTTTATCCTTGTTTACATCACAATAATGAATATCAACCATCTGTCTTAGTTTTTCATTCATGTGACTCGACCCTCATGGGGATACTTGGAGTTCTTTCAGAATTAGTGGTTTACCCCCTGTATTTGTTTGAGAGAGTCATTTCACTTTTTTTGTCCCTTAGCATGCCAAACTCTTTTGTTGTAATCCAACATCTAGGTAGTGAAAAGTAAACGCTGTCCAGAATGGTCTCTTACTGCCCATTCTGCAGTGTCTTTTTGCCTACATTGTTTTCCATCTAAATATTTCTGGCAACACGATAATATTTTCAAACATTTATTTAGTCAGGGAATGATAAACTAAGCAGAATAGCTGGCACCCTCAGTGCAGCATACTCTTATCTGCTTGCTTCTCTCCCTTTACTCTGAATTATCAATGGGATGCTACAGTGAAGACCCGTTCAGCTCTGTTGATCATATGCCCATGCCTCGGTTTCTGCTAATGGTTTCCCTTTCCATTCTGCAATATCGTTGTCCACTGGTGTTTTTGTTTGTTTGTTTGTTTGATTTGTGTTTGTTTGTTGTAGGTCTTCCCCTCCATCTCCTTCAACAGTTCCCTGGAGAATGTTTTTAAGCAAGACTATTGGATCTTATTACACAGTCTTACCAGCGTAATTTTCTTTTCTCTATTGATGTCAGCAGATTATCTTATGGTCCAGTCTGCTGCTTAATGGTCTGGTGTACTTGTTTATCAGTGATATGCTCAATGGATCATATGTTTCATACCTTGGAATAACGCCTCATTTCTGTGGCTTAGATTCTTCGTTCCTGATTGGCTGTTAGGGTCTGTGTCAACACATGCATAGAGGAAGATGCTGTACTGTGTGTCTTATGGCAGCCTTGAAGGGGCCCTGTGTGGTTGGCTAAGCTGTATAAGAAATGAAAGTGAAACCTGCTTTGGTGTTTGTGGTTGACCGGGATGTGAAGAGCATGAGTGTTTCCGTGCTTCGTGATGTGGGTTGAGATGTGCATTTGTGTTGCATTGTGAGAATCCGCCTGAAGATTAGTTGGTTAAGAATGTCATGCCTTGCACAGGGTGACAACCCCTACCCCCCTCCCTCCTCTCTCCCCCTTGACTTTTCTCCTTCCTTCTCCCCCTGACACAAACACACACACACACACTCACACAAATACACACACACTCTCACACACACACCAAACTGGACTAAACTGTTTCTAACAGGACTGGTCTGTCCACTTATATGAGGGCAGAATGGTGTGTCATCAAATATTTATTTTTACGTAAGTAATGAGAGTAAAGAATGGATGAATAAGGGTGTGAATGTGTTCGGCAGTAACTGCATGTGTATATGATAATTCATATATATATACACCCCCAGCTGAATGTGAAGGTGGCGACATGTACATACATTTCTGATTACATGTATAACTCATATAAAGATTTTGTATATAAATGTAAATTATGCGAAGCTGTCCTTGAGGCCTTCTTTTGGTGTGAGTGACTGAATGATGTATTCAAGAAAACGTTGAAAGATATACAACAGTTAAACAGTCACCCTCATGTGAAAGCTATTGCACTACAGAGTGCAGAAATTGTAAAATTCTGAAGTGAAAAGTTTTGAAATTAGAATTTCTGCACTCTTGTGCAATAGCTTTCGCAGAACTTTCAAATATCTTTCAAACTTTATTACAGTAGATAACGATGTTGTCTTGCACTCATATTACAAAAGCGGGAAACAGGAGGGGTTATATACCCAGATACCAGATGAAGGGAGGGGCTGCTGCCCAATGAGCAGTTCCACAGAGCCCAGGAGTTTGTCCAGGCAGTTCTGGAACCGATTATACTGTCTCTATTACCTCCCAAGTGGAGGAATTTTCTCTTAAGGTCACTCAAAACTGGGCGAGAAAGACAGAGTATTGCAAATACCCGTAGGTGGAAGCTATTGCACGAGAGTTAAAAAATTCTGATTTTTAAACATTTCACTTTAAAAGTTTACCATTGTCAATAACATGAAAACATTCTGCTACTGGAATTGCCCTTATCTTGGCCCAACATGTCCTTCAGTTCAGGAAAGGTCTAGGGATTGTTCTCATGATCTTTCTGGTAACCCTAAAGGTACGAATCTGCTGAGTCCACTTGAACTGATGAGATGGTTTCTGAATCGTTGCCTTGGCCATTGCAGTGTCATGTGAGTTGAAAGGGGTGGCACCATCTTGTCAGAACCATTGTTATCCCTGTCAAAGCCTTTCCATGTGTCCAAGAGTACCCAAAAGATAGGCACCCAGTGTAGCATTCGGTGATGACCATGAGTAACAATTCTTGTCCTCAAGCCAGAGTTGTACACTGAACAGAACGTTATGGTCTTTATGGACAAACTACAAGTGGGGTTGTGTCCCGGAGGATAATATGACAAGGCAGGAGAGAAGAAATTGAGCTTCATCGTAAAACTACATGTCATTTCAACAGGTGATCATACGTTTTTATCTTTGTCTCCCCAAGTTACTTGTGCTTAGTTTGATCTTGTAAGGGCAAGTGTGGATCATCCACCTGACACACTCAAGAGAAACACTAAATTCCTGGTTGCTATTTCATAGCGATTTTTTTTCACCGTGACCAACTTGGTCTCTTATCCTTGGGAATGCAGAATGAGTGTCTTGTTTGCCTTAAGCATGCCGGTTGTAGGCAGTACCATATCTTTTTAATTTAAAAACCCAACAGTGATTGACACTTTTGTCCAAGTATGAACAACATTGAAACTGTTTGCGAATGTTGGCTTGTATTACTTTGAAGGATTTGTCTTAAAGTATATTTGTATAGAAAATGTTCTTTCTCAAACTGTCCAAGCCATCTTGATTAACTCACTGTTCCAACTTTTTCAGGCACATTCCTTAACTGACTTGGAATATTAAAGTAAGTACATTGTTATTAACACTGTGATAAATGTGATTATGGATGACCTTTTTCGTAGGGTGGGGTGGGGGGAGGGGCGGTGTCACCCTGTAATAATACATACAACATAGATTGGTGGTTTTCAGTAGTGCCAGGCCACAGGCATCCATGAGAGAAGAGCTGCAAGCATGAGAAACAGCTGCTCTTTATCCCGTAAAGCCCACCCATGCTGCCTTCATTGTAGCCACGCTCGTTGAAACCTCACAGGTCGCACAGTGTGGGCAACTTGCTTGTCTGTGCATTTCTGCCTTCTCTTTGATATTTCTCCATCTGTTGTGATCTTCATACCATAGACAGAGTGTCCATGCATCCTGCTGAGACAAACAGCAGCTGTGGAAGAGTCGCTGTGTTGTGAGTCCACATGGCTCAAGTTTAAATATGCATCACTTCGTTGTCGTTGTTGTTTTCACATCATTTGCTGTCAAGGAGAGACTGAAGACAACAGATTAAATTGAGAAAGCAGTAAAACTCGTTCAGTGTCGTCAAGACAATGAGATTTTGATCACATGAAGAAGATTTGGTGTGCGACCTTCCCCATTTGTTACACCCACCTTTTGCTCTTCAAATTGCCCATCTGTTAATTTATCGCCTGAGTCACAGTAAGTTAATTGACTCTCTTGTTTGTGTGATTATTCTGATCATGTCATACAGATATGCATGTTTGAAAAATACATGAAATTTACCGCAAGTGTCATGAAAAAATAAAGAATTTCTGGTGGGAAAATCAGCTTCTTTATCACCTACACCTGTGGAGAAGATTAAGAATCACCCCTTCTTTACTATACTGATATATATATATATATATATATATGAAATAGCTTATTGATTTTAACAACAGTTACCAATTCTTCTTTAAAAGTGACAGGGTCATCTACAAAACAGTAAATCTTGCAACACTTAAACAAAAAAACCTGTGCAGGAACAGTTGAACTGTGTATGTACTGGTGTCAGGAAACTGAATCTTGATAATGCTTTGCATAGAAATATGAAAAAAAATATCACACTCAAATGTACAGGGGTTTTTTTGTTTTTCCTGGTTTCGATTGTTGACAGAGGCTGCATGTAATGTGTCACTCGTCATCCATTTCAAAGACTAAACTGGCCTTCTCTTCAGAAAATTTGTGATGGGATTTAACGTGTGTACAAGATGTTTTGTGTGATTTCTCACATGTAACCTCAGTTTATAATCTTGTTTGAAAGACTTTTGGGGAAATGCAAGTCAGAACCAGTGTTAACTCTGAGGAACCAGCCGCCGTGGCGAAGTGGTTAGCGTCGCGGACTCCCGGCTGGGAGGTCGTGGGTTCCAATCCCATCAGAGTCATGTGGGTTTTTCTGCCCCGACCGGCTCCTACCCAGAGTTGAGTTTGCTGCGGACTCAGTTGGGAAGACTGGGACCACACAGTCGAGTTTCATCCCCTTAATGGATGCGTTTCTGAGAGTGTTGCTCAAATTTCCTGACCAACACTGCAGGTGCCTGTATCTCTCGGGCCTGGTTGACGCCAGGATATATTATGAAAGGAAGCGTAGAGTACAGCCCTGTCATGTAGTCTCAGACCGAAATGGAAATCCGTAGCATCAGCATTAAAAAAAATGTCTCAAATTCTGTGGCCCTTCATGCCCTGCTCTCATGGTGACCTCAATTTCGATGTCCTCTCCACATCTGTGACCTTGGTTTGGTTCCGTCGGGGTCACTGGTATCGGCGAGTCCATGGGGTCTGTCGTTGGACGGACGTGGTGGCGCCCTCCAGAGGGAGAGCTCACTCATGCCGGCTCTGCGACTAAGCAGTTATTGTTGTCAGTAGGGGGTTTAGTAGGTGGTGTCCTGCGTATATTAGATCAGAACAGGCGCCACTGAACACCACCGAAGTGACTCGGCAGCAGTGCAGTGTCTCCTCTGGTGGGTTGCCTCTTGACGACTTGACATCGACTGCTCCCTGTGGATTGCCGGTGCCGGGGCTGTGGCAGGGCCGACCGGGTTGTGGCTGTGGATGGGGTGTCGGAATGAGTGGCGTGGGTGCACTGCCTCTGAGGTGGCGCAGAGGTTGGGACAGCAAAAAAAAAAAAATGGTGTTAACTCTGAGGGGAAAATCCACTCCGTACTCGAACGGCTCGGTGGAGATTTGAACTCACAACCCTAGATTTAACAGATTTAAGCGTTTAAATATTATCAGTTCCTGAAGATGGAATGTAATTACATTGATAATGGGAGTAAAAACTTTTGAAGACATGAAAATTGCAGTGGTGAATCATGAGAGTCGAGGAATGTTGAAGATGTTAATCATTTGGATAAAACAAATGTACCACACTGCAACATATGAACGAGTTCCTTCTTCACAAGGTATACATGTTGCTTCTGAGCAGTGTACTGATGGCTCAAAGTTGAATCTTTATGTTGTGAGATCTCTTCTCATCTTCTATCACACAAATTCAGGAAGATCAAGTTTCCAGGGAGACAGCATACAGGACAACTCTTTTGGTCCTGGGACCAATTTTGTTTTTTCTTGAGCATTTCGTATTCTCTCATGTAAGTGGGTGACCAAGGTTTACTTTAATCATTGCCACATGTAGTGTTGTGATCTTTGTGTTGCATCTTTCTTTGCATACATGTCTTCATTGTCTTCGTCCTGCCTTGTGTTGTCCACCATCATCATTGATCCCCCTTTCGAAATGTGAAAACCAAGTACCGTGACATCATCTTAGCACAGAATGGAAGAAAGAGAAGAGATAAAACACAAAAATACAGTGAGAAGGGCGGCTGCAGATGGCGCAGCTGACGAGCACAAAGTTTTCGGCCTACAATCTTCAGTGTTGGTAGGGTTGTGCCCGAGCTTATAAGTCACCACACTTTAGGCCTACAGCACGTGGGCACACACATGCATGCAGACATGCGCACACTGTATTGCTCTCTCTCTCTCTCTCTCTCTCACACACACACACACACACACATGCACAGACACAGGATTTTATTTTCATCCCTATGCCAACCCGATATGAAGTGATATGGTCTGCTGTAGAAAACTCGCCTTGGCCCAGAAGCCTGTCAAGGATGGTGTGATGGCCATGTCCTCAGGCATGTTAGCTGTTACACACAAAAACTGTACAAGGAGGTGGGGGAGGGGGGGGGGGGTAAAAGAGAAAACAAACACTGTTCTGCGGGTTTTTGTGTGTGTGTGTGTGTTTTTGTTTTTCTTTTTTTAATTCGGTTCTCAATAGGATACCATAGGGCAGCGAGCGGGTGGGACTTAAAACAGGCGCTGTGGGCGAGGAGGTTTGGAGGTACTTCAATCTGACGGCCCTTTCGATGGCTGTCGGGCCATGGCAGAAGGCATTAAGATCACATCTTCTCGTACTGTTTACGTAGCAAGGATGGAGCATTGTAATTCTGTACATCTCCTCGACACTGGGTGCGTGTCCAGAATTGATTGGTCTGTATTGGGCCGCTTCACGCTACACTTTATCATGTGGGTTGATGGTGTCATTTAGCCTATCTTTGGAGTGCAAACATACAAATCATAAACGGGGTACACAAGAACATTCTAGACACCCTGATTTCATGACTGTGGTACACTTGAGTGCTCCCGCGGATAAAGCCAAGTTATACTTATAGTTCTATATGGATAACTTTCTTTTGAAAGCCAAAATAGCTTCTCATTCCGTCAGATATTAATGCCAAACGTTTAAACATTGAAAGTTGTTCGTTTATTTGGCATCGGTAGATCACAGGTGTGTTTTCTAAATTAAGGTCACTGTAAGAAGGAATGAAAAACAAACAAACAAAAAAACTAAAGAGAAAAAAAACGATGAAGACAGCGTCTGGGGCGAATGAGCCAGGAGTGATACCGGGTCCACACCAAACTTAATTGCAATAGGGGGACTAGTACCTGGGCCACAAGTTCTCTGTTTCCACCAGACAGACTTAAAATGAGGTAAGTCAAACCTGTTACTTGCAAACAGACGGCGAAACCAACAGCCGCAGGTGAAAACAACCTCCTTCACAGGAGAAGGGTATCCAGGAGAGCGCAACTCCGTCAGTCGAACGCCAAAACTCTCTCCACCGACCAAATTTTGTTAAAAAGTTTCACTATATTGCGTCATTAAATTATTAAATTAATCTCCAAGCTGCTTTAACTTCTGGATGAAACATCAAGACATGGCACAGAAATCAGCGTTCAGATGACCAAGATGATGGCCAGCTACAACACTGCTGTCAACACTGATGCAACTGTTCATGATTAGAAACTTAACTGTTCAACAATTCACTTTCCTGGGATCCATCATCAGCGGTGAGAGACCCAAACCAGAAATCCTCTTGAGGGCATCAAAGGCAGTCGCAGCACTGTCCAGATTAAAACCTGCATGGAAGGACAAGAACATCTCCATGAAACTCAAAATCAGGGTCATGCGTGCACAGGTATATTTCGTATTCCTGTGCGCATGCAAGACATTGACCCTCGAAGCGGATCAATGAAAAAGAATCCAAACCTTGGAAATGAGTCGTAGGCTTGGAAATGAGTCGTAGGCTACAGTAAGATATTAAACATCAGGTATACTGATCCATATCAACAAATGTGTCAAACCATCGGGCAGCAGCACATGGGACCATACAAAAATCTGCTGGCGTCAGTCAGGAAAAGAAAACTACGTCAGTATGACCATCTAACGAGATCCGATGGCTTTGCTAAAACAATCCTCTAGGGAAGTGTTGAAGGTGGGAGACGGAGGGTAAGACAGATAGAACGATGGACAGACCACATTGCAGGGTGGACAGGGGTTGAATTTCCAGAGATCCAGGACTTGACACAGTCGACAGAACTGGTGGAACCTGGTGAAGTATTCCTCACTGAGGTGCCCCGATGGCTCCCGACTGGAGAAGGGTATCCGGGTATGTAGAAAAAGAAGAATACTGGGTAATGTCGCTGAACGGATCCTATGTCTACCCACTGATCCAGTGGATCGATCACCAACACTTTCGTCCCTGGGCCTCGTTCTATCTCTAGTTCAAGTTTCTGTACATTCGTGTCGATAGTTTTTGTGTTACCTTGCCAACAAAGAGACGTGGGTTACGCGGATGAAAGGATCTCAGTACCCCCCCCCCCCCTTCCCCCACACACACCCCGCGCGCGCGCGTGGTGTGTGTGTGTGTGTGTGTGTGTGTGTGTGTGTGTGTGTGCGTGTGTGTGTGTTCTGTTGGCAATTTGCTTCCACATTGGCTGGACAACAAACGTGAAGGCTTGACTCACCTGACCTCTGGGTCACGATCCATCTCAGTGATCATACCGGAGTTGTCTGCGACCTTGTTTGACAAAATAACGGAGTCGTGACCACGTGAGCATTTCTACAGAAACCTTATGTTGTGGGCGCTCCTTCCCTCCCCCCCCCCCTCCCCCACGTTGCCTTGCTCCCCGTTCATAGTATTGTAAAAGTCAGTTATTCAAATCTTTGTGTGAAAAAGATAACAAGACAACACCACACACGCACACACAGAGTTGGTACCAACTTGGTGGGGTAGACCTACACACGCGCGCGCGCGCACACACCACACACACACACACACACACACACACACTCATGCGCGCACATGCGTGCGCAATAGAGAGAGTGAGACCCTGAGTTTGTATGATTTAGGCCTACTTTTTATTTTTTTGTCCCGTTGAGTCCATTCTCTGTAGGTAGATCCAAACAAACAATGACACACTGTACACATAACGTGGTGTACTTAGAAACATGCAGGAGATGAAGGAATGGAGAGTTGTGATATCCTTAACGCCGTTTCAAGTTGTAGTGCAAAAGTATCTGTTAACTCAGAGAGAGACAAACAGACGGACAGAGTGAGAGAGAGAGAGAGGAGAGGGGAGGCTGACGAGAGAGAGAGAGAGAGAGAGAGAGAGAGAGAGATTAGGCCTATGGCAATTAACATTTTGTCTTCGAAGTGGCCTCTTCTTAAATGGGCGCTGAAAAGCTAAACACTGCGGATTAGGTGATAGCTCACTCAAAGTGGCCGATATTCCGAAAATGGGCGAGTTCGTGTCACAGCCCGAATATTCACACAGTGCTTGGCACGGGCCCAGCACTCGCCATTTCCACAGTGCATCGTGCATGCGTGTATTTTGTGTGTGTGTGTGTGTGTGTGTGTGTGTGTGTGTGTGTGTGTGTGCGTGCGCGCGCGCGCGCGCCCGCGTGCATGTGTGTGTATGCGCGCGCGCGCGTGCATGTGTGTGTGTGTTTACATGGGCGCCTGCCTATTCGTGTGTGAGCGTGATTGCATGGTTTCGCGCACGTATAAACATGTATAGTATAAGGGTGCGCGCGTGCATGCGTGCGTGCGAGTGTGCATGCACGTGCCTGCATGTGTAAGTGAATGTGTGCGTTTGCGCGCGTTATGTGTGTTGGACTACTGTCGGATGGACATAACTCAAATACTGACAGACAAGTTGGTTCTTTCTGACGGTCTGCTGGTCGACTCATCGTGCACGAGGGGAGCCACAAGGAAGCGGACTAGCACGTACTGCAAGAGAAACGCGAACAGTAGGATGAGGAGGATCAGACTGACCCACAAGACATACTTCTTCTTCACCCTCCTCTGACTCTCTCTCTTCCTGCAGCCCGCGTCTGTCGCCCCTCTCCTCTTCTCACGCACCGTAGGGGGGAACAGGGACCCTTCGTGAGACATCAGGTCATCCACCTCTTCTTTCCTCAGCAGACACAAGGGCGTGCTGCCGAGCAAGGTGGATGAAGGAAGACCCTCAGCAAGTTCAGAGGCAGGGGATGGGTCTTCCAGAAGATGGGCCAGGCTGGGGCCGGGTAAAGTCAGGTACCGCACGTGCCGAACTAGTTCTCCCGCAACGCTGCGCAGTTCTTCGAAGCCCGAGTCAGGGCGACATCGAGATGCTGCCCACGTCAGCACAGCTCTGTACACCAGCACCTCGTCCGCTCCTTGCAGGTGATCGGCTCGCACGATGTCCAGCAGACAGTCGTGACAGAGCTGGGCCACGGCAGAGGCGCTGGACAAGACCTGGCCGCCATGCTGCAGGACCTGGTCGAGACACTGGCTGCGTTCTTCGGTGAGGTGCAGGCGATGGGCCGTCTCCAGGACTACACACAGATGGTCTGCGCAATGCCGACGCGGGTGGCGGTGGAGCAGGAAACGGAAACACGTGCGGAGGAGTGGCTCCACCTGGAACCTCTCGGCCACGTTCAGCACGTCCCATACATTGTGCTCGTTCAGCTGTCCTAGCCTCTTCTGGTCTGCGCACCTGACAGACCGACATTTCATGCGGTGCTGATTAGGAGTAAGAAAAGTTTATCATGCGCTGCAGACGAAAAACAACAACAGGGGAACATTTGGACATCAACACGGAGAAAAAAATTGTTGTAAGATATCCTGAAACTGCTTACTTTGAGAAGCAAATGTTAAGTCTACTGCTGATATCAGATTACACTTTTAACTATCCATGAGGGGTTTCTATTTATGTTACTGGGTGATAATCTGTAACTTCGACAAGCAGAAGCTGCACAGTTTAAAACTGATTTGCCGTCACCATGCAACAAAACTACTGTGAACACATTCATTCTTATTCATCTATGATCAGACCGTCTCTATCCCCTGACATACGGCTTTGTGTTGTTCTGTTTGAGCTTTTAGTCACAACCTAGTTCTCTGTCTGAAATTCGCGCTGCTCTACTCGGTAAGAAAACATCAACATTGTGGGATGCCACCTACTTTTTTCTTCGAGGATGGGGATGGGAGGGAGGGGGGGGGGTTGCCTGCCTATGTTATTATTGCCATTCCGAAGTGAATTTTCAACAACAATTTAGCATGGGACAACTCACTGTTGCTCTGGATTTCTGTCGCATGAACTTAACGTATGTAACATCCGAACTGGCTTCTTTGTCTAATTTGAAAGATACCATCTATACTACCACCTAGTGGAAACGAGAGGGGAAAAAATCCCACATGAGACTCAGTCGTATCTCTTCTACGGTCTTCTGGCTTCCTATTCTAGGATGGCCACGTTATCCTCAAGACCACTATGCAGTCCCTGACTCCACACCCTGAAGAAACACTCACCTCAGTATCCACTGGAAGACCTCGGGAGAAACATCCGGGATCTGGACGTCCTTGTCTTCAGGCCACAGCGACCCAAGCGTGGTCCTCAGGACGGGAGACACTGCTGCCAGCTTGATTCTGTCTCCCATCAGCACCTCACGGTTCTCCCCGACCACAAACCGAGCGTTGGGACTCGCTCCTGCGTAGCGGGAGGGAGTGCTTTCACCACGGGACGAATCCCATTGTCCACGTGTGTCCCATTCTGCACGTGAATCATGTTTTCCATGAGTGTCCAATTTTCCACGTGCATCCTGTTTTCCACGTGTGTTCCATTTTGCACGTGCATCCTGTTTTCCATATGTGTTCCATTCTTCATGCGTGTCCATCTTTCTGTGTGTACTGGTGGTGTCACTGGCGGAATCACAATCGTCCCTCATCTGACAGATTGTCTCTAAACACTGGTTTCTTGTTGGCACCTCCATCAGAAGTTCGTAGCGTTCATTCGTAACGGCCATTTGTTTTTCTTTGGAAGGCTTCTTCAGAGTGGTGTTTTACTGTTCCAGCATACCGGACCCAAGAAAAAAGTTCTCCATGGCATCCGTCACTGAAACCAAACCGCACACTACTGAGTCACATGACTGAACCATTTCAAATAATATGGGAACTGATTGAACCGCTGAGTAACACTGATTCCTGGAAGTGAACACACACTGAATTTAATACGAAATTTACTAAACCTGATTGAAGTAAGAGATCAGCCTGCCGTTACAAATGGACAGAATATGAGTCAGTGGAATCGCAGGCGTCAAACATGAATGTATCGATATCTGATCACTGTGAACGAAATGGACTTGTCTTTCAATTTTGAAATTTCATTTTAGTTTGCATCGCTTTCATTAAGAACTTGCACGTTGTTTGTGACGAACCGGATATGGCCATTTTGACTGGCCAGACTATAAGCAGCATGAGTTGATTTATTTACCGACTGGTTTGTTTATTTACTCGTCCCGTTTATATTTTGTGCCATTCATACGCACGATCTTATCCCGTTTTTATTTTGTGCCATTCATACGCACGATCTTATATGAGTGTGTCTGCTTCTCGCTTCATTCTTAGAATGATTTTGTTCCTGGCGCAGGAAAAAAAATCCCAATTGTCCCTCTCTCTCTCTCTGTGCGTGTGTGTGTGTGTGCGCGCGCGCGCGAGCGTGTTCGTGTGCGTGTGTGTGTGTGTGTGTGGGGTGTGTGTGTGTGTGAACGCTTGCTAAAATGATAATGTAATCTAAGTTTATTTTTCAACCCGGAATAGCTCAGTTGGTAGAGCGCCTGACTCGTAATCTTGGTGATCCGGGGGTTGCGGGTTCGAATCTCCGCCGGGCGTTTCGATACAGGGGGATTTTTCCCTCGGAGTTAACATTAGTTCTGACTCCATTTCCCATACAGTCCTTCGAACGAGACTATAAACCGAGGTTCCGTGTGTGAACGCACGCATAACATCTTGCACACACGTAGAATCCCATCACCAACTTTCGGAAGAGTAGGCCAGTTTGGCCGTTGGTATGGATGACACGTTACACACAGCATGCACCCTGCGTAAGAAACGGAAAGAATGAAGGAAGTAAAGAAACTGAGTGAACGATATTGAACAATATCGACTGGATGACACGGGAAACGACTGAATGAAGCGCCAGCTGGCAGCTCTTCAGTCGGCACTACCCAGGTAGGCAGCTCGTTGTGTAAGCGAGTGTTGATTGTAAAGCGCTTAGAGCTTGGTCTTTAGCCGAGAATAGGCGCCATATAAGTATTCATTATTATTATTATTAATCTCAGTCGCTTATCGAAAGCATTTCTTCGTCTGAAAACTTAGATACTGCACAGGAGATCGGCTGATCACAACACCAATGGCCAGTACACCGTTCATGTCTCCTCCGTCTTCCTGGTAGGGACAAAACTGGCCACACGGAAATCGATTTTCTTGACTCGCGCGCAGAACAGTTCTTACGGCGGCGGAACTGGCGACTCGCCCAGTGAGATGTACTAAGTTATAGGCGCTGCTTGTTAGGCTTGTCGGAATACAAACAGGCACGACTGTACACCTAATAGGCCTACTGCACCATAGACGGTTACTTCACCTGCTGTTGAGTTTCTGTACTGGCGGGAGGTGACCAGCTGTGTATGCACGATACTCAACAGACCTAATTCACATAGCCTTGTTTATGGAGTCGCTGTGGCCTGTTGCCCGGCCGGCAGATGGCGTTTGTGTTGCTGGTAATTCTGCCCTGCCATCTGACGTCTGTTTTC
>CM065715.1:17295041-17297541 GCA_033310375.1 Conus canariensis
ATAACATTTCTTAAGATTTCAAAACTTCGCTCTAACTCAGTTTTCAAAGTCAGGTTTATAACCATCTTGAGGAACAAACATTACATTTGTACAAAGTGCGTCTGTAGAAGAGACTTAAGAGTTGTGATTCTCAGTTGCACTGAAAAATATGACGGGCATGATTGATCAATGGTGAAAGACGTAACTGTAAACATGTAGATCGTAAAGAACAGAGTACAATTTAGAAGAATTGTTGGAGATCAATGAACACACCACACACACACACACACACACACACACACACACACAACGTGTCGTCTTGCAATAGACGTCCGGGAAAAAGAAACCAGGGGAAGATAATGCTTGCCTTTCCTGAATAAGACTAAAAGGAAACATTGCCTTCACGCCTATGCTCACTCTCGCATCTTTTTTCTTTCAGTTTCCTTTATACAAATTTTGATTTGAGAAAACTCAAGCCCCAGGTGTCTGAAAGGCTTGCTAGTTTCAAGTGTTTTCCTCCCGTACGTAGAAAGATCTTGTCAACAGCCCTGTTTCGGGGAGTTTCAAAAAAAAAAAAAAAGAAAGAAAGAAAAGGGAAAAGAAAAAAAGAAAATCGGGAGAAACTTACACCGCCTTTTTAATGCAAATAGACTTTCTTTTCCTCAGTTTACGGGCGACGCATTGATCTAGATAGTGAAATGTTTTATTTGATGCTCATGTCAGGATAACGATCAGGATATCTTCTTCTTCTTCTTCTTCCGAAATAGAGCCGGGCCGTTAGGCGTAGAGGCTCTGCGATGTGTCGTTGTCGCTTTGCTTTGTCTCAGGCTTAGTTGGCTTGATGAACTGATTTAAAACTATATACATGGGTTGATGGGAGGGTTCAAGGAGAGACTGGGGGTGGCTGCAGGTAGTGGGGACTGCAGCTCAGGCGGCTCCTGAACGCCTCCAGTGTAGGTGCTGACGTGGTGGTGGTTGGTAACTGGTTCCACTCCCTGATGGTGCGGGGAAAGAAGGAGTGGTACAGAACTGGTGGATCTTCTGTGTGCCTCTAGTCCGTTTGTCTGAAGGGCGGTAGAATGTGGTGGGGTTGAGGTCTACCAGCCCGTTGTGGATACGGTAGAGCATCGAAAGCCTATTATGGTGCCGACGCTCTTCGAGGCTGTCCCACTTGAGGTGTTTAAGCAGCCGTGTAACTGCGCCTGGTGTCCTGTCGTGGAAATTGTTACAGTCGTATCTTGCTGCTCTCCTCTGAACCTTCTCCAGGAGTTGGGTGTCTTGCTGTAAATTTGGATCCCATACGGTGGAGCTGTATTCCAGTGTAGGTCTGACCATAGTGGTATATGTGGCAGCTTTGATCTCTTGGGAGCAGTCCCTGAAGTTTCTTCTGAGAAAGCCCACCATTCTGTTCCCCTTGGCTGCCACTGTTTCCACGTGTCGGGTCCAGGAAAGATCATCCGCCATGGTCACGCCTAGGTACTTACTGGAGCTCACCGTATCCAGTGTTTGTCCGTGAAGGGTATAATCTGTCTGTATAATTCTTTTGTGTCTACTTGAAGAGACTCGGATGGTGTTACACTTGCTTGCATTAAAGCTCATCTGCCAAGTGTTTTCCCAGTCTTCCAAGTGAGTGAGGTCGGCTTGTAGCAAGGCTTGGTCCTGGCGACTGCAGATCTTCCTGTAGAGGAGACTGTCGTCTGCAAACAACCTGGTGTGTGAGGCCTTGACTACATCCGGCAGGTCGTTTATATATGCTAAAAATAGCAGCGGGCCCAGTACGGTGCCTTGAGGGACACCAGATAGTACTGCAGCAGGGGACGAGTGTGTACCTTCGAGGGCAACTTGCTGGGTTCTGCCGGTGAGGAACGCCTGGATCCAGCCGAGTGTGTCGTTCCTCACTCCGTAGTAATGCAGTTTGCTCAGCAGACGACGATGCGGTACCTTATCGAAGGCCTTCGAGAAATCGAGCAACACTACGTCCACCTGATTCCCCCGGCTAAGTTTCTGGCAATGTCGTGGATAGTTGAAATTAGCTGTGTCTCACATGACCTTTGTTTTCTGAAACCATGCTGCGCACCGTTTAATATCTGATGTTGGTCAAAGTGGGTCATGACGCTGCTGTGCAGAACATGTTCCAGGACCTTGCACGTGATAGACGTGAGGGAAACTGGTCTGTAATTTTCTGGTAGCTGGCGATCACCCTTCTTGAAGATGGGTACGATGTAGGCCTGCTTCCAGTCCGTCGGTACCTGGTTTATAACCAAGGACAACTGAAACATAGTCGTCAGAGCTGGCGCAATTTCCTCTGCTGCTGTCTTCAGTATAAAAGCTGGGACTGCGTCCGGACCTGTTGCCTTGTCAGGGCGGAGATTCTGAAGAAGTTTACGGACTCCTGGCACGCTGACTGTAATTGGTGGCATATCTGGGTACGGGCTTGGTCCTTTGGATGGAATGGTAGTGGTGTCTTCCTCTGTGAAGACGGACTTGAATTGATCGTTAAGGCTCTCTGCTTTGCCTAGGC
>CM065715.1:17302541-17365041 GCA_033310375.1 Conus canariensis
GACACAGGATTACCTCCAGTATCAAAGACATGCTACCCACAGTGATCTGAATTTGATGGCATGCTTTACAAAATCTGTTCCAGACTAGCATGTGTGATGACCCAACGCCCCTACCCTCCAGTGGTTGAAGCCGCCACAACTAGTGGTACCACATCTTACCTGCCGCACGGACTGTCTCAACAATTTTTTCTTCCCCCAATCATCCATGACCGGAACATCCTGATTCGAGAGACAGGGGGGGGGGGGGGGGGGGGGGGGCGTCATGGGTGTGTGTGGGGGTGCGCCTCTCTCTCTCTCTCTTCCAGGTCCTCACACAGTATCATAGTCTTGAAACTCCTCAAGGTAAATGCCCTAATCAGTGTCATTGTATTTTGGGGCATAGACTAAAGGAAAGGGACTGCATCGGAGTTGTCATTTCCCGTCCAGATATCCCCCCTGCTATATGTATGCCAAGTATTTTCATTTCCATAAGCCACTGAAAGCTGAGGGAGATTACGGTTTTGAATGTGCATAGACACTTGCGGGTTCAGCCACAAGCAAGTTGCCATTGCTGATAGAGGCGATCAGAACGATCTGGCGCCACACTCTTACCAGGTACTACTGGAGATGGGCAGCGAAACTACACTCTTCTCCAAGCCTGGAAATTATCCAGCACACACACACAACACACACACACACACACATTCATTTATGCACACAAAAGTGCCTAACTACCAATCAATTATTTCATTTTTTTATTTTCTAACAGAAGACTTCATTTATTCAACAAAATATTTGCTGCCAAATCCAAATATGAAAAATTCTGTTTATTGATCAATCTGAAACTATACACAAGTGTAAAGAAAATGAGGAATGATTACACATGAAAATAAAAACCAACAGCAAAATGTAAATGGAACAAAACAATATCATAAACCCATGAGCCTTTGTAATGGATGCTGAGATTAAGGTCAAGAACATTGGTGGTTCAAATTCACTGAAGTATTCTAAACTGACAAAAGAAGCTCAGATAAGGAGTTGATACATTCCAAAATAATTTGGCTAAAGTGGCCTTTCTTGGTAGAGTTTATTAATATTCATTTCCACATTACGGATTTCTAAAATATAACACAAGGGAAATAACCACTGCTCGTGGGAATAACAAAATGTCTGCACAGAGACTGATGACAGTGGAGATCTATCACATAGAACTTGTTTTTATTATTGCTCACGGTTTTCCAACTGGATAATCTGTGCTTAAAATGCATAAGAGCATGCTCATATGTAGGTCAACATCTGCAGTCTAAGCATTCAGCTTGAATTTTATTTTTTTTTATTTACATGTGCAACAAAAAGTATCAAAAGAGGGGAGACAACAAATGTACATCACAATTTCGGGACAAATGATTAACAATAACCGAGATATATTATATTCAACAATGTGGATTTAACAATCACTTTTTGAAGAATGTAATAAACAATGTGACCTGTTTTCATAAATGTTAAAATGCTGTGGTTGTCTACTCCAGTAAACTTTGTAATTTGAAAACATTAAGTCCGACGAAGTCTCAGTGTGTGTGTGTGCATGAGAGAGAGAGAGAGAGAGAGAGAGAGAGAGGAGAGAGAGAAAGTGTGTGTGTGTGTGTGTGTGTGTGTGTGTGTGTGTGTGTGCATGCGTGCGTGCATGCATGTGTGCGTGTGTTTGAGAGAAAAAAAAGAGGGAGAGAGAGAGGGACAGATCGATAAAAAAATTATGCCTGTATGTTAACATACCAGTTTGTAAGTACAACTTTGTGATTATATCTGTATGTTCACATTTCAGTTTGTAAATGTATCTTTGTTATGTTATTCACCATGTTTCTTACCAATACCTAAAAAAACATAAAGACATCTACATGTGAAATAAAGATAAATGAAGATAATACGTTGCAAATCAAGGACAATTCAGAGGAAACAGGGGAAAGGAGGGTGAAAGAGACATATTGGGGTAGAGGGTTGGGGAAAAGTTTGAAGAAACAAAGCGAGAGATTCTGAGAGTCTGAGAATATCATTTACGAAACTACTTACAAGCGGAAGGAGAAAAATTATGTACATCACAGTCACATTTTTTTTTTCAACTCCACAATCATAATAATTTTTTATTTTTTATTTTTTTGCACAATCAATGAATGTTGTGTGTTTTACACATTCTGCTTTTATTTGTTTTCATTTTACCCAGTTGAAAAGTATAGCTGTAATTTTTTGTTGTTGGTTTGCTTGCTTTCTCAGTAGATGTAGAAAATGGAACATTCCTTTCCATGGAAATCCATGAGGAGAAAAAGTGAAAAGTAGTGATGAAATAGACAACTGATATCCCAGGACATTTCTGTTTTCCGTCACTGGAGAGAGCCCAGAGTAAAACAAATGTTGTTCTGCTTTCTTCACTGTTCTGCTGCAAATCACATCTTTGTGGTTCCTCCCTTTACTCCTAGTTGATATGGACAGAGACCAAAATATTTTCCCATTCTGCCGACATATATGGGGACTTAATCCCTTGGTTCAAAAATCAAAACAAGAGATATATTAGATTTTTTTTTTTTTTTTTTTTTGTATTTGAGCATGTTTCAAGCAGCAGGGAAAGGAAGGTGTGAGAGGCTGGGCTGAGTGAGGGAGTAGAGGGATGGGGGGGGGGGGGGGGGGATGGAGGTAGGGAAAGGTTTGGGAAATATGGAGGACTGCTTTGCTGGGTGCAGCTGATAGGGAAGGGTGGGAACATGGGGGTGTAAGTGCAACTAATCCTACATGTTCTGGCTCATGAGGCAGAACTGTGCTGAGATCTATGAATCTTTCAATTAAGCCACAGGTACTGGATTTCACAGTGACATGCATGGATCCTGAAATTGACACAAAATGGATGGATTTCTGGCATTAGATGCAGTGATTACAAGTATTACCGAAAACACAGGAAACATGTCTTCTCTGGCTCAGATATGATAAACTGCTGGTGGTGGGCAGAGAAGTAAACATCTATTTTCTTTACCAACTTGCATAAACAACATGAGCTGCAAATGACTGGAAAACAATTTGTAGTTTCCTTGTCAACATTTCTTTCACTCGTGTAAAAAAAAAAAAAAAAAGACCGGTCTATCTAGAGATAGTTCATATTTCCCATTAATTCTTTCATTAATTTTGGATTTCCCTTGTCACTCCAAAGGACAGATTTCTTGTCTGTAAATTGCTCTGATACGTTATGCAAGTACATATCCAACCAGGTAAGTTCCCTCCCGTCTCCCTACCCCAGACCAACTCAAAACCCACGAAAACTTTTCTTCTGGCCCAGTTCTACAGTAGGTTATAACCTGTAAATTTTTCTTAATCAACATGCAAATTTTTCTTAATCAACACTGCAACTGGGAGAATGTTGTTTTGTTGTTAATGCTATTCTTCTACCATCTGATCCCTTCCCTCCTCTGCTCTTCCTGTTAAGGCGAGTAAGGCAACATAGTAAATGGATCCAATGACTGCACAGTGCCCCCGAAGCCTGCTGCAGCCTCTGGAATCAGCAGTAAACCATTTCAAAACAGACTGTAAAATTACCAGTATACTAAAACTGTATTGAAATAAAGGGTAAAGGTCATATGTTATGAATAACACACAAACAGAAAACCACTGATGACAATAGAGTTTTCAAACACAAAATTCAGATACTGTTATGTGCTTGATCTACAAACCAGTAATAAATGATGTTCCTTTAGTCCAAAACTCTGAAGCATAGTTAAAAAAAACAAACTAATTGATATGAAAAGGTACAACAAAATCCAATTTACTAGCAAATGAAGAACATTTTTTTTTAATGTTGAACGCAAACTGAAAAAAAACAAGCACTGATATGAGAAAACACAACTCTTTTTCGTCCATCTAACCCACAAAAAAACAACAACAAACAAACAAAAAAAGCCAATATCCACCCATAAGAAACAATGCTCTGATTGTAACAAACCTGTTGAAAAGATAATAATTTCAGCTCAGCAGAATGTTGGCATACATTTTCCAAACTTTACCATTTCTTCAAGATCGCAACCTCTTCTTATTTATAAAATGACAAATTTTTTTTTCTCACTCATTGTATAAGACATCATTAATGGCTGACTGATCTGCTGCTGCATAATACACAACACTAGAAACAAAAACAGAAATTTGATGTGAAGAAAGTAAACCAGTGCAGTCGCATTCCATGAACAATGAGACTGCAGTCCGACTTTGACCTGTACCCCAAAATGTTTGCTCTAACACAAAAAGGTCGACCAAGGATCTCAAACAACAGGTGAAGGCATGGATTTACATGAAAAACAGGAAAGCCAAAAGACTGGTGATGGCCACTACTCCAGCTGAAGCCACACTCTGGGTTGCCACGCCTGTGTAGGCAAACTCATCAGTCCCTTCAATGCACTGCGGGACGGTGTCGTAGTTAGGAGAGCAGGCAGGAGGGTTGAGGTACCTCTTAGCAATGTCGACGTACAGCCTGGTGGTTTTGCAGCCACAGGGAGGCAGCACTTCCTTCTGGCACTGTGTGTTGTATTTGAAGGCACTGTAAAAGAAAAAAAAAACCCAAAATTATCAGTTTCACATTTTGGTAAAAATTAACAGGGTACTATTGCATGGAAATGACTCATCTCAGTGTAAACTATGATGTCACTTTGTCGAGGGATGTCAAAGCCAAATATGAACATGATAGTCATGCATATTTTCACATTTCACTGCACGTTTCACGTCTGTGCTGATCAGATTAACTCCAGGCACTGCATGGATTTACCAGAACATATGGCCTTTCTCTGTCTGTCTGTCTCTGTCTGTCCCTCTCTCTCTCATACAGGCCAGTTTGCTGCAACGGTAGGCATCATCTTTTCCCATTTTCACTCTCACAATTAAAATCGGAAATGAAATGAGGCAGGAACAAATACAAATAACCTCAACAGTAAACGATAAACAGTAAACAAGTGGGATATTTTTTGCTCCCATAAGAAAATCTAACACAGAGTAACTTCTATTCAAGACTGGCACAGCCTTTTAAACTTGAATAAAGTCAGACAAATACATAGACGAACAATCTAATAGTGGGGGAAAAAACAAGCGCAGGCCAACAACTGAACTGTCTTCATGGTAATGACTTGGCAAAGATTTGGACTTAAGGAGGGTGGGGGTTGAGTTTGAAGATGGAGAAACTGGGAACATGAAATTAAGAAAATATGTTACAGATATGAAAACTCTTCACTAGCTGCATAAGGGAACTATCGCAATCCCTTTTGAAGGCAGGTATATTTGTATTGCCACTTGTTTACTGTTTATATCGTTTACTGTTCCCTGCCTCATTTCATTTCCGATTTTGTTTTGATTAAATTGAGGTTATTTGTATTTGTTTCTGTCCATCTGTGTGTTTGTCTTTTGATCTCCCTTGCATCTTTGGGTGGATCCTCAAGTGTAGGCCCAAAGATTGTCCCCTACATTTTTATACTATTTGCATAATGTCTTTAGTTTTTCAGCAACTTTTTTCCTCCCCACACTTTCGTTTGGTTTCATTTACTACTCTTCGCTGGCTGCTTTGGGGGTGCTATTGGATTCTTTTTTGCACCCTTGGTGGTGAGAACACCACAGTACTATGGACTGTGGTGTGTCTCTATTTGACGCCAGGAGCTCAGACACAACCAGCCGTGTCTCCCTGATGAGTTCCGACCCAGCGGACGAAAGGCCTCGGAGCAGGCAATACAAATATATCTGCCTTCAAAAGGGATTGCGATGGTTCCCTTATGCAGCTAGTGAAGAGTTTTCATATCTGCAACATATTTTCTTAATTTCATGTTCCCAGTTTCTCCATCTTCAAACTCCCCCCCCCCCCCCCCTGCACCCCCCCCTGCCCCCCCCCCCCCCCCCCCCTTTAAGTCCAAATCTTTGCCAAGTCATTACCATGAAGACAGTTCAGTTGTTGGCCTGCGCTTGTTTTTTCCCCCACTATTAGATTGTTCATCTATGTATTTGTCTGACTTTATTCAAGTTTAAAAGGCTGTGCCAGTCTTGAATAAAAGTTACTCTGTGTTAGGTTTTCTTATGGGAGCAAAAAATATCCCACTTGTTTACTGTTCCTCACAATTAAGTCTACCCAGAACATTTCTCTATGCTTATTCTCACTCTCACAACTACTTTAACCATATGCTAACTGTAAAGTGATTGGGGGGGGGGGGGGGGGGGGGGCTACAGTATACTGATCAAAACCCCTAGCTCTGAAAGGAGTGTGGTTCAAGGTCCTGCAGTATGGGGTGGGGGTGGGGGGTGGGGTGGGGGGTGTAGTATATAGGACTTTTCAGATCGCCCAAGTCTATCAATAGATGAGCAGACCTATTTATGGATGGACCTCCTTCCGGTACATATGCACTCTTAAGATCAGGTATGCCAGGCATTCATTCACTTGAGCATAGGACAGGGGTGCAGGATCCACTGCTCTAGAAGGTGACCGAAATGTTTTCGATTGAATCAGCTTCCTCATTATTATGAATTTTTTTTCTACCTTGTCAGACATATCAGTCAATCTTTACCATTGAGCTGCATCCAGTTGTCTGTTGTTATAAAATCAGAAACTGCTAAAATGTTTTCAGGCTGGTATGTACACAGCTTATCACGCCTTCTCAGTGTTACTTCTGTGTTGTTAAAGCCACCTTCCCGATGATCTGCTCCTGATCACACAGCCAAAGGAAACATGAGGCAGTTGGTGCTGTGTATGCTCAGTGTTTGACAGCGCTGAACAGGTGGAACGCTAGTACACCCACACTTCCCCATGGTCACACACCTGGACAAAATGAATCGTCACCAGCTGACCACAGTAGCCACAAACGTCAAGTCCAGTTCACATCAAGTGATCAGACCAGTAGATTTTTTTTTTCTCCAATCTAATTTCTAGTCGCACAGAAAAGCTTTGAGAAAATGTTTTGACCGATTTGAGTTCTGTATAACTTGCAGTAACAATACACATTGGGTTTACCATAAAATTGCTATTGGTGTTCTTTGCACCAAAAAATGAGTTTTGTTGTTGTTGTTGTTGTTTACAAAGAGTGTGTGCAAATCTTCCACATTTTTTTAAAAGCAGGGGAGAGGGAAGGGGAAGGGGAAGATGGAGGCGAGGGTATGATTCCATCTTCCAAATTTAGTAAGAATGGAGGACGGGAGCCAGCTTGTTTCATTTTCATCTGCAGAAGAGGGTAGGGGGGATACCTTATCTTGTAGCTACTACAGTAAAAAGAGATTCTTCCAACACATATTACTTTGAAACCTGATTCATCAGTGTACTTTGGCACTAATTCTTTCCCTCTTGCCAGTTTTGTTTGTTTGCTTGTTTGATTCTTAATATTTCAGGGCCTGTAGTCGGAGCTATTTTTCCTATATATCAGCATGTTGTTGAAAAAGCAGATACAGTCAAACGCTAGTCCATGTGTGAAAGAGTTAGCAAGAGCTGTCACCAACACACCACCATGTTAATCTCTGCAGGTGCAATTACTGCTCAAGAACTTTGTCTCGAGATTTTTTTTCAAAGTAATTCATTACAATTCATCATACTGCAGGTGCAATTACTGCTCAAGAACTTTGTCTCGAGATTTTTTTTCAAAGTAATTCATTACAATTCATCATACTCTGTATTTTTGCAAACAGATGCACAAACTACAGCAAAGTTGTATGGGGTAAACAGCTCTGCTTTTGGTCCATTTTGTTTTCTGTTTAGAGGTTTTCTTTTTCTGGTTTAAAATGTGCCCAAATAGATCACTCACAGCCTTTTCATGGTCATCCTTTTGCCCCTGTAGGTTTCCAAAGTGTCGCATTAATTTTCCAGGAGATACGGCATATACCCTGAGCTTTTAGATTTTCAGATGAAACAGAGGATTAAATTGTGGAAGGACTAGTCAGCTGAACAGGAAATGTCTGGATAGCAAGAGCTGCTGATCTTAAACCTCCTACCTCCTGCTGAGGAGAAATGTTCATGCTCACACATCTATGTGATGTATCCAAACACGCATTTCATGACAGTAGACAAGATATGTCATTCAGTCTGGTATCCTTTCTTCATTTCTCCCAACAGCAAAGGACAGTGGTACTCACTTGCACAGCAGACTCTTAACGTCAGTGGTGCGGTGCTCTGTTCCCTTCCTGTAGCCACAGTCATACAAGGCAGATGCTTTGGATGTGACACACTTCTGGTTGATGTCTGCAAATGATTCAGCAAACTAGGGTAAGAATAGTACATGTTTGTTTCCAGCTCAGGTAACAACAACAACAAAATAGCAAAATGCAAATGAAAAAAAAAAAAAAAAACAACCTATCTACGAAGTAAAATTTCACTCTCAAAACCATTTACACAAACATAATGCTTGCACTAAAAAGATACAACTAGAAACTAAATTCCATCAAACATGTATAATATGCATGCAGCATAAAATACGATGACTCCCTTCACAAAGCAAAAAAAAAAAATGTACCCGACATCTAAAATCAAATTGGTCTAAAATGTTTGAAAATGGCAGTGAAGATAAATAAAAGGCTTCAGGGCAGTAACGGCAACAGAGAAGAAACAAGACAGGTGAAGCCAGAAGGAAGGGATAAGGAGACATACCATCAACATGCCGACACAGTTCAGCCAGCATCAGCTGAATGTTACGAGAGCCTGGCAGATAGCCCTTGTAATCGCTGGGCATACACTGACGTGCAACTTCCATGGCACAGCCCATGGCAAGCTGGTACTTGGGCAGCTTTCTGCACACACAGTTCATTCCCCTTCACTCTGTGTCCCTATCTACCTCCTTTCTGCACACACAGTTCATTCCCCTTCACTCTGTGTCCCTATCTACCTCCTTTCTGCACACACAGTTCATTCCCCTTCACTCTGTGTCCCTATCTACCTCCTTTCTGAACACACAGTTCATTCCCCTTCACTCTGTGTCCTATCTACCTTCTTTCTGAACACACAGTTCATTCCCCTTCACTCTGTGTCCCTATCTACCTCCTTTCTGAACACACAGTTCATTCCCCTTCACTCTGTGTCCCTATCTACCTCCTTTCTGAACACACAGTTCATTCCCCTTCACTCTGTGTCCCTATCTACCTCCTTTCTGAACACACAGTTCATTCCCCTTCACTCTGTGTCCTATCTACCTCCTTTCTGAACACACAGTTCATTCCCCTTCACTCTGTGTCCCTATCTACCTCCTTTCTGCACACACAGTTCATTCCCCTTCACTCTGTGTCCCTATCTACCTCCTTTCTGCACACACAGTTCATTCCCCTTCACTCTGTGTCCCTATCTACCTCCTTTCTGCACACACAGTTCATTCCCCTTCACTCTGTGTCCCTATCTACCTCCTTTCTGCACACACAGTTCATTCCCCTTCACTCTGTGTCCTATCTACCTTCTTTCTGAACACACAGTTCATTCCCCTTCACTCTGTGTCCCTATCTACCTCCTTTCTGCACACACAGTTCATTCCCCTTCACTCTGTGTCCCTATCTACCTCCTTTCTGCACACACAGTTCATTCCCCTTCATTCTGTGTCCTATCTACCTCCATGAAAGCTGAACACTAAACAAAAATGCTCATGTGCCTTTACAGCTTCTTGGTTGGAAGAAAAACATATTTCTGTGGGAAAACTTTTAACTTATCACATAAAACAAAAAACAGCACACCAACAAATTGAAAGACAAGAGGCAGATGGGCAAATGAATTAGTATGGGCAACGTTATGGTATTTAATTGCCAACGTTGTGAACTTTTAAGTCATGAAATTTCACTTTTGGTGCATGATGACATGACAATAAAATTCATATGTTCAAAATCTGCGTTCTTGTGTGAGATACTAAAATTACAATCCATGCTTTACATCAACTGCGAGACATAAAAATAATGAAAATAGCTTGCAAACATCACCAGAGTCAGAAGATTCTTTTTTTTTGGCAATGTTCCCCTGATATTTTGATTATTTTCATTTTTAATGAATTTCTATCTCAGGTGAAGTTAACATGCCATTTTGATCATTTTCATTTCTTACACTCGACTTAAGCAATTGATGAGAACAGTACTGTCCCACACAAAAACACAGTTTGTGAAAATAACATTAACTTCACCTACCAAGACTCAAGTTACACCATTTCAAACATAACAGCTTTGCCAATCACATGTACCTTAAAATACTGTGGAACTGGCCATGAATACAACTAAGTCAATAACAATGACACTCCATGTGGACAACAAATTGTCATGAATAAGCATTGAACCGAGGAAAGAATCTTTCTCACAAACACACACACACACACACACACACACACACACACACACAGACTGAGGCATGCATGCATAAACTCAAGCAAAATCACATCTTTTATAAACTCTTTCCCCACATGTAACAGTGGAGCTAGACTTTCCCCCTATTTGTACAATGTTTATGGTAGCACAATCACTGGTAATGTATTATGTTCAGCAGTTTACCATTTTTTTTTTTTTTTTTTCTGTGTTCGATTTCTGATTTAATTTGATCATTCTTAATCTAAAATAGATAGATCAATGTTGACGCCTGAAATCAGTAGTATAAAAATATAGGTTTCATGCATTGGTGTGTACTCAGACGGTATCACCAAGGTTCCATGTATTGGTGTGTACTCAGACAGTATCACCAAGGTTCCATGTATTGGTGTGTACTCAGACAGTATCACCAAGGTTCCATGTATTGGTGTGTACTCAGACAGTATCACCAAGGTTCCATGTATTGGTGTGTACTCAGACAGTATCACCAAGTGTTGGGCAGCATGTTGAGAATGGAGCAGTACACAACCTCTCACATGTGGGTGGCATGTAGGGAAAAAGCTAATACCACTTTCAGAAACGTGATGATGAACTGAAGAGCAAAAATACTCAATCCTGCATGCCAGTGTATCCATGCACAAACCTGTACGCTCTCAGGTGAGATTATGTGCGCACACACGTACACGTACACACACACACACACACTAACACTAACACGCACACGCACACACACACACACACTACACACACACACACACTGAAACAAATTTATTGTCAGACTAACTCATGGTTGTACTGACACACACACACACACACACACACACACACACACACACACACACTACACACACACACACACACACACACACACTACACACACACACACACACACACCTTTCCGCCCCTTACCTGCAGACAGCATGGAAGTCCTTACTGTTGGACAGGATGGCATCCAGGTAGCTTTTCTTGGCAGCCTGCCGGCCTCCTGACAGGTCGATATTGGGCAGCTCCACAACGATGCCCTGCTGGTCAAAACACTTCTGCTGTCCATCCTGAATGCTGCTCTGGCTGTAGCAGGAAACCTCAGGCAGCACAGGCACCCCCGTCACCAGCTCCAGCGCCACCATGGGCGCCACTGTTGTCACTCTGTACCCTGAAATGGAACACAAACATATCGAAAGAATAAAAAAATAAACACCATAAATTGACATTTGAGGTTAAGATGGCCACGTCTATGACAGTTTCATTCGTGTGGCTTTGAAGAACAGGCTGAAAATCCCTCAAACAGCATAAATTGACATTTGAGGTTAAAACCCGAAGAGTGCCTATAAGCTGTCAGCTGACGCCGAAGTAAAAATGCTTTCCCAGTGCCTATGGGCCGTCCACTGACGTCATGCATTTTTCTCGAATTTTCATTCGTTACTATTTCTATTGACGGACTTAAATAGAGTGTGCGTAGTAAGCCTTATATGTCTGTAGTATTAAAATGATATGCAAATGACCACACGTGAGGGGAAAGCCCATTTATTCTCATCACTGACTGGATGACCAGCCAGCACTTCGTCTCGCTTGTAAAGATGGAGGCGCAACCTTCAACAAGCGTAGCGACCAAATCAACGTATTTACACAGCTGAGCAGGCTCTGCTAATCATTTTTGACAAAGACAATAATCTTTTATTCAACGACTTACTCGAGCATGAAGGTGAGATGATGATTGTGATGGAATTGCCAACCGTATTCGTCAGTTATTGTGTCGGGCTGTGTGACCTCAGTGTGTGTTCAGCTGACTGGTTTGCCAGCGTCGAACGAGCTCGCCTAGTGTGTACTCTGCACTGAGTGCCAGTGGCCAGTGATGTGATAGTCAGCACGAGAGGGGAGCGTGGCCTGCTCGCGGCGTGACACGGGGCAGAGGGAAAGGTAGGAGAAGAGGAGGAGTGAAAGAGAGGGTTGAAGTCCAGCAAGGGGGCGTGGTGGGGGGAGGGGGGCGTGGTCGTGGACTGACCTGTCTGCATAAAGTGTGAGCGTCTTGATAGACTTCTAAACTGTTTTACTTTCATTTACATGTGTAGTGTGACAATACAAACTTTATTTTCAACTTTTTTGCTTTGTGTTCTTTTTTGGATGTGAAGCTGTAGTGGTAAATACATATGTTTTTGATCGTGCAAAAAAATCTATCCAAATCTAAATGCCTAAATATTTTTTTATTATCAAAATTAAAACAAAAGAAGCCCAGATTCAAAATCTTCATTCAATTTCCTTCAAAAATCATATATATTTCATTGTTATATCTTTTGTAGTTTCTGAGCTAGAATTTTTTGTTAATTATTACCCCCAAATCATTAGATTTCCCTGGCACTGGGAAAGCCTTTGTTTGTAACATTTTCAAGCAGTGAACGGGTTAACCTTTCTATCCCCGTTCCGCCCTATTCCGCCCGACCCGTCAGGCTCCTGATCCGCCCTGTACCGCCCGTTCCTCAGTAGGCTGATTGTCTCGGTGTGCCTCCCTTATTTGGGTTGACCACAGTAATAAGACAAACCGGTCGTTATCCGGGTCTTTCCTACCTTTCTCAGCGCCATTTGTGAAAGCGGTTTGTGGCTTTTTTGATTTTTAATCGATTTTTTTTGTCATCCCATCGACTTCCGACTACGATCAAAATGTCGCACTCTGACAGTGACAGTGACATGAGCTTGACTGTGGACCAAATGTTCAATATGAATGTGTTGCCGACCGAAAATGACGACTGGAATCAATCGGACATTGATCTCGACTCTGTAGACAGCGACTGTGACTATGAAGTTGCAGAAGGAGTGAATGCGAGTAGTGACAGTGACTCGGACATAGGCGACGCAGGTGACGCAGGTGCTACTGATGTCGGTGGATGTGCACAGTCATCGCAGTGGTCAAACGACGACTTTCGGACTGAAGTTCGTGTGTTTGATGCATACAGGGGCCCCCCACGTCCACAAGTGAATCTTCGAACACCTTTTGATTATTTTTCACTTGTTTTTCCTTCGGACGCATTCCATCTCATGGTCAGGGAAACCAACCTGTATGCAAGACAAACGCTCATGGCTGCTGGTCTTCCTGAGGATAAGTTTCAGCCAACCACTGTGGATGAAATCAGAGCTTTTGTTGGTCTTCTCATGTTTATGAACATGGCCCCTGTTCCTCATCGTGATTTTTATTGGAAAGACTCTTCTCCTTTCTTCAATCCCTGAGTGTCGAGTGTCATGTCGAAGAACAGGTTTGAACAGCTGAACCAGTATTTTCACCTCGCTGATACCACTCAGTTTGTTCCCAGAGGTCAGGCTGGGTATGACCCCCTGTTCAAAGTCAGACCTCTCATTTCCATGACTCAAGAATGTTTTGCTATGCAGTTTCTACCTGGGCAAAACATCACAGTAGATGAGGCCATGATCAAGTTCAAGGGTCGTTGTGGTTTTCTGCAGTACTTGCCTGCAAAACCAACAAAGTGGGGCCTCAAGGTGTGGGCTTTGTGTGATGCCGATTCTTTTTATATGCTGAATTATTCAGTATATACTGGGAAGACCAATGATGTGCCTGCTGGGACAGGTGAAGCCCTAGGGGATCGTGTCGTCAAACGCTTGGCAGAACCCCATTATTTCAAGTGGCACACCGTCTACTTTGATAATTATTTCACGTCAGTCCCCCTCATTCAATATCTGTTTCAGAAGAAAACCTTGGCATGTGGGACTGTGCGAAACAACAGGAAGGGTCTGCCACAGGATATGAAGCCAGCAAAATGTGTCAAAAAGTCTGGGGACACAAAGCGCTGGTTTCGTGAGATTGGCTATGATGATTTGAAGGGCAAGCTTCAGGCTGTTGCTTGGTTTGACCGTCGTAAGGTCACCCTTCTTACTTCTGTCCATGATGGAACCGATGGAGAGCTTGTCAGAAAAGGTGCAGGGGGTGTTGAAAAAGCCAGGTATTCTAGGCCCCCGGCTGTGGCTGATTACACCAAGAACTACAACGGTGTTGACAAGCATGATCAATTGCGATCATATTATTGTTCCAAGCAAAAATTCATGAAGTGGTGGAAATATGTGTTCTTCTTCTGCCTGGACACTGCTGCAGTAAATGCCTTTGTAATCTACAAAAACTCTGCAGATGCCCCACTGAAACTGCATGTGGATTTTCACACTGAGATTGTCATGGGCATGGTGAATGGTTTCAAGGGTCGAAAACGGATCGGCCGTCCCGTCGTTCACGACAATCCAGACAAGCACAAACACACTCCTTCCAAAATCCAGTCTGCCAGAGGCAAGAAGGACTGTGTCTGTTGCAAGAAGGAAGGCAGGAAAACCCCAGCAGGCAATGCCATCCAGTCAACACATGAGTGTGTGATGTGTAAGGTGGCTTTGTGCAAGGATCGTGGCTGCTTTTTTTCTTTTCACCAGCAGTGAGTAGGTTCCTACACACTCATTCTTAGCAGTACACCTGATACTTGACTAAATCAAGGACTGAACTTTGTCATTTTTGTTTTGTACAGACTGTTTTGGGGTTGACTAAATATTGAAAGTGCCACATACAAAAGTACTGGAGTTTGTGCATGTAAGAAAAGTGCACAACGGAAAGAAAATTTCATGTCAGTGATCTGTGTGTGACAAAAGTGATCAAAAGCAAGAACATTTCCAGTGACTGTGTTGTTTGTGTGTGATCACATTTGGATTATATAATTCATTACATCTGGAACCATATGGTGAGTACAACAAAAATATTTGAGTGTTGTTTTGTGTTGTGATGCCTGCCTCTCTTCCTTCCTACTAACACCTGCATATAGTTAGAAATATTATCAGTCATAGGAATTCTTTTTCTCACAAACACAAACTAACTCATGCAGATCAAAAAGCATGCACTCCAATACATTTTCAGTAAGTATGGTATGATTTTGACCTGTTATTTTTTTTTTAATTATTTTTTTCCTGCTATGTAACTGCTAGGTGACTTAAAAGCGTCACAAAAATTTCACGTATATTCCTAGCTACCTGTGTAACTACTAACACCTCACAACACCCATCAGTTCTTTTCAGATGGTGAACCTGACCACTTGCCACCAAAAAGGTAGGTGTTATAAAGTTGATGGGTGTTGTATTGCCTGTCTATCACCTATTTCACTGACGTAGGTGTGTTTCCCAGGTAAAATCAGGTGTGCGAGTGTTGAGTCATAAAAATATTTTCACATCCCCCTGAAATAACAAGTGCAAACCAAAGTTCAGCTTTTCATAGATTTTTGCTGAAAATTTGAAGTCTTTATATCCATTAGTTTATTTTTTACAATTTTTTAAAGTCAGTACCCCAATTCGGGCAGCGAATTCCAATATAAACTTAGTAGTCTAGGCGACTTCTGTCATACAAAATACAGGACAATGAAGGTTAAGATGACCACGTCTATGATAAGTTTAATTTCAGTGACTTTGATGAACAGGTGGAAAATCCCTCAACCTTTGTCTTTCCAGTTATAGCCAGAAACTGATTTCTTTTCTTTTTAGTGAAATAGGTGGTTTTTGTTTTTCTCCCCCCCCCCCCCCCCCCCCTTTTTTTTTTCTTTTTTTTTAAACATTTCTTTGCTGACTTTTTTGTGGTTGGCTGGTTGATTGTGCCTGTATGTCTGAGTGTGTGTAACACTTTGAAGTACTGCTGTACATGATGCCATTCTACGAACAGCTTACACAGCAAATGGCCTTCCTGGCTGAGACTGTTCAGCAGAAGACACAATGACTTGGCACTGCTCATCTCTCAAGCCCTCTCCCCTCATCTGGATCAAGTGACCCAGCACTGCTTCAACACTAAACCAGGCAAGTCTCTTATTTAAGTACTTACTTTCGCTCTTTACCTATCTGGCACTCCACTAGCGTGATGAACCAGGTAAGCAAACACCCATGGAAGTACTTGCCCATCTTGCCAGAAGTTGGACCTTGAAAGCACTATACCAATAAAATGAAGGTGATCAGCCAATCAGAGCAAAGGTAAAGGTCATCTGCTCCACAATCCACCATTTTCTCTGGGCACAATTTCTCTCTCTCTTGGTTTTGTTCTTCTTCTTCACCAGCATCAGTTTGTGTATTCATCTTCACTTTCAAATTCTGTGTCAATCATGACTCTGCTTGTGATTTCATAGTCTTCAGAGTGATTACAACCACTGCAGACACCCGATTTTCGCACTTCTTGATTTTATTTTTTCGTCCCCTAATATAAACGTAACAACCTATTGTTATATATCAACGGAAAGGGTCAAACACGAACTCTGCAATGAGCATAACTTAAATATATTTTAGGTAAAATAGCAACGCTACAGTTATGGAAACAACATAACTAAAGCGTAAGAGAACACAATCTTATGTTTGTTCGGTTCGTTTCTCTTTGTTCAGATTACTTTGGGGTCACAAAGGTCATTGCTAGCGCATGCAGACTTACTCTTTCCAATGGCTAGAACCCTGTTCGAAATATTTAGGGCAACTGCATCTCTTAGACCGTAGATGAGAGAACAGAGAATTTTTTAATAGTTGTGCTGGAACAGCACTACCGCTCGTCCAGGGAGTACGGCAGCGTTGCCGTAACCACGGAACGGTTCGTCATGAACGGATATACTGAGCCGCCGAAACAATTGCACAGTGCGTCGCGAAAAAGTTAAAGGGTTCATCTGGCTGACTGTCAGTAAAGTCATCCTGACACAGCCCCAGACACACACGACAGGGCAACGGCCTACTGACCTTGGTTAGACTGTTTGCAGGCCGGGGGTGTCCAGAAGTGTTCGAAGTAGTAAACAAACAGAACCATCGTCTGGCCCCTACAGCCGTTCAGCTTCTCCCGAGCACATTCCATGGCCATTTCGAAGACCCTGCCCATCAATTCGTGTGCATGCATGAGTCATAGTTTACCTGCTTTCACAAGTCATGGTAATCTTTTTTTCAGATTAATGTAAAAATCACTGTTTATATGATGGTCATGTCTCACTGCCATTTCAGGTTGATGAGCAGAAAACAGGAAATTACCAAAGAATAATGTCAGTGTGAATAATAATTAGCAATTAATATTATTCTATTGATAAAAAAGGCCATTTTCATGAAAACAGAGCAAAAGCAATTAAAAAAAAAAACCCAACAACATTGCTATGGTTTTGACATTGGCAAGTGCATATATTTTCCTTCTGTTACAAAAATCCTTGCCTATTTCGCCATTTACAACATGTTCAGAAACACCTAACAGTTAGTGGACCTTGCATGCATTTAGCAGCTCGAGTCCAGCCAGAGACTTGGTCTTGGTTCAAACCAAGAGCATCTGACTCTTATTCCACACATAAATAAGAAGTACAGGGAGGAAAACTTTCACAAAAGTGAGTGGCTTCCCTTGCAGGCCACCTACTTGCAAACAACGAAGGTGGAGTCCTTGTCATGCTCTCCTCCAGAAAAATATGCGATTTCTTTGTTCCGCATACATTGCTGCATGGGTGTGTTCTGTTCCTTGATACATTGTCCATCAATATCTGAAACAGGCCGCCCACAATATTTAGTTCACAGCACAACGTCACACAGATTCTGGATTGTCTTACACATGCCAAGTATCAGCAACTGACACAATATTTAGTTCACAGCACAATGTCACACAGATTCTGGATTATCTTACACATGCCAAGTATCAGCAACTGACACAATATTTAGTTCACAGCACAATGTCACACAGATTCTGGATTATCTTACACATGCCAAGTATCAGCAACTGACACAATATTTAGTTCACAGCACAATGTCACACAGATTCTGGATTATCTTACACATGCCAAGTATCAGCAACTGACACAATATTTTGTTCACAGCACAATGTCACACAGATTCTGGATTATCTTACACATGCCAAGTATCAGCAACTGACACAATATTTAGTTCACAGCACAATGTCACACAGATTCTGGATTATCTTACACATGCCAAGTATCAGCAACTGACACAATATTCAGTTCACAGCACAACGTCACACAGATTCTGGATTGTCTTACACATGCCAAGTATCAGCATCTGACACAAGAAGACAGACCATCAATGCATCATCATGTAACTCACAATATGCTTTCACACGATTTCTTTTCTTTTTTTCTTTCCTTTTTTTTTCTCTCTTTGGTCTCATCTTCTGCACTTTTTCTGTAAGGGTAATCAACATCAGGTCATCCAGAGACGATGTGGCTAAGGGGACATAACACTACTGCCCTTTCCCTTTGGAGGTGCTAGTGGTTGAACTGATCCCAAACACCCAGGACACCAGAGCTGATCCCCCTTTCATGATGACTGAGTGTACTCCTCTGGATGACCCCCACCATGGGCCAACCATCAACTTGCCAACACCAAGTATTTCCACACCAGTTCAGCTAAGGATGTGGATGTGAAGAGGGAACTGAACAGCTCGCCCCGATGGCAGAGCATGAAGGGGCACAGAAATCAAGACACTCTTTCTCCATTCTGGTCTGAGACTACATAACAGGGCTGTAGTCCATGCTTCCTTTTCCCGGCACCAACCATGCTGTGAAATACAGACACCTGCAGTGTTGGTCCAAAAATCTGATCAACATTCTAAAAATGGATGAATTTCAGAAGGTTCTACTCTTTTCTGTTTGACAAAATTGGAGCTCATAGGATCATTCTGGAAACACGATGGCTGTGGCTGAATGTATGTCCCTTTGAAGAATCAAACCCACAACTTCCCAGCTACTCCTGTCTACACTTGTAAACAGTCATCATCATCATCATCACCTATTATCCCTCCTGGGGTACAGGCCGCCAACCAAGGACCTCCAGGCATCTGTCCTGGGTTCTTTTCTCCAGCTGGTTCCAAGTCATTTTGTAAACAGTGCTTTCTGCTCTAGGAAACTGTGTGTCGAGGTCAGCCAGGCTTAAATGAAACTAACAGTAAAACTGAAACAGGGCCAAAATGAACCTGAACATGGCAACTACTTGGTATGACACATTCAGGAACAAAACTGCCTAATAACATTACCTCAGCTAAGATTGGACTCAAAGATATGAACAGCCAGAAGAAAACTTTCATGCTGAATGTTTTTTTTTTTTTTTTCAGTAGATGTTTCCAAAAGCCGTCACAAGAAAGATCACATTCAAAGACAGAAAAATAAATGTACTGACTGTCCTTGTTGTTACACAAGTACGTGATGCCCTGCTCTATCTGCTGCAGGTCGGGCAAAAGGTCACCACTCATGCATTTCCGGGACACGTCCAGTGCACACTCTAGGGCGAGTATGTAGGAGCCCCGTTTTCTGTACAAATAAAACAACGTTACAATTCAATTTAAGATTTTCTTTTCAAAGCTTCCTGATTTAAATGGAAATTTCATCTTAACTCAACCTTTGCTTTCAGTAGTACCTACACTACAGCTTTCTGTGTAACTAAAACTATTAGACATAGATGTTGGTGTTACATGCACATGTATATATCCAAAATGCTTCCTCAATCACTTGGAGATTGTGTCGAGTATCTACTTTTTACCATTTACTAGTCAGCATGTAAAGTGAATGTTCAAATCAGTTATCTGAACTAGAAGCTGCCAGAGGTACTTTCTTTTCTATTTCTTTGCCTGATCATAATTGTGGTGTCACTACAGTATCTAATATGTAAATATATAAATACTATGTCTTGACACTGGCTGAATAATAGACTGTTAAAGGGGACCACAGCTGGAGTATAAAATGCTTGTACTAATCACTTACAGGGAGCATGTACAATACAAAATGTCAGAAATAATGGCCTTGCTATTACAATTCTGCAGGTTATGGTTGATGAAGGGAGATGGAAGGAAGACACACACACACACACACACACACACACACACACCACACACACACCACACCACCACACACACCACCACCACCACCACCACCACCACCACCACCACCACCACCACCACCACCACCCACCAACAACAACAACAGACTGACAACATTATTGAATGAACTGGGAAATTCATTTGCAGAGACCAAGACTTTGGCACACAAGCAACAGAGCCCGAGGAATCTGGTGAACAGTTCTTCAGTGCATCACCCCAGTGACTCTTCATGGAGAAGAAGAATAAAAATGGTTTTACTTTTTGCTGTGGAGGATTTGAAAACCGTCCTTTTCAGAGGTCGGAGTAATACCAGCATGAGTACAACAGGCCTGTCGCCTGAGCAATGCTCGCATGCAGGTTCACGTTTCTGCTCAGCTGCTTCCCGAGCATTGCTCCTGCACAGGGTTAAAAGTCTTATTCAACATAACACCATCTTCAACAGGGCCACACTCACTGACAGACATGGTCTATGTCCTTGTGGAGGGCATCCTGGATGTGTTCAGTGTCCCAGCTCAGCGGCAGGCCATAGTTGGTGAAACATTGACGCTGTTTATTGAGTCTGGAGGCTTTGTCGTCACAGTCCACAGCCAAGCCATAGCTGCAGCAGAACGTCAAGACTCCTGAAACATTGAACAAGCATTATTACTGATTCATACTGCTCATCTTTTTCCAACATCAACGAATATTTTTGTGACTTCAATGATAAACAAACAAACATGGTCTTTTCACAAAAGAAATGCACTGCCAACACATCACCTGTGACAAAAAGTTATGTTATAAATAACACGGGGTAAAGTACTATGAATGATAAAGTATCTTGCCAAAAGTGGCAAAAAAAATCAAAAGGTACTGATGTGTTACATTCTGTGACAAATGCTACCAAAGTCATCGATGCTGTAACTTCATATTACCTTTTACTTTGTGATAAACTCATCTGTGTAATTTTGTGGTCTTTCCTATGGTATTTTCTGAACAATGTACATTGATTTGAATGAATATTGTGACACCTATGGATTTGTTTCATGTCTGCGTGTTTGCATTACAGCGTTATATTATTTACCATGAATATTAAACATACACATATACCAGTACACACTCACATGCACTCTCTCAACCACTCTTACAATCCCTCCACCCATGCATATATACCAACAGGCATGCATACACACACACACACACAGACACGCACACACATGAGCGCGCGCACACACACACACACACACACACACAAACACACACACACACACACTTATTTTTGTTGATGAATTTTATGAACTACAAGCATGGCATACAAGTGGATGGAAAGGAACTGAAAACCAGAACCCAACTCACACAAAGAGAAACCCGGACAAATGTCACCCCATGTTATACATTGTACAAATACAAATTAACGTCCATTTGTTGAGGCATATGGGTCAGGGAACAAAAAGATGGTGGTGCGATGGTAAATGTCAAACCATCTGTTACTTCATTCAGAGCTCTGGTTTTAGCAAAACAATGGTCTGCCCTTGCAAAATGATGCAGAATAAAACAAGGACACGTGATCACAAACAATGAGCCCTACACTCCTGAGTAGCCAAAACCTCAGTAAACATACAAATTTGACAAAGCCCCATAGACACAAGAACATAAAACGCCATTCATTTATACAGAACTAGAACTTGAATTAAACACACAGACACACACACACACATAAACAGTGGCATCTAATCAATACAAAGGCACTTAGAGCGAAGATAAACCCATACACACGTAGCTGTTTCTACAATTCATTTTGTTATGAAAACAACAGAGAAGTGTTTCAGATTTTATTCTTGCTTTGCATTGCAAAAAAAAAAAAAACAACCCAAGAGAGAGAGAGGTGGGGGTGGGGGTGGGGGGGGGGGGACAAAAGGCCCACTAGTAAAAAAAACAAAAGGGGGGGGGGGGGAGGTGTTACAAAAGTGCGGGGGAAAAAAAGGAGAAGCAGGCCTAGTCCAACTCCTAAAAAGAACTGAACTATATAATTACTTCACAGAATGAAAGCACTAAAGAAAAACCTGGGCAGAAACAAACTTTGTAGGCTACACACTCAGAAAGTTTACATGAGCTAGACTGCAAAATCAGTGTGTTCAGAACTTGTAATCCAGAGCCAGAGAGACAGACAGCTACCACCCTGTTTGCAGCCCTGGGAGCTGGATACCTATCTGAATCATGATGGAAGATCTTATATTCTTTTCTGTAAACATGATGGAAGATCTTTTATTCTTTTCTGTAAACAGAGTTAAACAGTTTACTTCCTGTTTTAATCTGTTACATGGGTGAAAATGGCTAAACAGTTTACTTCCTGTTTTAATCTGTTACGTGGGTGAAAATGGCTAAACAGTTTACTTCCTGTTTTAATCTGTTACATGGGTGAACATGGCTAAACAGTTTACTTCCTGTTTTAATCTGTTACGTGGGTGAACATGGCTAAACAGTTTACTTCCTGTTTTAATCTGTTACGTGGGTGAAAATGGCTAAAAAGTTTACTTCCTGTTTTAATCTGTTATGTGGGTGAACATGGCTAAACAGTTTACTTCCTGTTTTAATCTGTTACGTGGGCGAAAATGGCTGGACCTGTCCCCAAAAGTACATATGTAAAAGATAAAGGACCAAAATGCAGAACTCACAACAGTGGGATCCAAGGCACAACAACATGAGGGTAAACCACCAGCCGCTGTGGCAAAGTGGTTAGCGTCGCGCACTCCTGGCTGGGAGGTCTTGGGTTCGAATCCCATCAGAGTCATGTGGGTTTTTCTGCCCCAACTGGCTCCTACCCAGAGTTGAGTTTGCTGTGGACTCAGTTGGGAAGACTGGGACCACACAGTCGAGTTTCATCCACTTAATGGATGTGTTTCTGAGAGTGTTGCTCAATTTCCTGACCAACACTGCAGGTGTCTGTATCTCTCGGGCCTGGTTGACGGCGAGATATATTATGAAAGGAAGCGTAGAGTACAGCCGTGTCATGTAGTCTCAGACTGAAATGGAAATCCGCGCATCATCTTAATCATCCTCATTCTCATTGATCAGCATTATAAAAAAAAAAGCCTCAAGTTCTGTGGCCCTTCATGCCCTGCTCTCATGGTGACCTCAATTTCAATGTCCTCTCCACATCTGTGGCCTTGGTTTGGTTCCGTCGGGGTCACCGGTATCGGCGAGTCCACGGGGGCTGTCGTTGGACGGACATGGTGGCGCCCTCTGGAAGGAGAGCTCACTCACGCCGGCTCCGCGACTAGGCAATTATTGTCGTCAGTAGGGGGCTTAGTAGGTGGTGTCCTGCATATGTTAGATCAGAACAGGTGCCACTGAACACCACCGAAGTGACTCGGCAGTGCAGTGTCTCCTCCAATGGGTTGCCTCTTGATGACTTGAAATTGACTGCTCCCTGTGGATTGCTGGTGCCAGGGCTGTGGTGGGACCGACCGGGCTGTGGCTGTGGACGGGGTGTCGGAATGAGCGGTGTGAGTACACTCACTGCCTCTGAGGTGGCGCAGAGGTTGGGACAGCAAAAAAAAAAGAAAAAAAAAAGAGGGTAAACCCCCCCCCTTTTTTTTTTTTTTCTACATAAAGAGGTTTGTTGACAGAAACTGAATTCTAAGATAAACATTTTCATCTCTCAGGAACAACTCTTACATTCCACAAGATCAAAAGAAATTTTTTTTTCTGTCATCATTTGCACGATACGGTTAACTAATTGGAACAAAATGGAGAAGAGATACTAACCACACTAATGTAAAAAGAGGCTGTGGACTTTATATTCTTTAGATAGAGAATTTATAACACATAAATAAAACCTGATTTCTTTCGTAAAACATTGTTTCAAGAACAGTTACTGTGAAACAAAAATTCTGTTTCAACCTTCCTGGCACTATGGCTGCCTCTCTCCCTTTTCCTCTTCTAAATTGTGATTCCTGTGTCTAGTCTGCTAAGCGAAAAAAAAAAAAAAAAAATCCCTTCTTCCTTTCTTCTGGCTGCGCAATAACCAGCACATACAACAACAACAACAACAACAACAACAAAAGAAAAGAAAAAAAAAAAGACAAAGCAAAGCCAGGAGATCAATGAAATCTCTGAAGTGTTGTCCTAGTAACCAGCCCAGATTGACATGGAAAGGCACAACACTGCATGCATACTACTACGTACAGTTCGACTATATATCTACATCTGTATTGAGTTAGGACAAAAACAGCATCTTCCCCTGCTTCTAGCCTGTAGTGTGTTTGCCAAGTCTGCATCTCCAAGTAGTATGGGAAATTGCTGCCCTCAAAAGGTCAAAATCACAGATTTGTTTCTTAAGGGTAACGATCAATTATTTTTTGTGAACTTCAAGAAAACAGTTATGATGACATTATAATTTTCACGGATTTAGACACCATTTAAGCGCTAAGATACAGTGAGCTCTGAAATCATAAAATTCATTTCTGGCAATCAGCTGTACACCATCCTAGGTACAGTGCCATCTTTCAAAGCATGCATTGGCACAAGAGTGATTGGTGGCTGTTTTCATGCGTCTAATTACTTTCTGTCCAATTAACGTAAAAACAAAACTATTGGGACAAAAATGCAACACAATTATCAGTTTCATGACAAAAAAAAAAGGTTGTCTCACTGTTCTCATCATGAACTTTTCTGTTTTCTTGAGCTGTGGGCTTTAAAAGCTTGAGATCTCTCATCATGGGAGCATACACACACACACACACACACACACACACACACACACACACACACATGTATATATATATATATATGTATCTACATCTAGATATCTACATCTATCTACCTATACTATTGATATGTATTCAAAAACTGATTCAAACATACACCCATATGATAAAATGCACTAGCAGAGAGTGAGAGATTGAGAGAGAGAGAGAGAGAGAGAGAGAGAGAGAGAGAGATTGAGAGAGAGAGAGAGAGAGTGTTGGTGGCTGTTAATATAACGACACACAGGAAAGCTTTTAGATAACTTCAAATGGATTTGCTATTTCTGTCTTTCATATATCTCTATGTGCACAAATGCTGTGTTTAGTTTGGAGAGGTGCCTGTGTTATATGTGAGTGAGTGAATGAGTGAGTGAGTGAAAGAGAGAGAGAGAGAAAGAGAGAAAGAGAGAGAGAGAAAGAGAGAGAGAGAGAGAGAGAGAGAGTGTGTGTGTGTGTGTGTGTGCGCGAGTGTGTCCCTGGTTGTGCATAGAAATGTGCCATCCGAATTTTGTGTTCATTTGTATGACCAATTTACGTGAGTAGTCCATGCATTTACATGAAGTACATGCACTTTGTTGACATACTTTTGACCCTTATCCAAACTTCTTTTTTACTCTGTCTTGTTTTGATTTGGCTTGTTTGTTCATATAATAACAAATTTGTGTACACATATGAAATAAATGATTCCTTCTGCAGACTGATGAATGCATATTACATTTACTTCAGATCCAATTTGATTTCAACTGTTTCTTTTCTCTAGACATAGTCTGTCTCTGCCTAATCATATCCAGATTTTGTTAATTCCGATTTACTTCAGAATCTGGTTAGTGTTTACTGCAATCTTTTCTTCTGTGTGTGTGTGTCTGTGTGTGTGTGTGTGTGTGTGTGTGTGAGTGAGTGAGTGAGTGAGAGAGAGAGAGAGAGTGTGTGTGTGTGTGTGTGTGTGTGTGTGTGTGACTGGACATGCATTTTTCTGAGCGTCTATGCACCATCATTCATCGTTATTGGTAGTCGTCCATATATCTGTAAAAAATATCAACACGAGACAAAAACAAAAACAAAAACAAAGCCAAATCACTACGATATCAATGCGGTTTTTCGTACTGATGCACAGCCCCCACACAAGTCAGACGCCTAGTTCCTGCCGACCACCCCCCCCCCCCCCCCCCATCATCGGTTTGACGCGTGCAACAAAGCGCTGAAAATGCTATGATAAATTTCCATTCAGCACAGACTGACTTCCGCTCTGTGCTTTCCACCTGCACATCGAGCACGACCACCTGAGCGCCTCCCTGTTCCTTCGTACCGGGGCTTGCTGCATATCACACTGCCACTCCATGATAAATCAAGCGTTACGAATTATGCATGGACCGTTGGTGACATCAGTGTGTGTGTGTGTGTGTGTGTGTGTGTGTGTGTGTGTGTGTGTGTGTGTGTGTGCGTGCGTGCGTGCGAGTGTGTGTGTGTGTGTGTGTGTGTACGCGCGTTGTGCGTGCTTTGTGTGCATGTGTCTGTGTGAGTGAGCGCGCATATTTTAGTGTGCATGGATATATTATTACCATCCACTGCCACATGCGTCAATGTTTCTGTATTGTGTTCAGGAGCACACACTCACTATTAACATACACACACACACGCACGCACGCACAGAGAGAGAGAGAGAGAGAGAGAGAGGGGGGGGGGCCGTGATCAGACGTTTCCATTGACATAATGTAGCCTATATCATATTGATAGTTGTTTCGCGATATCACTGCAGCTCTAAAGTTCTCCACATTTTCATTGACATGGCCATTCTTATTGTACAGTCAAATTTTGCGAATGGCACTGGCACTGTCTTTCAATCAAGACACTATCCGCGTCTCCTACCCCCACCCCTTCCACCCATGCCCACTCTCACGCTTTTTTTTTTTTTTTTTTCTTAACTTACGGTCTCTTGCTCCGGCAGAACAACTTTAAAAATGAAAAACAAAACAAAACAAACAAACAAAACTACCACCACCTGCTCTCGCGGCCTATGGTAGCTGCCTGCACGGAGCCCGCCTTCCCTTGAATTAGCCTTCCCTTGAATTAACGCAGCTGAGCTGGCACAACGCCCAAACCCAGCAGACCTACTTATTATACGAGTTTCTGCCTGCCACTGTGGCTCAGCGTTCCACTTCACAATAGGGATCACATCACAGATATATCGCACACCAATGTTAATATACTACGCACAAAAAGTTAAGGATCGGTATGTGAAAACAGGTGCGTAATAAACTCAGTTCGCTACTGTTATTTATTTCTTAGTCCAGCCAAATTGTCATGAATTCTTGTTCAGCTGTAAGTGGGCGACGTTGTGTTAGTGCGAAAATTGCACGGGATTCTCTACTACTGAGCTGGGCCGCAAACGGAAAAGCGGAAACTTGCGAAAAATGACCTTGTTTTGGACCGTTCTGCCTGAACACACTGCACTTGCCAGATGGAAAAACCATTATGCACGTGCAAGCACTGCTGTTTATGTGTGAGATGCTGTCGCTCGCTTGGCTATATAAGAAGACATTCCACCAGTAGTAGGCCTGATCTGACAATGCCTCCACGACGAAAATTAAGTGAGTTGGATAGGGGACGAGCTGTTGCATGGTTCCAAGATGGTGTTCCCAAGCGAAAAGTGGCCAGGCGACTTCATGTGTCCATCTCGGTCATTGTCCGACTGATCCAACGCTTCACAGCCACTGGGATTGTCCATGAAAGGCGCATATCTGGTCGACCGAAGAAGACAACCCCACATGACGATCGTCTCATTGAACGACAAGCCCTGCAGACAAGAACAGCCTCTTCCAGCATAATTCAAAGGCAGTTCAGGGTGGCTACTAACATCAACATCAGCCAGCAGACCATACGGAACCGCCTACATGGGTTTAATCTCCGTTCTCGTCGCCCAGCAGTACGGCCACGCTTAACTCCAGCCCATAGGGCAGCACGCCGCGCCTTCTGCGCACGTCACGTGAGGTGGACACGTCAGCAATGGTCCCAGGTCCTGTTCAGTGATGAATCACGCTTCACCCTGCACCACAACGACGGCCGACTGAGGGTCTGGAGGCGCCCAGGGCAACGCTTTACTGACGCCACTGTCCAAGAAAAGGTGGCCTTTGGTGGAGGTTCTGTAATGGTCTGGGGGGCCTTCAGCCTTCGCCACAGAACACCCTTGTATCATGTACAGGGTAACCTGACTGGCATCCGATACCGGGATAAGATCCTTCGACCGCTGGCTGTGCCTACACTGCAGCAGATGGGACCGAGGGCTGTCTACCAGGATGACAATGCTCGCCCCCACAGGGCAAGGGTGGTCAACGACTTCCTGCAGCAGTCTGGAGTCAACAGAATGGAGTGGCCAGCATGCAGTCCCGATCTCAACCCGATTGAGAACCTCTGGGATGAGCTGGATCGCAAAGTGAGGAGCCACCCCCCTCCCAGGGATGCCCAACACCTCTACCAGATGCTGCAGGCTGAGTGGCAGGCGCTTCCACAGAGGATCTTCACCAACCTGGTCAACTCGATGAGGACTCGCTGCGTCGAGTGCCAGAACAGCCATGTTGGTTACACGCATTACTGAGCTTTTGGGAGCATCAGTATGCCCTGTCTTGTGATTTCAATGACTTTGGGAAATCAAATTTGGATACGTACCCACTTTAATCAAATGTACACACCAAACGATTGCTCGAGATTGAAGGCAATTGTGTATCGTTATCACTAAAGAATGGAATTAAATGTTGGCCAAACTTCAACGCATTGACTTTCTTATTTTGACAGTTATGAATGTTTGTGAAAGTGATCCTTAACTTTTTGTGCGTAGCTTATATACCCACTGCTGATCCCCTATACTGTGGGGGAAACCATCTCCAGAGAGAGAGAGAGAGAGAAAGAGAGAGAGAGGGGAAGGAGATAACGGGGTGGGGGGGGGGGGTAGGATGGATTGGGGGAGCTATCTCACTGTACACGTTACCACAAGACTGCCAGCTAACCGATTAATTCACACGGGCACAGGAGAAGCCCATTTTTAAGGGGAGCGTAAGAAGGGCAAGATAGGACTCGCGTCGGCCGACGGCTCCACTTGGAGCATGAACGCGTGAGACAGAATGAATGAATGGTTTATTGAGATCAGCTTGCACAGTCCATTCTCATGGAGGGAGCACGGTGGGGACAGGGGCTGTTCATAAAATAAATGTCAAAAAAATAAACATCCAATACATGGCAGAAAAATAACATCGCAACGTGGAAAACACATCACGGAAAGAGTTGTCCAACTGAACACTAGTGTAACTATCAACATGATTGCCAACAAGTTTATCCACAGTCATCAACATTTCCGTTATTGACAGCTGTGCTGTTGGAAGTCAGTTTCACGTCTCCCCTATCAGTATAGGAAAGACTGTCCATGCTTCTTCTCATGTCCAGTCACTATGCCAGTGTGTCACTTTTTGTCACGTTATCTGGAGGATTACATTGTGGATCATTCATTAGAAAACTATCCTCCGGATCATTTCTTCCTTGTAATTCATGATTAGCTCTACTTGCTTCATCTTCGGTCCTGCATTGTGTACTGGACTTTTCAGTCAGTGGTGGTCTGCCCTCTTGAGAGATCACTGCACTCGACTCGTCAACACAGCCTTGAGTAACAACACTTGGTCTGACTGACACCAAATCCAGCATAGGTGCGCTTCATCGAAAGCGACTGTCACAGACTGTTTGTCACAGTTGCTCATGTCAATTTCCTGCTGAATGTCATTGTGCTGTGTATCTCGTGCAGGCTGGTATAGCGAGGGATAGGGGTGGTTACCACACAGCAACACGTCACCACTCACAGCTTAGCTGTTGTCAGCACTGTCGTAATAAAACAGGCTTGGTGACGTCGGAGAAGATGAGAGTTCACACTGCTGTCTCTTTCTCTGGCTGTCCGCTCTGTTTCTGTTCACCTGCGACGGACATTTTCGTCGGTAGACAGCACGGTGGTTTTCGTTTCGAGTGGCGGGGGGGGGGGGGGGGGGGGGGGGGGGGGGGGGGGGGGGGGGGGGGACTGGTCGGTAGTCGTTAACCGCAGAATGTCGACCGTTTGTTTGCCTCTGCCCCTCAATTTTAAATGAGGACAGCGTCATTTCCAGCAGAGCAGCAATTAAGCGTATAGTTTCTAAAACATGTGGAAGACCTTCGACGGGCATACTGAAAGGATTACAGGTGACAGTGGTTCAAATTTAGCAGGGCCGCTCAAAACACGTCTTGCCGGGAGCCAGACAAGGGAAGAGAGAGAGAGAGAGAGGGAGAGAGAGAGAGAGAGAGAGAGAGAGAGAGAGGGGAGACAGACAGACAGACAGACAGACAGACAGAGAGACAGAGAACAAAAAGCGCGAATCCAGAAATTTCTAAACCCTATGGCTCAACTTTGGCAGATGTCTTCGCTCTCCCAAGCACTCTTCTGACTGACCTAAGCACTGACCTAACCTGGGCACCCTGCTGAATCATCCAACATATTCAATAGTGACATCTACATTTCATGTCAACTTTTCACCAAAGATGAGTCAATACGGCAGATGGCGATGAACATGTCGGGAGAGTGGGCCGAGAGGACCCAACACACACTGCCAGATGAACTCATCAGGACGACAACACACTCGAAAGGCTTCAACAATGCCAATTTTAGTTGCAAAGTGAGGCGACTGCAGGTTGAAATCTAAACATTAAAAAAAAAAGTATTTATAATAACTCCGCCGAACAACATGTACAAACGAATCACAAAACAAAACACGACGCGTTTCGACCTCTTAGGTCTTCTTCAGGCAATCACTTTTCTTTGCCAAATTCGGCGCAAGAAGGCGTTAAATGAAGACGAGGCCGTCGAGAATTTTGATAGGCACGACGGGATTTTCGTACTCGCAACATCTGCGAACTCGGACTTTAAAAAAGAAAAAAAAAAAAATTATATCTCTGGGTAAACATGCAGACACCCTGCCTGAACCCCACGCTGAAATGACTCCGTCCTAATTGCGCCTAGGACCGATTTACGTGGCAGTGTTTCGAAACAAAACAAAACAAAAAATCCATTCTTTCTTCTTGGCTTTTTGTTTGAAACCCAAAGGGAGGGCAGTGGGGGGGGGGGTCATGACTCTGTGTGTGTGTGTGTGTGTGTGTGTGTGTGTGTGTGTGTGTGTGTGTGTGTGTGCGTGCGTACGCGTGCTTTGGCACGTACTAAGACGAATGCATCTCCCATAGTTGCTGTCCATGGTCACAGTGGCATCAGGATTGTGGTGGGACATGTGGGAGGTGCACCCCTCCTGAAAATAGGGGTAACTACCTGCTCCCCCCACCCCAATATTTGAGGCCCCAAAATGTGGACGGCATGTCATGGTGCGCCCCTATCCTCACCCCCTCCGCTTTTACAGAAATTTGGATGAGAGAGCACCTCTAACTTAAAAAAAAAAGATAAATAAAAGGGAGCCCCTCACTCCCTCCGTTTTTAAATGAATGTCGGACACACACACACACACACACACACACACACACACACGCACACAACTTTCATGAAAATTAAAGTTGGAAGATGAACCCTCTCCCTTCCCTAACTCTAACTCTTCCCTAATTTGATAACAAAAAATTTGGCAGAGTGTAGTGATGTTGCCCCCCCCCCCCCCTTTCCCCTTCCCAACCCCTCTCCACGATGCATCTCATCTTCTGATACCACTGGGTCACACGTGTTTCATTCGGTTTGGGTCGTTCTCGGTCTTTGAACTTTGTTGTACACAAACAGCACGCTCCTAGCTCTTGCGAACATTTAAAGCAAACTCAGAGAAGAGAATATTTTTTTAAAGTCTATTTGATTTTGTAATTTTCTGATGCAACTTTCCCCACTCAACGTTTGTTGGCAAAGTCCAGTGTTCTTTCCAGCAGGCAAACAATTCATGTCCAGAGTCGACGTCTTGCCGAATACAACGCTAAGACAGGCGTGTAGAACTACGCGGCGGCCATCTATTCTTGGTGCAAGCACTGATCTCTCCTCATTGCTCGTGAGGGTCAGCTATCGATTAACTGTCCTGCCACAGACTAGCGGAGGGAAGGAGATGCGCATTTCGTGGCCAACAATACAAGAGCTGACGACCGCGAGATTTCCGCTCTTTGGGATCTCACCGCGTGATCTCTCGCTAACAGAACTGGCAAAAGTGCCTCTCTCCAGCCAGCCTGTTTCTTCCCCAGGGACGGATTAGGAGTTAGGAGGTGTGGACACAGTATGGCTCCTGAGCCTCCATACTGACCCTCCAGAAAAAAAAAAAAAAAAAGGCGGTCGAGAAAGAAATCCACTCGTTCGCGTCCAGAGATTTTCCTCGCAGTGTGTGTGTGTGTGTGTGTGCGTGTGTGTGTGTGTGTGTGCGTGTGTGTGTGTGTGTGTGTGTGTGTGTGTGTGAGAGTGTGTGTAGGTGTGGGGGGGGGGGGAGGAGGGGAGTGCGTATGCGTGTGCGTGCGTGCGTGCGAGTGGAGAAACAGAAAGAAAGAAAAGACAGTAAAAAACTAAAGAGGGGGGGGGGGGAACTGGGGGCATAAAGTGGGAACGCAAAGAGAGAGAGAGAGAGAGAGAGAGAGAGAGAGAGAGAGAGAGAGGACAGACAGACAGACAGACAGACAGACAGAGACAGACAAACACAGACAGAAAGATCGATCTATCGATAGATTAACAAACAGGTTTAAGTTACCTGAGAGAAGAATTTTTTTTTCTTACTTGAAATATATTTTGATATATTCAAATGAATATTTCAATAAATGAAGACATGCTACCAAAAATAAATGCAGCCTCTGCTTGTTCGTAACAAGAAATGGAAAATACATTTAATATCTGATGGAAAGAATGAGCACCATGCGCTTGTCATGGAAAGAGGGTGGGGTGGGGTGCACAATTTTAAATTAATTTCACACACACACACACACACACACACACACACACTCTCTCTCCCCCCCTCCCTCCCCCTCCCTCCCACCAACGTCTACCTCCCAACCGTTACGTTTAACGAGACCACCAACGGTGATCTAGGTGCTGGTCTTTTGGATGAGATCATAAACAGGTTCTATATGCAGCATGTACTTTACACATGTAAAAGATCCCACCTCAGAAAAGGACATGTCCCCGATGGGAAAATTCGGCACAAAAGCCCACTCTGATAGATGAACTAAAATTCACAGCCAATAAGTTAGAATCCCGCACAGAGAAATCTGTCACGAAGTTACACAATGCAGTACAATCGTATCATATATGCAAATGACATATCAAACGCTTCAATAAATACACGAATAAACAGCCTTTTGCCTGCTCCAACTAATTAATTTAATTCAATTGTTTTTAAAAGATGCAAATCGTGTTTTTTTATTAATTGGTCCAATACTAAACTTCGTCTGGAGTTAAAACTCTTCCACACGTTTGTCAAATAGATTCAGCTGTTGCGCTAAATGGAAAAGATTTCCTTTGGAACCCCTTCCCCTCCCAAACAAACGCGTTTTTCCGACAAACGTCGAAACCTCAGCAGCAAGACACAATGAGACCACTCTAACATTATAAAGAAGCAATACACAATGATTTTATATTTCTTTAAATTAGCTTCAAGTGTTTGATGGGAAAATATCTTGTACGCGTGGGGAGCTTTACATGTAAAAACGTAATAGTTTTGACATTGTTATCACGTAGACTTTTACATTACATTCTTGATCTCGTCACCTCTCGGGTTTCGATATATGAAAATTCAAATCTGGGCGTTTTTTGTTTTGTTTTTTACAAATTTTGCTCAAATAACTTTAAACAAACTTGAAAGAATATTTACTGTTCCGCCGAACGAAAGTGACAAACAAGTCACGCCGAACGAAAGTGACAAAACAAGTCACGCCGAACGAAAGTGACAAACAAGTCACGCCGAACGAAAGTGACAAACAAGTCACAAGACAAAACACGACGCGTTTTGACCTCCATGGCCTTTTTCAGTCAAGACAAACAACATTCAAGACATTGAAAACAAAGAACGGTCTTGTATCTCCTTAAACTGGGCACAAAATGGATGTGGAATGGAAAATAGCGAAAATAGATCTGGAATGGTTTTCATACCACATCAATTCTGCGCCCAATTTAAGGGGATAAGTGACCGTTCGTGCCTCGTTTTCATGGTCTTCAATTATGTTCTTTGTTTACCCTGAAGAAGACCAAAGAGGTCGAAACGCGTCGTGTTTTTGTCTTGTAACTGTTCGTCTCTTTCGTTCGGCGGAACAGTCAGTCTTTTTTTTTTAAGTTTGTTTCAGTTTCCGCCTGCAGTCATCTCATTTTGAAACCAAGTTATTTAAACCAACACTTTGCAGCAGGACGTACTGGAGCTGGCAGACAGAAGGAGAGATGCAGTGCAGTCAGTCGCACAGCTATCGTGGGATGTGCCAACTTCTGACTAATACACTTCACAATACATCTGGGTCACCACAGGGACAACGGCCTCTTTGAGGCTGCACCAACAACACTCAACACGTAACTCGCATGGTCCACCAACGACTCTGTGGGCTGTTTGTGCATCACATGAGATACATCCTCCATGGACGGACACATGAGCAATCGATGAAACATGATGTATGCAGCCAGTGTTTGCAACCACCAGTTGGCAACATGCCACGAAATCGGTTCCATCCATGCAAAAAGACATTACTGTCTTTGATCCAAGCATTATCAAACAGGAAGCTAGAGGTGCGATTAACGTCCTATCAGCCGAAGGCCCTAAAAGACATGTTGTTCACGGACAAGTTGGTGAGGAATCGTGGCATTAAATAGCTGACAAAACAAAACGAAACAAAAACACGAACAAAAACAAAAATCCTGGTTTTATTATTAGGCCTACTCCTGTCCCGTGAAAAAACGGGGGTAATTTTAATTAAGCGGATTTAAAAAAAAAAAAAAAAAGTGGAAAAAAATGCTGCCTGCAAACCAGCAATGTTGTTCTGGGTCCTACATACTCGCCACAGGCTCCAAGACTTCAGCCTACTAAACACGCAAGGAAGCTGAACGTACCAATGCAAGAGTAAAGCGAACTCGCTTTGAGTCGACCTTACGGGGACGAAAACCTCGCGTTCAAGGCTAGTATGGCAAGAACTGAGGTGGAGCAGACGACAACGGAGCTGGCACTACAAAATGAACTTACCGAATGCGACGATAACCGCACGAAACATGTTCTCGTTTCTTAGGCTGTTGTTGTATCAATTCGAAGACCACAGATTCGTTGCGCCCGGTTGCACACTTCACTGTCTGTGTGCTTTCAAATGCGCCTACCGTCTTTTATTGGCAAATATCGCCGTGTTCTTGCCTCGCCACTGCATCAGCGGGGGAGATGAGTCCGCGAGCGGGCGAGTGGTTGGGAGCGCCGAGTGTGTGTGTGTGTGTGTGTGTGTGTGTGTGCGTGTGTGTGTGTGTGTGTGTGTGTGCCGCTTGCGCGGCTGCTAGGTGGTAGCAGAAAAAGTAGAAGTAGGGCCTTTTTCTTGTTCTTTTGGCAGGCCTTACATGATGGACTGTTTTTTTCAACCCCCACCCCCCACCCCTTCTCTCCACTTCTTCACAGTCCCACCTTCCTCGTTTTCCCCACCACCCTGCGTCTTTCCTATTGGGTGCCTTCTTGTACACACAGACAGGTGGTGTGTCTGAGCAAGTCTCGCCCTTCAAGCTTAGCCTACAGAGTTAACCTAGTTCACGCTCTCCCCCTCCCTCCCCCTCTACATGTCTTTCTCTCTCTCCATTCCCGGAAACCGGTTGTGTGGATTTTTTGCACCATCGTCGAGTGGTTCGTGTCCACCTGGGATGCCGGACTGCATGCATGACTGCGTTAGGCCTACTATTCGGCTCAATCCAGCGAAGACTGTCCATGAAAAACACATCTCCCAAACATTCGACGAACACCAGGCCAAAACACAGGAAGAACTTGACACAAAACCAAAACACAGGAAGAACTTGACACAAAACCAAAACACAGGAAGAACTTGACACAAAACCAAAACACAGAACTGCCAAAACGCTAGACGAACACCAGTGTATAACACTGGAAGAAGACAAAGCAAAAGAAGACGACCACATGGCCAAAACATCAGAAGAACACATGGCCAAAACACCAGAAGAACACATGGCCAAAACACCAGAAAAAACACATGGCCAAAACACCAGAAGAACACATGGCCAACACACCAGAAAAACACATGGCCAAAACACCAGAAGAACACATGGCCAAAACACCAGAAAAACACATGGCCAAAACACCAGAAGAACACATGGCCAACACACCAGAAAAAACACATGGCCAAAACATCAGAAGAACACATAGCCCCAACACCAGAAGAACATATGGCCAAAACACCAGAAGAACACATGGCCAACACACCAGAAAAACACATGGCCAAAACATCAGAAGAACACATAGCCCCAACACCAGAAGAACATATGGCCAAAACACCAGAAGAACACATGGCCAAAACACCAGAAAAACACATAGCCAAAACATGGCCAAAACACCAGAAGAACATACGGCCAGAACACCACACATGGCCCAAATAGAGCTTGAAGACTAGCAGACACTACGCCTCTGGAGCTCTAACAGAAGACGAACACAGAGCCTAAAAAAAACACTGACCAACATGATAAAAAATACTGCTCAGAAACTCTACTGAGACCAACATGGATGAACACTATGGCCAGTGGTAATGCACAAGATGAACACGGCAAAGTTGACAGCAGACAAACTCAAGGCAAAAAACAAAACAAAAACAAAAAACAAACAAAACTATTAGATGAATGCAAGGTCCAAATCGTGAACAAACACAAGATCCTAGGCCCAAACATGTGAACACGGACAGCCTAGATCTTTCTTCCCTTAGACCCACGCAGATTTAAACTCGCTGCCAGAGGAGACAGTCAATGCCATAACGTGACTCTTGACGCTTTCAAATCACGATTCACCACACACACACACACACACACACACACACACACTGAGAGAGACAGAGAGAGCGAGACAGAGAGAGCGAGAGAGAAAGAGAGAGAAGAAGAGAATGATAAAATGTCTCTTCTAGATCAGCAATCTTATTTCGCCCGCAAACCCCCTTTTCACATAATCAAATTCTCTTAACCAAAAAAAATAGCTAAAACCCTACAAAATTAAACAAATCTAATTGCGTGAAAAGGGGGGTTTGCGGGCAAAATAATTTTCCTGCTCTAGAACCACACATTTTATCATTCTCTCTGATTAACTAACAGGCGCTGTGTTTGGCGGGACAACTTGCAACTCTTCACGAACAAAGGATCTTTTAGGGGCGGGCTTTTTAGACGCAGTAGCACCGCTAGAAGAAAGAGTCTCTCTTAAATAATACACGGGAGGGGTTGTTTTCATAATTCTTTCAACTTCATATACATCTACGCTCCATATAGGGTCTGTGGCTCTAATTCTAACATCGCCCTCTGCTTCTCCTGGCGCATACAAGTATCTTACTTTTAGTCCAAACGGCAAGAGTTTCTGAGTACCCTGCACATTTTCAGTAATGCTAATTTTTTTTAATTTGATCGCGTTTACTGGCTTAAGGCCTGTTGCCTTAAATTCTTCATTGTTCATGGCGCGTAAGACTGCGGGCAATCTCCTAACCCATTCTGTGTTGCGCGTCCTGTCCATAAGGTCTCTATGATATTGATAGGTAAACAGACGTTCAGCTAGATTCTTATTAAAGTTTTCTACTAGAGCCTGGGAGCGATGGTTGCCTGGAATCCCTCTCCTAACTGTAACCCGATGTCTTAAAAACAGTTGGTTTACAGCTCCTTTAAACTCTTTCCCATCATCAACCTGGATCAGCCTAGGATACTTTAATGGACCTCGCATGTATATTTGTTGTAAAGCCACAGCCACAGCAGTTGAGCTTTTATCCGTTAAAGGCTCAGCATCTTTATATCTTGAAGCTATGTCAACAACGGTCAGAGCATACTTAAACTTTTTTCTTCTAACTTTGTCATGTGGAAGGTACAACAAGTCCATCTGGTGGGTGTCATTAGGAACTGAGTTAACAAATCGAGGCCTTATTATTCTTTTTGGGGCAGGCAGATATATTTGCCAGATCGCTTGTTTTGAAAGCCAGTCTTTCGCTTCTGATTCAGTCACCCTAGCAGCTTTACTCAGTTTATCAATAGCGGCCTTTCCTTTCCAATACCCTCCAGGAGAATAATATATTTTATACTTCGTATCGTCCATAAGAAGGGACTGTTTTTTTATTACATTTTAACTATGTTTTTAGATTGAATATGCAAGAAGAAAGATTGCTCCCATAGCACCTATAATAAAGCCTATTTCTACCATTTTCTGATCCTCAGATGGTTCATAAAAGTCAGACAGTTCTGGCGGTGCCGATGTTAGAAACTTCTTTCCTGTCACTAAGTAATATTCATTCATTGCGTCATCAACGTCTGTAAATGTGTGCTCTGCATGTCCCTGTTCTCTTAACTTTTTATTAATAAAGTCTAAGTGAGCAATTCTCCTTTTCTCGTAAGCGTCTCTTGCCTTAGCTAAATCTTCCATTGCTTTGTTATGGCGTTCTCTCTCTTCATCAGACCGCAATTTACTAAACATATAATTGCTGCCAGAGAAAGCCAATGCATTAACAATAGCCCCGCCCACCATCAGAACTAATCCAGACATCTTTTTATAAATGAATGAATCTTTTTTTAGAATGAATCTTTTTTTTATAAATCAATCTGCCTAAATGCATTAATCTTTCTATGCATTACTCTGCCTATGCATTGATGTTTTCTGGGATAATCCCCTGTGCAACAAGAAAGTCTTTTGAGGCAATCCCTGCAGTAATTACAACTATAACCTTAACAACATCCTCAATGTCTAACCTTCCTAGATCCGCCGGCTTCATTTTTAACATGTTTTTTGCTAGCACGCTATAGCCAATACTAAGACCGCTAATTACAGCAGAATGGTAAATTGTATTGATAATCTTTTTTTCACTCATCTTTTTATTAACTAAAAAAATAATTAAAATAATCATAATACGAAAGGCTGTCTATGTGCCTTTTAATCAAATAATCTTTTGTTGTTAAAGCTAAAAATAAGGCTGCAACTAGTCTTGGCGAATCTTCTATCTTTCCCATGTTGGGCGGTTTTATTCCTAGCAAACATTTTGCGAGGGTTGAATAGACTATAACGCCAACGATAGGCACTGCATAATTAACCAGCGTTAAACTCATGGTTTAAAAGTATTATATTATTTTTTATTGCTTTTAAAAATGGATTGTGACGAACTATTAAAGTGTGAGGAGCAGGCGGGTTACTCCGTAGACCTCTGCCATAAAGAAAGATTATACTCGCTGGCTGCATGTGGAAAAAACCAGGCAGTATCTAGGCGTTGAACTAAGTATTGAACAGATTCAGCAATTGTCTACATCAGACGTTGAGAAGTATTACGCTAGGTACGAAGCACAGCTAGGATCAAAAATGGTTAGATCGGTGGGACAGACAATGATTAGTTTATATGCTAAGTTAGTAGGCAAGATAGCGCCGATTGATTCAGAAGAAGATTTAAAATATGACTTATCACAAGATCCGGTTTTAACCAAGTCCCTAGAATCTCTTGCATGTGACATGTATTATAGATTTGGGACGTTGCTATGTCCATTTATCATGGGATTAATTACTTTCAATCATATTAATTTCAATCATATTAATTTTAATCAGACTAAAAAAAATGAGCGAGCAGGAGAAGAATGCCCCACAGGAGCAGAATGCTCCACAAGTGAATTCTCCACAAATGAATTTACAGGCAAGTGCCCCACAAGTGAGTGTCCCGCAGGTGAGTGTCCCGCAGGTGAGTAGTGTTACTAAAGCTAAAAGTGCTGGGCGCGTTGAGGCCGGCCGTAAACTAGCTGAATGGAACAGACTGCAAAAAGCAAACCAAGCAGCAAAACAAAAATTATTAGATAGTAATACAACAACAGCACCAGCACCAGCACCGCCACCAACAACAACACAATCAAACTATAAGATGTATTATTATGTACTGGGGAGTATTGTTGTTGGTGGAGGGGTTTTGGCATACAAGCGCCTAAAGCCATACTTAGCAGCAAAGCCACAAACCCCCACAAAAACAGTAAAAGAACCAGCTTCTGCAAAAAAAGTACAACCTCCCGCTGTAGACCCATTTTTAATAAATTAGTTTTTAATATGTTGTTAAGTACTGGTTAAGTACAAGCTAAGTACTGGTTAAGACAGTTATAACAAGTTAAGTGTAAGTAAAGCGCAAGTTAAGTGCAAGTTAAGTGCAAGTTAAGTGCAAGTCATGTTAAGATCTTAAGTTAAGTACTAGTTAAGTACTAGTTAAGATCTTAAGTTAAGTACTAGTTAAGTACTAGTTAAGATCTTAATTTAAGTCAGCCAAGTTGGCTCTCCAATGTCCTACAGCATATGAAAACTCATTGACGTAAGTTCTCTTGTTATTGTTAGAGACTAGTGATTTCTTATTAACTGCAGTTGTGTTTACTTGATGAAGAGTAGAGCGCAGATTAACATTTGTGTGATGAAATACTTTGTTTTCAAAGAGAGCTTGCTTGTAGTTGTCGTGAGTTATATTTTTTTTGACAACTTCTTTACTTATGCCCTTAGCTTTCTTCGTTACAGAAGTTTGGCTGGCAATGCTATACATCTTTGACCGTAAGCCAACATATTCTAGTATAACCGTCCCATTAAATTCATCCTTCATCTTTCCAATCACTTTCTTGTTCACGGTTGAATGTAAAGGCGAATCTTTTGGATAGTCGCATGTGTCGTACCACCCATCAGCTCCTTTAGCTACTTCTGTTTCTAAATCCTTATAGAAGTCTTCAGTTGGGATGTCCATAATAAAAGAGTCAGTGTCCGTGTAAAGGACTCTAGACTTTGGGTACAGCGGCTTAAAGTAGTCGTACAGAAATTCAAGCATTAATAACTTTGACAACTCTAACACGGTGAAGCCAATAAACACCGGCTTATCCAACTTAACGCGTAATCTTTTCATCATGATGCCAACCAGGCTGTCGCTAAATCTTCTAAAGTCTTGATAGTTAGGTTTAGAGACCAGCTTAATTGCTTGTTTTTCTTTCGTAAACTAATCTTACATCTTTACGCTTGTGTGGGTTTTCCATGGTTTTGCCAAAACAGCTGTTGTTCATTACTTTAAAAAAGTCTTTTTCTGAGGCATCAGTGGCTTTAGTCCTAAGATCAGTATTCTTCATGATGTATGGCCTCATAAAGGGCTCTTGTTCAAATTCTATAATTCTATGAACGGCAGTAAGTTTCAGTCCGTGTCTTAAGTAAAACTGTAGCAGCCTGTAATGACAGACATACTTTCTCTTGTGTCGAAGATTAGGCACAAGCTTAGGCGGTTCGGTGGGGCTCATCTTTAATTTTTCTGCGGCTAAGGGGAAATCGTTATGAAGGTCGTGCAATTCTTTAGGATATTCTAAGTCTACTTCCAAGATTAGCCCTATTGGATTATCGGGTGTAAGCTGTGATAGCATACTTAACACCTTATTAACCTCATGAGGCCCGTTTATCATTTTAAAGTTTCTTAATGGCAGCGCCTGGCTCATGGCCCACCCATACAGATTGTTGGCGTCTAAGTACATCAGATAGTTGGATGGCTTGGTGGGGTCATAATCATCTAAATACTTGTTGTTAGCTTTGCAGTAAGGATGACAGGCCATGCTAATGCCTCCCCTCAGCCCGTCTTCAATCATCTGGAGTGTATCCAGATCCGATATTAGGTCAATCTGAATGTTTGTAGACTTCAAGAATGCGTCCCAAGACAACCCCGGGGCAGAGATGTACTGTGATGAATCTAGGCCGTAGTGTTTTATGCAAGTAGCTCTGTAATTCTGAAAGACGTCAGCTAATAAACACACGTCGGCCATCAAGTAGTGATCATGATAATCGCCCATTGTTTGACAGTGTAATTCTGTCCAGGCTTTCTGTGCGTGTTCATATTCGGAGTCAGATATGCCTCCACCTCTAAGACGGCTGTAAAAGTCTTCCTTTGCTGGCAGCGCCGGCTCATCAAACCTGTCCCACGAGTCCATGTATTCATAGGGATAAACTCCTTTACGTGCCAAAGATGGATTAAAGTATTTTTTAGTGATTGGATAGTCTTGCAGAGATCCCGCTAACTTATCTAAACTCCCCATCAGATGTTGGGCAGAGTCATAAAAGGATAAACAGTCAAGAGTAAAGGTCATGTACTTTTCTGATGACTGTGCAATACAGGTAACCCTCTTATATTCAGAAGTCACTGCTTGCATGATGAAATGAGAATCATAGCCTCGTAAGTTATGAAAGAAGATAGGTAGTTTCCATGTCTTGGGGTCAACCTTAAGTTGAAGATTGCAGCTATTATGCGCTGCCCCTCTGAACTTTCCAGTAATGTGGTCGTGGTCTCTTACTGTCACGTCTTTGCTGTTAGGCGTTAGCTCTAGGCCGCATATCCAGCAGTGGGTGGTTGATTTATAACGTTGTTGGTCTTCGGGAGTCATCTTAATGTCTGAGAGATTCAGCTGATTGGAGAATTGATTGCGAAGGTGTTTCATCTGCTCCAAAAATCGATCGGCCGCGTTGGGACCTCTGTAAATCTCCGGCTGTGTGTGTGCCCCATCTGACCTAACAACGACGAAAGCATAAGAACAAATCTGATGGTGGGTTAATAAGGCTGTTTTTTGTTGCGTCCGTTCTTGAGGGCCGCAGTACTGTGGCAAGACTGACTCAAAGTCAGCATAAACTACGTATGGGCTCATTTGCATTTTTCGTACATTCTTAAAACTAACTTTAGACCCCGGTGGAGGCATAAGAAGTTCGGTTTTACAGTCTACAATGCTTTTACAATGTTTCTTATGTTCAGCAGCTGCCTGTATAGATGGGATTCTGACCAAACACCTTCTACAGAGCTCCTGTTTAGCTGTATTGTTTGTAGTATAAGCCATAAGTCTGCTTATTGCTCTAATTAATACATAATGGCTCTTTGTACTATCTTCAAACAGTATTAAGTCTACATGATTCTCAAGTGACTCGCCTAAAGTAGGGGCTTCGGGAGAAATCCTTAGAGGGACTAGATTGTCTACTGAATTCCAGGTGTATACGCTTACAGTTATTGGTTTGTTTTGTTCTTCAAACTGACCAATACTTTCTATGCTCACTGGAAAGGTTATGCCTTCAAAGTTTAGCTCATTTATATACAGCCTATAATTAGATACTCTGTTTGCATTATTTTTAACTGGGTGTAGATGCGCTAAAACGCACCACATGAAGCACATATTGTCAGAATTATGTATGTTTAATACTGCTCGTTTCAACTCTAACTCTCTTGGGAGAGGGATGTAAGAATTGCCGGTCATAGGAGAGTATTTGGTCTGTCTTAATCTGATTTTAAGGACTGTTCCTTCAGACCAGCCAGAACCCCTTAACTTAGCCTCCCCACTTGCATGGTTAAACTGTGTAAGCATGTAATCAGCCCAGTCAGAATTAAAGTCGCGATAGCTAACAACTTCTTTCTGTATAGTTGAAACCCAGACTAGTATACTATAATCATCGGAGGTTATATATTCAATCCGAATGGCCAACGACGCTTTTACTGGCGGGTTAAATTGAAGAGACTCTGGGATTTTAGAAATGGCATGTGTTACGCTTTCCTGAACGTTTGCGGGGTTAATGATGTCCATGTCTAGTACTCTGTTCATATTGCCCGACGGTTTGTCATCTATCGCTTTTGTGATCGTCATTTTTAAGATCAAATAAATAGGTAATACAAAAAAAATAAATACTAAAATTTAGCTAATATTTACTAATTTGAGGTAATACAAAAAAATAAATACTAAAATTTAGTTAAATTGAATAGCCACTCCTTCAGAGCTAGTAAAAATAGACAATTCAGCGTCATCAGGAGCCATAATATTAACTAAAATTGCAATGCACTTTATAACTGGGTTGGGCCAAGAATCTGGCATTTTACTGATTACGTTAGTTACACTTTCACGAATATCGGCGTGCTCAAAAAGATCCGCAATTAATTCATCAAACTTGTTTCTTAACTCTTCTTCATTAGCCCCCCGCTCCATCATTAACTCTAGGGCGCAGCATATATTTTTAAGTTCTGTAACTACTTTGGCCGTCATTTTTAAGATCGAATATATAAGTAATACAATAATTAAATCAGGCTCGTTTTTGGGTTTGCAAGGTTCTGCTTTGCAATGTTCTTTCTGATTGCCTCAGCGTCTACCTGTTGTGAAGTAAAAGTCTTTCTCCATTTCTTTTGGAGGTCGATTTTTGGTTGTCTGTAATCATCACCGTCAGCCATGGCTCGTTTAAATTCTTCGTCTGTTACTTTTCCATCCAGCAATGTATCGCTTATAATCAGCCTTAATGAATGAAGTTTTGCTGTTGCTAGGGCTACAATGGCAGTGTGCTTTTGTAACTTAGGTGCCAGTTTCTTTAAAACCGCACTTACAATCGTGGACACAGCAACTAAACCCAAACCAACACTCCCAAAAGCTATGGATATTGGCGCCCCAACTCCAGTAGCTAAAAGAACGACACTAGACCCGGTGCTTAAGCCGGCTACAACTGATGAGCCGGTGATTATATAAGAAAAGACATTTAAAGCTTTAGCATATTTCTTTCTAGTAACCCTATACTTATTTAAGTCACTTTCTATTTCCTCTTCAAGCTTAGCCATGTGCTTTAATCTAAACTGCTGACTGTCTTCCATTTTAAAACAAGATTATTTTTTTAATCCTGTACATATCTTCTTATTAACCCTTCTGGCAGCACTTCATCAACAGAGTAAAACGCAATAAAATCAACATACTTAATAAAAATAAAATCGAGTACTGTTAGTTTGTCTTTGTCAACCATCACAGTAACTTTGTCAGAAGATGCAGAAGTGTTTATTTCATCCTCGTTTTTAGTAATAGCAATAACAAGTCTAAGAGGACCGCCCAAGTTTTCAGACTTTATTTGTACACCTCTGATTAACGTATGCTCTGGCAAACTAGGATCAGACTCCCTTGGAGTAATAAATAAGCGAAAAAGCATCGTCATTTTTCTAGGCAGTGATTCTAGTTTTGGGTTAAACTCTAAGCCGACGGTGTCGCCCCCCACTTCAGCTAAGGACTTCTTTCTCCGCAGCATATATACAGAGCCCTGCTTAGTTATTTCAATCTGCTTTTTCTGTTGTAATCCTGGGACTAGGCTAGCAAGAAGGCGTCCTTCATTCAAAGCTTTTCTAAAATTGTATTTCTTATCAAAGTATACATGGGGGCTTCGTAGTTCAAACTTTAAATCCCAGTTAATGTCAGGAAGCAACGCCCAGGCATTCTCTCGTTTATGAAGTTTGTATTCGTGTTTGCCAAAATCGTTTGCCCTTAGATTTCTTATCTCTTCCAGGGCAGGATACTGCTGTCGTTTTTTATCTTCAATTTCTATTCGTTTGTAAACGCCATCGTCGGTGTACTCAAATCCATAAACATTTCCTGCCACTCCTATTAGATCAAAGTCAGTTGTATCTGCTAGATCTTTTATCTCTACTGCAACGCATTTAGGAGCTAACTCTGCTTTTGATTCTGGCCCTCGAGACATTCTTTTTAATATAAACAATTTATTATTAAACAATCTATAATAAACAATCTATAATGAGCAATCTGTTATAAACAATCTATAATAAGCAATCTATAATAAACATTCTATAATAAGCAAACGTATTGAACTGGCGGGTCAATCCGTAAGCATAGTTTAGCGTGCTTAGATTTTTCTAGCTGCTCTTTTATTTTTTTTAGTTCATCCCTGTCCCTGATTATATAGTTTTCACTTAAACACTCTTCAAAACTATCCCTGTCCTTAGTATAGAATAAGATGACTGATTTTAACTGCGATCTAAAGTCTTTTAAGACAGCATTGTATTTTTGAGTTAAGAGCCAAACAGAAACTAATGCGTGTCTTCCGCTAAAGGCTAGCTTAGACAGAGTCCTTCTTTTTTTAACAATGTCTTGTTCGGCTGAACAGTCATCAATAATAAACAGCGTTTCAGTTCCCTCAAATAGCCTATAGTAATGTTCTAAACAGTCGCTTAGCTTGTCAGTAGGATCAACTAAAAATATATTCTCGTCTGTCCAAACAAACTGCCTTTCTTTATAAGACTTGTTGTGCTTAATGGTTGTGCAGAATATAACAATGTACTCGTAATGAAATCTGTAGACTGTTTGTAACAAATCAAGCACGAAGACAGTTTTCCCACACCCAGTAATCCCACAAATAAGCGAACAGTGCGGGTCTTTGGGCAAAAAGTTCAAACTATCCATCTGTTTTAATAGGCTATTTCTTTCAGTCTATTTTCTTCAATGTTCAGCTGGGCGTCATAAACCACAAAAACGTGCATTTGTATCTGGCCATTCTCCTCCTCTTCCTTATTAATCTGTATGAGTATGCCATCTGACCCTACCCTTCTTCCACTCCCGTGCAGTCTGTTGTCATACGTGGATCTAAAATCCAGCCATAGTCCATATTTGTCTGTTAGATAATCTTCGAGCCTTACATCGTGAAGGTGAAGTTTTTTACACACATGATCGGCTGTGGGGCTTGTCTGTCTGCCTCCAGCAAACAATTTTCTTATTTCATCAAAGTGTTGGTCAGGTAAAAGTCCAGCCGAATACAGCTGAAAAGGCTTACCATCTACTGTGCAAGACAGTTGCTCAATTTTTGGGTTGTAAAACACCTCAGATTCTCTCTGAAAAGGAGCTGAGGGTTTAGTAAATAGCAAGAGAACCCCCTTTAGAGACCTTAAAGAATTGCTTATAGCTATTTCCCAGACGGTGTCTTGCTTGTTTTTAATCACTAGACTGTGGTGTAAAACTCTTTCAAAGTAAACAACCGCCCTACTTTTATACTGATTTAAGATTATTCTAGCTAGTTCGGGGTTAGTAACAACGTCAAAATTAAGAGAGATGTTACTAACAGTGTATTTGGCTAAGGGATCGTCTGATAGAATAACAGACCCGCTGTCATTGAATGTCAGTTCGTAAGTAAGTTTGTCTCTTAGTGCGCCTTGGTAATATGGCTGATGGGTTTTTAACAGTTCAAAATCTAGAGGAATGCAAAATCTGTTCTTAAATGCTCGCGCTATTGCCTGGTCTCCCTCGTCTTCCTTTGCATCTGCAGCATTAACCCTGTGCTTAAGACCGTTTGGGCTCTGGATTCCCTGAAAGATTTTGTCTTTCCTTTCTGTTCTGGGCAGCCACAGATCAGAATAGAGATTAAAAATGTCTGCGCTACTCAGTGAGAAGACTTCTCTACCCTCCAGTTTAATTACCATATTTTTAATGATGGCCCTGCCCAGGTTAGCAACGACAGTGGCATTAGGATCCGCCGACTCAATATCTATTTTGAATGACAGCCTGGCAGTGCCCGGCATTATAACATCGTCAGGTCCGAGATCACTAAATCTTACTGTTAACATTTCATTAGGCTCAATTGTTGATGGATTATTTACAACCCGCACAGTCTGTCTTATGCCTTTTATGCCGTGGGGCTCCTTCGCTTTTCTGAATGGATCAAGGTCGCAGCCGTATGGGTTCATTTTTTATAAAACAAAAAATAATAAATATATAAATATGGCTGATGATAATTTTGACGCAATTGAACCTATTGAAGAGGAAGATGATGAAACAGAATCGGGCCCTTCATTAGAAGATGAACTTGAAGAAGCACGTTCTTTAACCCCTTCAGTAGAAGAAACGCCCCCTGGAGTTATTACAGCTCGTGCAGAACTATTAACAAATAAAATTAACTCATTCTATAGAAGCATAGGACTAGAGCCGCCAGAAGGCCACAGTGCTTTTGATTTTAAGATGGATAAAAATAATCATCTGTATGTAAGGACTAGTAAAGGCCTTGTACAACTTACTACAAAGCCAGACCCGGGCAAGTTTTTAAGCATGAGCACAATTCTTAGAAAACTCTCTGTTGCCGACCGAAGGCGGTTAGCCCTTATTAAAGATTTAAGGCCCGAGGCTGTTAGTGCTTTACAGAACGTGGGGCGGAGGTTGCTAACACGATCTGAAATAGAAGTAATCTCTATTCAAGAATTAAGTCAAAGAACAGATGAAGCAATAGCAGAAATTGAGACGAGTTTTAATGAGGAGACGCAGTTAAAAACAATTGTCGGCTCGCCTAGTCAAAGAGAACGTGAGCTGAGCCCTGAAGAAGAAGCAGCTTTACAAACAATTGATGACCCTCCATTGCCTGAGAGTGTACACAGGAATCTTAAAGCTGCTATAGGCGAACTCAGGGGTCTTGATGAAACTCTGCGGAGAATAAATGGCGAGCTAAAAAACAACTTGTCAAAACTTGGCGAGCTAGAGAGAGAGATAAGAGAAGAAAAAAATAAACTGGCTGATGCAGATGATAACAATTTAGGGCGAGAAGAAAAGGTTAGAATACAGGCAAAAATACAGGAGTTAATGTTACTAAGGGCAGCCAGGTTAGAAACGCTGTCTACTAACAGAGAACAAATAGTATTACAAACAAACAGAATCAAAGAAACTATACGCAGAATACTTTATGAAAATACTACATTAGCAGAAAGAATAAGGACTCTGTTCAGAGAGCAGGGGATTACAGTAGTTAGCATATTGACAGCTGTTGGGTTTGCTATCTCTACACTCGTTTATGCTTTAACTGGCGGTGCGCCAACAGGGCCAGTAACGCCTCCAACACCTCAGCCTGGTAAAAGTTGGATTAGAAAACAATTACACCACCTAGCAAACCTATTAAAGAAGTTAGCTGTCAAAGCGCTTGATGCTCTGCCTGGCATAATAGCAGTGTTGTTAGTTGGGTTTTGTCTACTATAGGCAAAGTGGCTGGTTATATGGCCGACCATCTGTGGACGTTAGGAGTGCTGGCTGCCGGTTTAATTTTTAGTGAAATAAAGTATGGCTAATCCAGTAAAAGTTAAAAACACAACAAGGGCTGTCTTTTCGCTAGTATGACTGTCGGGGTGAGGTACATCAACAGGCGGGGGGTCGCTTTCTGGGCTGCTTATAACTGGTGGGGGGTCGCTTTCTGCAGGTTCTGGGCTGGATACTTTTTTCAAAATGGCTGGCGCTGGCCTTGTGTTTAAGCCTTGATTGTGTCCTAAGTTTTGGTCGTCTCCAGCGATAAGGATTTCATTGTTATAATTCTGTATCATGCCAATCTGTAGTCTAAGGTCAGAAGGCAGCATGTATAATCCATGGCCCACAACAAAGTCAACCTTTGACCGAGCATGTGAAAGAACGTTTTGGTACCTTTGTATGCTGGAAGGCAAATCAACAGCAGAGTTAATAGCATCTTCTAAATTGGCTAGAAATTGTTTTCTGGCGTCAAAACCTGTAGATTGATCCACTATGCTAGACTTGGTCTGTGCTTACGCTCCTAATAGACACCAAACGTATGTTCTTATGGAGTCATTAAGCCTTTGCACTCCCGGCATTGTTAGACCTTTACTTTCATCTAAGATAAATGTTGCCCAAGCATTGGGGTGTTTTTGTTCTATGGCCCCCAATCTAACTTGGGAGTTTGACTTAAAAGAGGTGTGGCCGGGCCAGTAGTCAAAATTATATTCTCTACGCTGACCCCACAAATACAATGTGCCCAACCCGTGATTGCGGTCTAACTTTTGTCTAAAGTTATTTGAAGGGTTAATGTTAAATTCGTTGCAGATTCTTTCATAGGCATTATTGTCCATTGGGCTGAGAAATGGATTAAACGCGTTGTCATTGGGGAGGCGTACTTGTAGTTCAGTTAGTATGCGTCTATACTGGTAATAAACATGAAAGTTATATACTGACCTTACTAAGAGGTTGGGGTGGTTTAAATGGTTTGCATATGAGACACCGCAGCCAGTGGTTGAGCAGTAAACTGCAAAATTTAACTGATTCTGGTAAAAGGTCATAGGATGAGTTGACCATGCTGATGGCACTCTATCACTCTTTATTGGAGGATTTAAATATCTAGTTAGTGGGTTTACAAGTCTGACTAGAAAGCCATATGATTCATCCACTGCGATGGTTAGGTTACTAAAGTCCAAAGATTTGGGCTCATAAACCCCTCCTACGTCGTAAGCGGCACTTTCATTATATTTAAAAGGCTCCATTTTTAAATAGATTTTTTAAAAAGGATTTAAAAAGGATGTTCCTTTATATAACCAAGCAAAACCAGCGCGTGTTTTTAAAGTATTCAGTTGACAATAAAGACGGGAAGTGTAGGGCTGCTCTTAGAGAACTTAGGTTTAAAATAAGGTGGTTTAACATATCTGAAAAGACCCAAAATAATTGGATAGATATTTATGATGAGGGGGGCAATCGCTTAAAACGTTTAAAAATACCTGATGGTTACTACAGCTTTTGTTCTTTAAAAGAAGCATTTAGCAAATTTGACATACGGTTAGAAATTAATGAGGCAAGTCTTATAATTACTATATTTTTACCAAAACATAAAGACAAAAGGGAGTACATTTTTCCCAAGGGCCTTGCTCGAATTTTAGGCTTTTATGATAGTGGTAAAGCCTATCCTATTAATACACACGCGTATATAGAAAGCGGTCTATATGAATATGTAGGCAGTAGACCATCCGATTTTCTAATTAATCCAATGTTGTATGTTCATTTAAGCGAATTAAAAACAAACACTAATTTGTATAATGGCCAGCCATCTACAGTTCTAAGAGCACTCCCATCAACTAAGGTGGGGTTTTGCGATTATCAGTCATATACATTTGGTAAAAACAGTCAATTTAAAGAATTAGTTGAAGGGCCTATAAATTCAGTGTGTGTAAAAATAACTAACCAAGATGGAAGGCCGGTTGTTTGTTCTGATTTGTTGGTAGTGCTTGAGATAGAAGATTAATCAGAGAGAAAGTATAGATACCTGCCGGCAGTCTTACGCGCCATGAACAATGAAGAATTTAAGGCAACAGGCCTTAAGCCAGTAAACGCGATCAAATTAAAAAAAATTAGCATTACTGAAAATGTGCAGGGTACTCAGAAACTCTTGCCGTTTGGACTAAAAGTAAGATACTTGTATGCGCCAGGAGAAGCAGAGGGCAATGTTAGAATTAGAGCCACAGACCCTATATGGAGCGTAGATGTATATGAAGTTGAAAGAATTATGAAAACAACCCCTCCCGTGTATTATTTAAGAGAGACTCTTTCTTCTAGCGGTGCTACTGCGTCTAAAAAGCCCGCCCCTAAAAGATCCTTTGTTCGTGAAGAGTTGCAAGTTGTCCCGCCAAACACAGCGCCTGTTAGTTAATCAGAGAGAATGATAAAATGTGTGGTTCTAGAGCAGGAAAATTATTTTGCCCGCAAACCCCCCTTTTCACGCAATTAGATTTGTTTAATTTTGTAGGGTTTTAGCTATTTTTTTTGGTTAAGAGAATTTGATTATGTGAAAAGGGGGGTTTGCGGGCGAAATAAGATTGCTGATCTAGAAGAGACATTTTATCATTCTCTCTGAAGAAGAAGAAGAAGAAGAAGAAGAAGAAGAAGAAGAGAGAGAGAGAGAGAGAGAGAGAGAGAGAGAGAGAGAGAGATGAACGTTCAAGTAATGTCTATTTTCATACAAGATACAAAGCAGAAAAATAAGTTTTCGATGAATATGTCTGTTACTGCAGTACTAGTCTTAAGCGACAAGCTACAAACATGAAAAAAAGGCACATAACAATAGCCTACTCCCAAGATCACAGCTTCAAAATGATCAGTCACCCATACGAAGCGAGAAACTGATTTGGCCTTTTTGTCCATTGCTTTTCTTTCTTTCTCTTTAATTGAAACAATTTTTTTTAAAGGTTAAAGGTTGCTCGGATATTTTAATAGGTCAGGGTTTTCCCACCGCAAACATGTTATGGGCTGAACAAGCCCTGGCTGCCTGGTTACCCTCCTCCTCCTCCCCCCCCCCCCTCTCTCTCTCTCTCTCTCTCTCACCGGCTGTGACGAAACGCTTGACAAAACCATCCGATCGGTCCCACTAAAATCCCAAACAAAAAAATAGATTTCAAATCTATACCACTCCCCCTCTCAACCCCCCTCTCCCCCTTTCTCCCGCTTAGTGCAAATCGCACGGCCCACACGAACTATGACAGATGAAGAAATTGCATCACGATAAACTCGTGACGCCTTTCGCTCTTGTTGAACCCCCCCCCCCCCACCCCCCTCTCTACTCTCCTTCCCCACTCTGAGTAGCTACGACGCAGTGAAATTTCAATTGCATCATGGCAATTGCCCGTCTCACCCCCCCCCCCCCCCCCCCTTCCCGGCGCTAGCTACACCCACCCTCCCCCCTCTATCCCGTGAAAACAAAGGCGCGACGCCTCTGCCGTGCTCTCCACCACCACTCCCCCCCCCTCCCCCCCCCTTTTCTACAGTCTTTGCACTGGCTGAACTGGTGACTTATGTCACGGGAATTGTTCCATGATAGTATGTATCCATACGGACGCATAAATTAAACTGGCCGCAGAAGTCCGTGAGCTATGCCGATTAAGTTCAAACGGTTTCCGAGGCGACTGGTATTAAAACTAGATCCCTCCCTCTCTCACCCCTGAGGTTTGAGTGACAGGTTGTCAAAATCGAATCCCGCAGTTAGAATACATATATACTAGTCGCACAGGAGTGCAACTTCACTGACCCCTCCAGACTACCTGTAGACCAGACCGGTGAAGACAAAAGAGACAACTAGAGAAGGCGTGGGACAATCCTGGTATCCTCGTTGATCTCCAGTCATTCACTGTTAATTCCCAGGAAAAGTGAGTTGGAACTCTGTTTACCTTTTCAAATCTATATATTGATTTTATGTATGCTGTGTGTGTGTGTTAACATTGTAGATTTGTACAAATGCTTAGCAACATGTATCAAACTGATGAATGATTATGCTGTGTAGGAGTTGGCTTGCCATCATATGGCAAAAGCTCTCTCCCAGTGGTTATAATTCTTCGTTTACTATCTGATCACTGTTCTTTGTATTCACCCTGACTTTTGCCAGTAGGCAATTCTGTCTGTTAAGATAATAATTAAATGATTAATTTTGGTCAGGAAAACAGTATGTCTGTGCTAGGTGAAGAACTGCTACCCTGATTTATACATACTGGTGATTGTTGGAATGATTTGTAGTGTATGACTTTAAGTCTACACCACATGTGTACTTGGACTCAGTGTAGCCCAAGTCAGTGTGATTTAATTCATATGAAACCTGGAAGAGTTGTTTGACTGAAACTATGTAACATAGAATTACTGTCTCCTACCCTTTTGTAAGCTTAACTGAGTCTTTAAACAAAAGTGGAGATTAATAGTTATAACAGAAACTCTACCATAGAGAATACTTTGCTGGCTGAGTCTCACACCTGTACTGAAAGTAAACAAGGGTAAATGTGGGCACTCGACAAACCAGCCATCAGATTCTCACCTACAGACCAAGTTCTCTTTATCACAGAACTGGGATCCTGGTCACCCATCCTGGACACGATATCCTGGACACGATTCCTGGACACGCGATCCTGGTCACCCTATCCTGGACACGCTACACATTGCAGCTGAACCAGAAGCTGGGACTTCGCCCAACACCAGGGCGACACCAGACAACCAATCTACACCAGTGGGGCAGTCACCAACCACAGGAGAGATCAACTACCCTCTCCGAAGCAAAGCTAAGTTAGCTTACCACCTGGACTCAAACCCATCAGACCCTTGCCCTCACTTTATGATGACATAGGGAGAACCAGTCTATGAGTACCACTCTGGCTACAGTCACCGGGTGATTTGCAAGCGAAGTGGATGTATAATAACCATATACATTCAGTGTAACTTAGACTGAACCCCCCCCCCCCCCCCCCCTGTATGCCAACTTAAAACTTGCTGTACTGAGTGCAAGCGAGTAAAGTAGGAGTGAGGAAGGGCCTCTCATTGTGGTAGTCCAATGAGAATTAAACCCTAGCCTATGGAATTGACCCGTTAATACTTACCTATGTGTAAACAATAAAAGTTGATGTGTGAAAGTGCACTTAACTTGTGGCAGTTCTTTGTTGTTCAATCAAATGTTGAATGTTTGAACTTCCCTCTTCAATTCTGTCTCTCGGAGCTACAAGTACTAATAAGAGTACAGGCCTAAGGAAAACTATCTCAGAGCCACTGTTAAGTATTTTACCCAGTCCCGGTATAAAATAAAAATTTCTTCGATGACTAGTACCGGAAAGTTGCTCCTTCCACCACTAGTAAGAGAGAGGGTGTAGGTGAAATGTTAAGGTAATTCTCATTGAGAAATTATCCCCAGTCCTTCCCCTAGAGGACCTACCTAACACGTACTCACATCTCGTCACATATCGAAGTGGGGGCTCGTCCGGGATTGGAAAATATAATTAGGATTGTTAAAAACAATTCACTCAAAATTTTATTTCCTTTGGCTAGTCCAACAATTTGGACGAAGAGCAGAATTAAGAGCAAATAGGCTGATTGAGTTGAGTCCAGGAGGAAACTTTTATGTTTGTTGTGTGAATGTTTAGCTTACATAGCAAATAATAAGAGTACATGTGGTTGATGTTATAATCAATTCATTTTGATATTTACTTTGTGTGATTATTTGCTTTTGTTGTACTCAGTGGATATTTGATTGCTAAGAAGTGATCTTTGATTGTTTAGAATTGTTTAACAGTTCATTATCATGGCTGAATCAGTGAAACTTGGATGGGAGATCAAGGAGTGGGGAGAATCCCTAGGCCTCTCTGGTCAAGATCTAGTCTCATTTGTGACTACACAGTATGAAAAGGAATCCGGAAAGGCCGCCGAAGAGCGTGAAAGGATTAGACAGCATGAAGCTGAAGAGCGAAACAAAATAAGAGAGACCGAACAGGCAGAGCGTGAGAAATTAAGAGAGTTCGAACAGGCCGAGCGCGATAAAGCCCGAGAACATGAACTTGCGCTCAGAAAGATTGACAAATCCGCCGAGAATGATAGCTCTTCCGATATGGCCAGCCAAAATTCTCAGCCTCTCATCCAAATTCCAGCAATGTCATTTTCTTTGGATCCATTTAATGAGACCACAGAAAGTATTGACGCATACTTGGACCGGTTCGAAAGATTGGCAAATGAATTCGGCCTAGACCCAGAAAAGCGTAACATCAAACTAGCACAAGGTCTCAGAGGTGTTGCTTATGATGTGTATGCCAAGTTACCTCCAAACAAAGTAACTGATTATGATGCTCTCAAACAAGCCCTACTCACCCGTTATGAACTGACAGCTGAAGCCTACCGAAAGAAATTTCGAAACTCGCGGCGTAGCAGGGGAGAAACCTATGGCCAGTTCACTGATAGGTTAACAACTTATCTCCAGAAATGGTTGACACTGTCACACCAAGCACAGACTTTTGATGGTCTGACTGAGCTCATCCTCTGTGAGCAGCTGCGTGACACAATGTCCACTGACCTGCAAACTTTCACGGCAGAACAAGGTGCTACCTCACTAGCTGACCTGATCAAGCTAGCTGACAGATACACCGCCGCCCATGATGAAGCAAACACACACAAAAAGATGCGTGACAAGCCAAACCGGGATTCGAACCCCCCACCGTCACAGCAATCTCAAAACCAAAACCCACCACCAAGTGGGAAACCACCACAAAGTGAGAAACCACAAACTGGTAAACCACATAGTGGTAACTCAGTCCCTGTGAGTCAGAACAGTGCACAGAAGCGTTTCTGCGCACACTGTAAAATGACATCTCACACCACTGCAGAGTGCAGAAAATTCTTTGGACCCAGACTCCAAACAATTGCTGCGTACCAGGTAGTGTCTACACCCAACAGCGGTGACGCACCATGTATGGTACCTAACATCACTGCACCACCCATCAGTGAGCAGGTGTTAGTAAATAACAAACCTGCCACCTGTTTGTATGACACAGGATTGTCATACGAGGCAGTTGTAAGAGCTTCCCTTGTGGAGCCAGCTGCTATTACCGAGGAGACAGTGCCTTTACAAGGGGCTGACCTGACTTTGCCACCTGCTACCTTACCTGTTGCCACAATTACGGTTGACAGTAGGTATGTCAAGGGACAGATCAAGGCAGCCGTCATGGACAATCCGATCCATGATCTCCTACTTGGAGGCCATTATGTCACTCTCGGGAACCCGTCCGAACCTGTCATTGTATCCACACTGCAAGTGAAGACCCCAAAGCAATTCAAACCTCCTAAAAAGGAGATGAAAGCAGCTCAGCAAGCTGACCCAACATTAGCTGCATGCTTCCAGAGGCAGCGCCACACCCGTCACCCCACTCGCAAAGGTGAATTCTTTAGGCGGAACGGTCTTTTGTATCGTAGGCTAAATAAAGATCATTCACAACTTGTGGTCCTGGCGCCACACCGGACACGAGTAATGGAAGTGGGACATACACTCTGTTCGCCAGGACATATCAATGTAGGGCAGACAGTGCAATGGGTGATGAAGCAGTACTATTGGCCAGGGATGACAGAGGACATAAAGAAATATGTCGATTCCTGCCCCCTGTGCCAACACTGGTCATCCAGCCAAAGGGGCGATTCGTCCCCAGGCCAGTCGGACAATCCAGATGCAGGCCAACCAGAGCTAGTGCCAAAAGCTTAATGGACCACGATCAGAATGAACTGTCAAGCAGGAGCTTCTCTCGAGAGAGAATCTTTTTTCGGGGGGGCCTATGTGACGAAACGCTTGACAAAACCATCCGATCGGTCCCACTAAAATCCCAAACAAAAAAATAGATTTCAAATCTATACCACTCCCCCCTCTCAACCCCCTCTCCCCCTTTCTCCCGCTTAGTGCAAATCGCACGGCCCACACGAACTATGACAGATGAAGAAATTGCATCACGATAAACTCGTGACGCCTTTCGCTCTTGTTGAACCCCCCCCACCCCCCTCTCTACTCTCCTTCCCCACTCTGAGTAGCTACGACGCAGTGAAATTTCAATTGCATCATGGCAATTGCCCGTCTCACCCCCCCCCCCCCCTCCCCTTCCCGGCGCTAGCTACACCCACCCTCCCCCCTCTATCCCGTGAAAACAAAGGCACGACGCCTCTGCCGTGCTCTCCACCACCACTCCCCCCCCTTCCCCCCCCTTTTCTAAAGTCTTTGCACTGGCTGAACTGGTGACTTATGTCACGGGAATTGTTCCATGATAGTATGTATCCATACGGACGCATAAATTAAACTGGCCGCGCGAAGTCCGTGAGCTATGCCGATTAAGTTCAAACGGTTTCCGAGGCGACTGGTATTAAAACTAGATCCCTCCCTCTCTCACCCCTGAGGTTTGAGTACAGGTTGTCAAAATCGAATCCCGCAGTTAGAATACATATATACTAGTCGCACAGGAGTGCAACTTCACTGACCCCTCCAGACTACCTGTAGACCAGACCGGTGAAGACAAAAGAGACAACTAGAGAAGGCGTGGGACAATCCTGGTATCCTCGTTGATCTCCAGTCATTCACTGTTAATTCCCAGGAAAAGTGAGTTGGAACTCTGTTTACCTTTTCAAATCTATATATTGATTTTATGTATGCTGTGTGTGTGTTAACATTGTAGATTTGTACAAATGCTTAGCAACATGTATCAAACTGATGAATGATTATGCTGTGTAGGAGTTGGCTTGCCATCATATGGCAAAAGCTCTCTCCCAGTGGTTATAATTCTTCGTTTACTATCTGATCACTGTTCTTTGTATTCACCCTGACTTTTGCCAGTAGGCAATTCTGTCTGTTAAGATAATAATTAAATGATTAATTTTGGTCAGGAAAACAGTATGTCTGTGCTAGGTGAAGAACTGCTACCCTGATTTATACATACTGGTGATTGTTGGAATGATTTGTAGTGTATGACTTTAAGTCTACACCACATGTGTACTTGGACTCAGTGTAGCCCAAGTCAGTGTGATTTAATTCATATGAAACCTGGAAGAGTTGTTTGACTGAAACTATGTAACATAGAATTACTGTCTCCTACCCTTTTGTAAGCTTAACTGAGTCTTTAAACAAAAGTGGAGATTAATAGTTATAACAGAAACTCTACCATAGAGAATACTTTGCTGGCTGAGTCTCACACCTGTACTGAAAGTAAACAAGGGTAAATGTGGGCACTCGACAAACCAGCCATCAGATTCTCACCTACAGACCAAGTTCTCTTTATCACAGAACTGGGATCCTGGTCACCCATCCTGGACACGATATCCTGGACACGATTCCTGGACACGCGATCCTGGTCACCCTATCCTGGACACGCTACACATTGCAGCTGAACCAGAAGCTGGGACTTCGCCCAACACCAGGGCGACACCAGACAACCAATCTACACCAGTGGGGCAGTCACCAACCACAGGAGAGATCAACTACCCTCTCCGAAGCAAAGCTAAGTTAGCTTACCACCTGGACTCAAACCCATCAGACCCTTGCCCTCACTTTATGATGACATAGGGAGAACCAGTCTATGAGTACCACTCTGGCTACAGTCACCGGGTGATTTGCAAGCGAAGTGGATGTATAATAACCATATACATTCAGTGTAACTTAGACTGAACCCCCCCCCCCCCCCCCCCTGTATGCCAACTTAAAACTTGCTGTACTGAGTGCAAGCGAGTAAAGTAGGAGTGAGGAAGGGCCTCTCATTGTGGTAGTCCAATGAGAATTAAACCCTAGCCTATGGAATTGACCCGTTAATACTTACCTATGTGTAAACAATAAAAGTTGATGTGTGAAAGTGCACTTAACTTGTGGCAGTTCTTTGTTGTTCAATCAAATGTTGAATGTTTGAACTTCCTCTTCAATTCTGTCTCTCGGAGCTACAAGTACTAATAAGAGTACAGGCCTAAGGAAAACTATCTCAGAGCCACTGTTAAGTATTTTACCCAGTCCCGGTATAAAATAAAAATTTCTTCGATGACTAGTACCGGAAAGTTGCTCCTTCCACCACTAGTAAGAGAGAGGGTGTAGGTGAAATGTTAAGGTAATTCTCATTGAGAAATTATCCCCAGTCCTTCCCCTAGAGGACCTACCTAACACGTACTCACATCTCGTCACATATCGAAGTGGGGGCTCGTCCGGGATTGGAAAATATAATTAGGATTGTTAAAAACAATTCACTCAAAATTTTATTTCCTTTGGCTAGTCCAACAATTTGGACGAAGAGCAGAATTAAGAGCAAATAGGCTGATTGAGTTGAGTCCAGGAGGAAACTTTTATGTTTGTTGTGTGAATGTTTAGCTTACATAGCAAATAATAAGAGTACATGTGGTTGATGTTATAATCAATTCATTTTGATATTTACTTTGTGTGATTATTTGCTTTTGTTGTACTCAGTGGATATTTGATTGCTAAGAAGTGATCTTTGATTGTTTAGAATTGTTTAACAGTTCATTATCATGGCTGAATCAGTGAAACTTGGATGGGAGATCAAGGAGTGGGGAGAATCCCTAGGCCTCTCTGGTCAAGATCTAGTCTCATTTGTGACTACACAGTATGAAAAGGAATCCGGAAAGGCCGCCGAAGAGCGTGAAAGGATTAGACAGCATGAAGCTGAAGAGCGAAACAAAATAAGAGAGACCGAACAGGCAGAGCGTGAGAAATTAAGAGAGTTCGAACAGGCCGAGCGCGATAAAGCCCGAGAACATGAACTTGCGCTCAGAAAGATTGACAAATCCGCCGAGAATGATAGCTCTTCCGATATGGCCAGCCAAAATTCTCAGCCTCTCATCCAAATTCCAGCAATGTCATTTTCTTTGGATCCATTTAATGAGACCACAGAAAGTATTGACGCATACTTGGACCGGTTCGAAAGATTGGCAAATGAATTCGGCCTAGACCCAGAAAAGCGTAACATCAAACTAGCACAAGGTCTCAGAGGTGTTGCTTATGATGTGTATGCCAAGTTACCTCCAAACAAAGTAACTGATTATGATGCTCTCAAACAAGCCCTACTCACCCGTTATGAACTGACAGCTGAAGCCTACCGAAAGAAATTTCGAAACTCGCGGCGTAGCAGGGGAGAAACCTATGGCCAGTTCACTGATAGGTTAACAACTTATCTCCAGAAATGGTTGACACTGTCACACCAAGCACAGACTTTTGATGGTCTGACTGAGCTCATCCTCTGTGAGCAGCTGCGTGACACAATGTCCACTGACCTGCAAACTTTCACGGCAGAACAAGGTGCTACCTCACTAGCTGACCTGATCAAGCTAGCTGACAGATACACCGCCGCCCATGATGAAGCAAACACACACAAAAAGATGCGTGACAAGCCAAACCGGGATTCGAACCCCCCACCGTCACAGCAATCTCAAAACCAAAACCCACCACCAAGTGGGAAACCACCACAAAGTGAGAAACCACAAACTGGTAAACCACATAGTGGTAACTCAGTCCCTGTGAGTCAGAACAGTGCACAGAAGCGTTTCTGCGCACACTGTAAAATGACATCTCACACCACTGCAGAGTGCAGAAAATTCTTTGGACCCAGACTCCAAACAATTGCTGCGTACCAGGTAGTGTCTACACCCAACAGCGGTGACGCACCATGTATGGTACCTAACATCACTGCACCACCCATCAGTGAGCAGGTGTTAGTAAATAACAAACCTGCCACCTGTTTGTATGACACAGGATTGTCATACGAGGCAGTTGTAAGAGCTTCCCTTGTGGAGCCAGCTGCTATTACCGAGGAGACAGTGCCTTTACAAGGGGCTGACCTGACTTTGCCACCTGCTACCTTACCTGTTGCCACAATTACGGTTGACAGTAGGTATGTCAAGGGACAGATCAAGGCAGCCGTCATGGACAATCCGATCCATGATCTCCTACTTGGAGGCCATTATGTCACTCTCGGGAACCCGTCCGAACCTGTCATTGTATCCACACTGCAAGTGAAGACCCCAAAGCAATTCAAACCTCCTAAAAAGGAGATGAAAGCAGCTCAGCAAGCTGACCCAACATTAGCTGCATGCTTCCAGAGGCAGCGCCACACCCGTCACCCCACTCGCAAAGGTGAATTCTTTAGGCGGAACGGTCTTTTGTATCGTAGGCTAAATAAAGATCATTCACAACTTGTGGTCCTGGCGCCACACCGGACACGAGTAATGGAAGTGGGACATACACTCTGTTCGCCAGGACATATCAATGTAGGGCAGACAGTGCAATGGGTGATGAAGCAGTACTATTGGCCAGGGATGACAGAGGACATAAAGAAATATGTCGATTCCTGCCCCCTGTGCCAACACTGGTCATCCAGCCAAAGGGGCGATTCGTCCCCAGGCCAGTCGGACAATCCAGATGCAGGCCAACCAGAGCTAGTGCCAAAAGCTTAATGGACCACGATCAGAATGAACTGTCAAGCAGGAGCTTCTCTCGAGAGAGAATCTTTTTTCGGGGGGGCCTATGTGACGAAACGCTTGACAAAACCATCCGATCGGTCCCACTAAAATCCCAAACAAAAAAATAGATTTCAAATCTATACCACTCCCCCCTCTCAACCCCCTCTCCCCCTTTCTCCCGCTTAGTGCAAATCGCACGGCCCACACGAACTATGACAGATGAAGAAATTGCATCACGATAAACTCGTGACGCCTTTCGCTCTTGTTGAACCCCCCCCACCCCCCTCTCTACTCTCCTTCCCCACTCTGAGTAGCTACGACGCAGTGAAATTTCAATTGCATCATGGCAATTGCCCGTCTCACCCCCCCCCCCCTCCCCTTCCGGCGCTAGCTACACCCACCCTCCCCCCTCTATCCCGTGAAAACAAAGGCACGACGCCTCTGCCGTGCTCTCCACCACCACTCCCCCCCCTCCCCCCCCCTTTTCTAAAGTCTTTGCACTGGCTGAACTGGTGACTTATGTCACGGGAATTGTTCCATGATAGTATGTATCCATACGGACGCATAAATTAAACTGGCCGCGGAAGTCCGTGAGCTATGCCGATTAAGTTCAAACGGTTTCCGAGGCGACTGGTATTAAAACTAGATCCCTCCCTCTCTCACCCCTGAGGTTTGAGTGACAGGTTGTCAAAATCGAATCCCGCAGTTAGAATACATATATACTAGTCGCACAGGAGTGCAACTTCACTGACCCCTCCAGACTACCTGTAGACCAGACCGGTGAAGACAAAAGAGACAACTAGAGAAGGCGTGGGACAATCCTGGTATCCTCGTTGATCTCCAGTCATTCACTGTTAATTCCCAGGAAAAGTGAGTTGGAACTCTGTTTACCTTTTCAAATCTATATATTGATTTTATGTATGCTGTGTGTGTGTGTTAACATTGTAGATTTGTACAAATGCTTAGCAACATGTATCAAACTGATGAATGATTATGCTGTGTAGGAGTTGGCTTGCCATCATATGGCAAAAGCTCTCTCCCAGTGGTTATAATTCTTCGTTTACTATCTGATCACTGTTCTTTGTATTCACCCTGACTTTTGCCAGTAGGCAATTCTGTCTGTTAAGATAATAATTAAATGATTAATTTTGGTCAGGAAAACAGTATGTCTGTGCTAGGTGAAGAACTGCTACCCTGATTTATACA
>CM065715.1:17372541-17385041 GCA_033310375.1 Conus canariensis
TGTTTTCTCCCTCTCTTGTTCGTGGTCAATGCGAAAATGGCACCGAAGAAAACTCCGTCAAAACAAAAGAAACGCACCAACAGACCAAGCAGCAGTCCAGGCCACAGTGAAGAAGGCGCCTCCGACTCCTTTGTCAGTCCACAGGTAGGACAGGTTTCAGTGGAAGGAAATGTGAGCAGGGAACGATCAACTAGTAAGAGAAGAAGGATTCTGGACCAACAACAACAGAAAATCACAAACTTTACAGACCGTCAAGAAAGCAAAAATCCAAGTGAAGGGGACCAAGGGGATATCATAGTAGAGAAAGGTGATTCGAACATAACACTCGCAACTATTCTGACTAGAATGGAAAAAGGGATGGATGACAGCAGGAAGCAAAACGACCGACTAAATCTTCAACTTGAAAAAATTTTATCTGAATTATTTGATGTGAAAAAAGAAAATGACCTCTTGAAGACGAAAATAGATTTACTCCAAAAAAGCTACACAGAACTGAATGACGATGTTAGCCGGCTCCAAAAAGAACTCAAGCAGGAAAAAGAACTGCGCAACTCGCTTGAACAATACAGTCGGAAAGAAAATATGAAAGTTATTAATCTGCCAGGAGATTCAGGACGAGAGACAGCCGAGGAGACAGAAGAAAAAGTTGTAGATTTTTTAAAAAGAAAACTGGAACTGACATCGTTTCAACACAGCTACATCAGTGTTGCCCATCGAGTGGGCAAATACACCACCGGTAAAAACAGGCCTGTCATCGTACGTCTTGTAAACAGAAAAATAAAATCCGAAATTTTCAAAAAGAGGCGACTGCTAAAACAAAATAAGTGTAACATCTACGTAACGGAAGATTTGACCAAACTAAATGCACAGAGACTGTACGATATCAAACACCATCCAGCCGTCATGTCAGCTTGGTCATTCCAAGGAAAACTTTACTGTAAACTGATAGATCTCAAAATTATTCAAATTGAAAATGGGGACACGAGCAAGATTGATAGAGTGCTCCTCGAGACCAACAGAACAGCTGACCGAAGCCAAGTTTCTTCCCAACGAACAACCGGTGGGGGGTCGATTGGACACCGCAGACAACGGGAGGACAACCGGGCGGACAGGGCCAGCAGAAGGAGCAGTCACACACCAGTCCAGTCCAGGCTGCAGGTCCACAGTCCCCGACGGCGGCTACAGCAGACGGGTGACAAACGCCGCAGGGACAGGTCATCCGATGGATCGGGTGAGGCGTCATCCCCTCCAGGCCGTGCTCTGGGCAGTGTGCCAGAACAGCCCAGAGGTGATGGCAAAGATGGCCACGGGGACACAGCGTCGCCTGATCATCTGCTGCGAGAAGCCCGTCAAACTGCGGACTCCGTGCCAGAGACTTCTCCCGACGCTATGTCCGAAGCAGCTGCTTTGCAGACTGGTGATGAACCCATCAGTGACATTGTGAGTGACGGTGTGGAGGTTTTCAACTCTCATCCTTCTTCCCCTCCTCCGTCCCAACAGTGACAGTACAATGACAGTTCAACAGGTTCAGTGGGCGAAAAAACAAAAGGATATCTTACAAGTAGGCCGATGCAGTGATTCCAAAGTATGTACACGTGCTCGCGATGTGTTTATGTGTGTGTGTGTGGTGTGTGTGTGTGTGTGTGTGTGTGTGTGTGTCTCTCTCTCTCTCTCTCTCTCTCTGTGTGTGTGTGTGTGTGTGTGTGTGTGTGTGTACATAAGGAGAGAGAGAGTGTGTGTGTTTCTCTCTCTCTCTCTCTGTGTGTGTGTGTGTGTGTGTGTGTGTGTGTGTGTGTGTGTGTGTGTGTGCCTCTCTCTCTCTCTCTCTCTCTCTCTCTCTCTCTCTGTGTACATAAGGAGAGAGAGTGTGTGTGTGTGTTTCTCTCTCTCTCTCTCTGTGTGTGTGTGTGTGTGTGTGTGTGCTGAGGAGGGGGGGGGGGGGGAGGTGGGGAGGGGAGTGTGAGGGAGGGAGTGAGAATGAGCGAGAGGGTATGGAAGTAAATATTCATAAGGGAATTGACAAAGTATACATAAGTGCATGTGCATCTGGGGAGAAGGGAAGTGACCATTTGTGTGCGTGTGCGAGTGCATGTATGTGTATGTGTGCGTGTGTGTGCGCTCTCGCGCGCGCGCGTGCGCGCGTGTGGGCGTGCGGGCGTGTGTGTGTGTGTGTGTGTGTGTGTGTGTGCGCGCGCGCACGCGAGCGTGTAACTGTGAAACTGGATTAGAAGTAAATGTTGACTGTTTGAGTGCATAACAATGAACCATTTAGTATAGGTCATGAAATGATAGTCTGCTCCATGTGCTGGTGAAAATGTTTCCCATGGTTTATGAGCACGTTTTTGATCCACTGTTCCTTACCAAGTAACAAAAAAGAAAAAAAAATGTGAGGTGTACACACACATATGCACATGCAAATTTATATATGTGTATGTGTGTATGTCTAGGTCTATATGTATACACGTGATTGGATGTGTGTTTGTCTATGATTAAGCATTAAGACAAAAGTCCAGAACAGGTGCTTGTCGGACATCTTGATATAATTCAAGACTGTGATGCATGAGCAAACACATATTGTAAGGGTAGGGGGGGGGGGGGGAGTGCGCGCGCGTGCGTGTGGGTGTGGGCGTGCGTGTGGGTGTGTGCGCGCGTGAGCGTGTAACTGTGAAACTTTGTGAGAAGTAAATGTTGACTGTCTGATTGCATAACAATGAACCATTTAGTATAGGTCATGAAATGATAGTCTGCTCCATGTGCTGGTGAAAATGTTTCCCATGGTTTATGAGCACGTTTTTGATCCACTGTTCCTTACCCAGTAACAAAAAAGAAAAAAAAAATGTGAGGTTTACACACACGTATGCACATGCATATTTATATATGTGTAAGTGTGTATATCTAGATCTATATGTATACGCGTGATTGGATGTGTGTTTATCTATGATCATGTATTAAGAACAAAGTCCAGAACAGGTGCTTGTCAGACATCTTGATATAATTCAAGAATTTGATACATGAGCAAACATGTATTGTAAGGTGTGTGTGTGTGCGCGCGGGCGTGTGTGTGTGTGCAAGCACGTGCGCGCTCGCGACCGTGCATGTGTTTGCGTGTGTGCTCTTGGTAGCGTTTGCGCACACTTATGTGGGTATGCAGAGGGGAAGGGAGGGGGGGTGGGCGGCAATGCGCGCGCGTACGTGCGAGTCTTGTGTGGGGGGGGGGGGGGGGGAGTGAGAGGTGTGTGTGTTTGTGTGTGTGTTTATTGTGTGTGTGTGTGTGTGTGTGTGTGTGCGTGTGTGTGTGCGTGCATGTATGTGTGCGCGAGCGCACCCGAGTATTTGTGACATATTTTTGTACAATGGATCTTTTCGCCTCGTTGGTTTTGTTTGGTTTGGTTTTGCTGGTGAGGCCACATAACCTAAGAAAAGACTAGAAGTACGGCTGATGTATCATTCAGCAACACAAGAGCCCTATAATCATCAACGTTCAGCTGTTCCTGTGTATATGTCTTTTCTGCTCCCCTTTGGACTTGCAAGTCACTTTTTCCTCATGTTTGATAAACACTTGACCCTTTAAAACCTGTGGCAGAATGTCCTCACACACTGAACTCTTGAAATCTACATTGTCTGTGTTGGATATCTGATGCAGTTGTACACTTTTAGATGGATTTTTTCCAGGTTCGGATTGGGAAAGATAATTGTTTCCTTTCAGCTTTACCTGAATAGAAGATAATTTGCAGACTCCACAATCATTATGAAGCAAAAACTGTCGGACATCTTGATGCTTTTTTTTCCCTTCCTTCTTTCCCTTCTTTCCCTCTCTCTTTCGTTTATCCCTTCGTTTCTTTGATGTGTGTGTGTGTGTGTGTGTGTGTGTGTGTTTCTTTCTTTCTTGCTTGCTTTTTTTTTTGTTTTTTTTTTCGGGGGGGGGGGGGGAGGAGGAGGAGGGGGTGTTACGGTCCGTGAATGAGCTGTGTTAACCAGCCGGAGACGGCAAGTATGTATTTTACGGAACTGCCACGTTGTGAGTGTCTCAATTTTGTAAATTTGGTGCTGAGATAGTAAGGAAGAGTGGCCACCCTTTTGTCCCCCCTTTTCCCCCCGTGACCCCCCCCCCCTCCCCCCCCGGGGAAGGGAAGAGGAAAAGCCATAGAGGAGGTGGGGTGATGGGCCCTTACTACATTCCGGGAGATTCTCTGTCATCTACCCTTTCTCTCCCTGTCGTCGTTGCTATCTGGCTCCCGCCTCTCCCCCCCCCCTCTCTCTCTCTCTCTCTTATTTATTTGTTTATCATCATCATTACTATTATTGTGATCATAAACATTACTACCAGTGGGCCTGCTGCTGCTGCTGCTACAGCTGCTGCCACTATTACTACTACTGCTAGTGCTGCTGCCGCTGCTACTGCTGCTGCTGCTTCTTCTGCTGATACTACCACCACTACTACAACTACTGCAACTGCTGCTGCTGCTGTCACTACTACTGCTGCTGCTGCTGCTGCTGCTGCTGTTACTTACTATTGCTGTTTTCGCTACTATCATGATTATCATCGGCAGTAGTTTGCGTTATCTGCGCAGATTCTCTAAACTGATTGATGTATTCTCAGTATACGGACCTATCAAACAGGTGTATTTTTCACCTGGCAGATTTTTTTGCTCCAGTTTGTGGATGTTTAGAGATGAGGAGGTGGTGGGGCGGTGGGCGGTGTGGTAGTGGTGGAGGGGGGTGTATTGCGGACGAGCGGGTGGGATGGGGGGGGGGGGGGGGGGGGGGAGGGGAGGTATGCGGCATGAATTTGATGATGTTTGATGTTTTGATGATGTTCATTCAGAGAAAGGGGAAGGGCTTCCAGTTCGATAAATCTAATGTTGCTTTTTGTATGCTGTACTGTTTTATGCTCGCGGTTTGCGGGTTTGCTTTTGTGTGTGTGTGTGTGTGTGTGTGTGTGTGTGTGTGTGTGTGTGTGTGTGTGTGTGTGTGTGTATTCTTATGTTTTTTGGTTGTTGTTGTTTTTTTTGGTCCGTTTTGGCACATAATATAGAACATTGTATATATTTGAATGTGAATTTTCAAGACTTGAATGGCAACGAACGGCGTTCAAGTGCAGACTTCAAGTGCTGAGTACACTTTTAACATTATAATTCTTGTTGTTATCATTGGTTTATTTAAGACTTTCTCCACGTTTTGTTTCTTATGTTATACGTATACAGCCCGTGTCGGTACATACATTAGCAATATCGACATCTCGCAAAGAATGTTGTCTGGTACAAAGATAGCAGGTATAGCTCATAGCCAAATGGACGGTATTAATTCACATCGGGGTAATTACGCAAGCCATGATTACGATGATTGTTCAAATGCATGCTGTTGTAAAGTATACTCCTTTTTGCTTGGCCCTTGTGACATTGAACTGGATTCCTGTTTGTTGCTTTTATTCCTCTTGTGGCACTTGATGGTTTTTTATTTAATGTTTTTGACTACAAGGAAAACACCATGGATTCAGTAGGTAACAAGGTAAACATGTTAACAATTTCATCATTAAACTGTCAAGGTCTAGGGAATTATCAGAAAAGAAGAGATATATTTCATTATTTAAGAAAAAAACAATACTCTATATACTGCCTACAAGATACTCATTTTGAAAAAGATACGGAAAAGTGCATTAAAGCGGAATGGGGGTATGACTGCTTTTTCTCCTCATACAGATCTAATGCTCGAGGAGTAGCAATACTATTTAACAATAATTTCGAATTCAAAATAAATAAGGTGGAAACAGATATGCAGGGTAACTTTATCATCATATCATTTACAACAAATGAAAAGGAACTGTTGCTAGTAAGTGTTTATGGACCAAACAAAGACGACCCAGCATTCTATGAGGAACTCACAAATAAGATTAAAACGTACAAAAATAACAACGTTATTGTGGTGGGGGATTTTAATATGGTACTAGAACAGGAAATTGATTGTTACAATTATAAACACATAAATAACCCAAAAGCTAAAAAAGCAGTTGAGGATATGATACAAGATTTGTCATTAGCAGATATATGGAGAGAAAACAACCCGGATTGTAGGAGATACACATGGCGTAGACCTACCCCCTTGCAACAAAGTAGGCTAGACTTCTTCCTTCTGTCAGAATATTTAATCTGGTATTTTGAAGATGCTGACATTTTACCAGGCTATAGATCTGATCATTCACTGATTACACTAAAGCTTCAATTCGGAAAGGAGATTAAACACAAAACTTTTTGGAAATTTAATACATCTCTACTAAAAGATAAAGAATATGTAGACGGAATAAATAATCTAATAGAAGAAATAACAAAGGAATACACAGATAAAGATGAGGGGAATGATATTAATGCTAACAATAGCCAAGATGAAAACCAGTCGAACAGCTCAGACCCTAAACTAACAGTGTCTGATCGGGTCTTTCTTGACTTCTTACTAATGAAGATAAGAGATAAATCCATCCAGTATGCCACAATTAAAAAAAGAGAATCACAATGTAAAGAAAACAACCTTATGCAAACTATTAAAGATATTGAGAGTAAAGAACTTAAATCAGAGGAGGATTTGAAGACAATTGAAGAGAGTAATAGAGAACTGATATCACTAAGAGAAAAGGTTATGAATGGTGTACTACTAAGATCAAAAGCAAGATGGGTTGCAGATGGGGAAAAGGTTAGTAAATATTTCTGCAGTTTAGAAAAGCGTAACTTTATTAGCAAACAAATTGTAAAACTACTGGATGGACAAGGTAATATACTGGACAAACCAGAAGACATAAAAGTTACAGTAAAACATTTTTATGAGGATCTATACCGAAAAAGATCAACTGTGAAATGCAATATTGAAGATTTGGTGAATAAGATACCGAAACTAACAGAAGAACAGACTAAATCATTACAAGGTGAAATAACAATAGAAGAAGCAGGGATTGCGTTGAAAAATATGAAGAACGGAAAAAGCCCTGGATCGGATGGGTTTGGAGCTGAGTTTTTCAAATCTTTTTGGAAACAAATTGGCGTGTTTGTAACCCGAGCTCTAAATGAAAGTTTCAGAGAAGGCGAACTATCAAACACCCAGAAAGAAGGTATTATAATCTGTATACCCAAAGAAGGAAAACCAAAAGAATATGTAAAAAACTGGAGACCTATTTCACTTTTAAACCTTATATATAAAATTGGCTCCACTTGTATTGCTAACAGAATTAAAAAGGTCCTTCCATCACTGATTAGTGAAGACCAGACAGGATTTGTCCCAAATAGATACATAGGTAGTAACATTAGGTTAATTTATGACATAATACACCATCTCAACATAAATAATATCCCAGGGATGCTAATTAATTTAGACTTCGAAAAGGCGTTCGACTCGTTAGATTGGGATTTTATGCACAAAGTGCTGGAGGCTGTAGGTTTAGGTAAAGATATATGTAAATGGATAGAAGTATTCTACAAAAACATTAAGTCTACTGTTATCGTAAATGGCCAAACATCACCATGGTTCTCAATAGAAAGGGGTTGTAGGCAAGGAGATCCAGTTTCACCATATATCTTCGTATTATGTGCAGAAATATTATCCGTAATGATCAAAGAAGAAAATAGTATTGAAGGTATACAAATCGGGGAGAAAGAACACAAGATATCACAATTTGCCGACGACACTCAACTGATGAACACAGGGAATAAGAAATCATTTGAAAAATCTATCGAGATTCTCGATAGGTTTGGGAAAACATCAGGTTTATTCTTAAACAAAGAGAAAACACAAGTAATTTGGCTTGGAAGACAAAAGCATAGTGAAATAAGATATATGGAACATTTAAAGATGATCTGGAATCCAAAAGAATTCAAAATATTAGGAATTTGGTTTACTCAGGACTTAACACACATGGAAAAAAGAAACTACAAAGATAGAATGATAGAAGTGAAGGCACTATTTAAAATTTGGCTAAAGAGAATCATTACCCCTTTAGGAAGAATTGCTGTCTTAAAATCATTAATTCTGTCAAAACTGACTTACCTATGGTTGATGCTTCCAAATCCACCTGACACATTTGTTAAAGAATTACAAGACTTATGTTACTGGTTTGTATGGAATAAAAAACAAGACAGAATTAGTCGAAAAACAGTTATTAAAGATGTACAGGATGGTGGGTTGAATCTACCTGACATAAATGCTCTCATCACTGCTTTAAAATTAACATGGATAAAAAGACTGAGACAAACAACACACAGATGGAGAGACATGTTGATCTTTTCATACCCAATTATTGAGAACATTGAGAAGTACTCTCCAAACCATCTGTGCATCACCACTCAAGACAATGTTTTCTGGAAACATGTATTCATGTCGTATAAGCAGTTCTATTATAAAATAAAACCAGAAAATGCTAGAGAACTACTTGCAGAACCAATCCTTTACAATGAACATTTTAAAATAGGAAATAAACTAATAAAACACAAAAACTGGAACAATAGAAATGTATTTAGAGTATCTGATTTGTTTCAAGCAAATGGAGATTCACTATCCCATGAGGAATTTAGAACAAAGTATAACATTGAAATAGATTTCCTATCTTATGGTGGGTGTATATTATCCATTAAACGATACATCAGGGAACAAGGATTTGAGAATGAGATAAAAGATAACATTGAAGCAGAAGTCAGCACAGCATTAAAGAAAATATATTCTGTAGATAAAGGTTCCAAAACTTATTACAGAATTATAGTAAAAGATAACTGGGAACCAAACTGTTGTGCAAAATGGACGGAGAAGCTGAATAGACAGATACCTTGGAAGAAATGTTTTAGAAAAATTCATCAAATTAAGGATATTAAGCTAAAATGGATGCAAATGAGAATAGTGCATCGAATAATTGCAACTAATGTAGCTCTGAAAGAAATGGGAATAGTAGAAAGTTATAACTGTAGTTTCTGTGAAGAGGAAAAAGACAGCATTGAACATATGTTCTGGAGATGCATACACGTCAATGATTTCTGGAAATCATTGCAAGAAGTAATAAAAGGAAAGTGTTTAATAGCGAATAATCTGTCTCTGACTGAAAACACAATAATATTTGGAGCAGATGACAATTCCACAACTGATACTACATTCGATCTTATAATACTGATAGCCAAATACTACATTTTTAGCTGTAAAATAAACAAATGTAAGCCTTCAATAACAGTATTTCTAAAAATACTAAAGAGAAGATATAATCTTGAAAAATACATAGCAACTGTACAATTGAATCTGCAAAAATTTAACACTAATTGGATCAATTATGAAGTATTATTTGAAAATTGATAATCAAAATCATAAGATACCTGGATTTAATACGTGCATGAGAGGATATGTTCAGGATGTGTAGGTAATTTCATAAGGTATTCAAATATCATTGAGTGTGGTTGTAGCCTGTGGCCCGCTGTTTGTCTGGCATGGCGATGCCGCGGCTGGGACCCGTAGGCCGATCGGCAACTTAGCTGGTAGGTTGGTTTGTTGGTTGGTCGGCGGGGCACGGCTGTGGTGTAGCGATGTCATATTGGTAGCGGGCTGAAGAACATATAATTAACTTTCTTATGATTGTTAAAGAAATATAAAGACACTGATAGATGGGATTTCGGTGCTGGTGTGTACACTCAGCTGGGAAATGCTTACGTCTGTTTAAATCTATATTTTGAAGGATCATTACAGTGAACACAATTATGTTATGCGTTATATACAACAGCTATCACATGGTACCACACGGAGAAAACATTACTTCATTATTATAAATTGTATAATTATGTATATTGTTTAAGTATTATTAATTCATAAGAAGAGAGAAAGTGGGGGTGTGGGTGGGTAGGGACGGGAGGGGATGTGAGTGGAGTGAGCGGTGTGTTTGTTTGCCTTTATGTGCTTGTAGTTTGTAAGAACTCAGAGGATTGTGAATAGTGATTTTTGTTTGTTTGTGTATGTGTGTATATCCAACAAAAAGAAAACAACCTTTCCTCGGCATACATTGAACTCTCACTCAAATCCTTTCAAGCCGATAAAAAAGATAACTCGTTTCTAATACGTTTCACGGATTATTTACTACAATAATGTCAAACATGTACTAATATGATTAACAACAAAAAATATGTGATAATTTGCATCCGGAAATGTACAGCAAAGAGAAAGATCATGTTGATGAAAGAATGGAGATGAGAGAAAGAAGGAACTGTGGAATGGAAGAGAGAGAATGAGGAAGGAAATAAAAAAATATATCAAAAAAAAAAAAAAAATAGTTCTCAGTGTCCATAGTACACAAGTCAACGGTTTCCATTGCTGTCCTGTCAGTGAAGGATTTAACATCCTGCTTTTCATTTCTTCTTCCTCCCCCTCCGACCTCCCCCCCCCCCCACCCCTCCTCCTCCCAACCCCTCCTCTTGCCGGGGAAATCTTTGTTATTTTCATAGTGACTAACAAACTTGTTTATCTGCACGTTTTTTTTTCCTTTCCACTCATTATTTATCAGTTTTGTTTGTTTGTGTCTTGCTGCCTTGCCTGAAAAAGACCAACAGGTCACTGGCTCATTACTTGATAGCGTTTTTTTTTTTTTTTTTTTTTTTTTTTTTTGCATTTGTTTGACAGCTCAGTATTTCACTATATATTGTCATGAAAAGTACGAAGTAGCAATAAGAGTTGGGGAGGGGGGGGGGGGGGGGGGTTGCCAGTGCGTGTTTCTTTCCAGCAAAGTAGGTCAGACGCTACTGAAGTGCTTGCGCTGCCTTGTTCTTCTTTCCACTCCCAGCTGCACTTTGACTCCTCAGAGTGACGAAGACTGTGCATACAGTTCACCCCTACTGAATTTCTGGCATACCGCTGTTGCAGTGGTGGTGTTTCGACATTTCTGTCTGTCTGTCTGTCTGTCTGTCTGTCTCTCCCTTGGAGTAAGGGAAAGATGGACATACGGAAGTGAAGCATTAAAGATAACAAATACGTACAAATACCTAGGTTTGGTATTTACCACAAAATTAAGTACGAGTGCTTCTTTGCTTGAAATGAGTAAGAAAGGTAAGAAGGGAGTAATGGAAATCCTGAGATCGTTTCGAAGATTACATACGACTGATCCTTTTCTATTCTGGAAACTGTTTGATGCCCAAATTGAACCCATCTTAACTTATGCAGCAGAAATCTTGGGGCTGGAAGATGTAACAGAAATAGAAAAAGTTCATACTTTTGCTATCAAGCGATTTTTGGGACTTCCATTGCACTCTTCCAACAAAATGGTTTATGGAGAAACAGGAATATATCTGCTATCTATCAGAACAGCAATTAAATGAGTTAAGTACTGGATCCGATTGGTTAGACTGCCGATGAACAGAATATGTAGACAAGCTTACGAGATGATGCTAATGCGGCTAGAAACAGATAGTTGTAACTGGGCTTCGAGAGTAAAGAATATTTTAATAGAAAATGGCTTTGGAATAGTATGGCTATGCCAAGCTGTCGGAATTGAAGAGGGGTTTATATCAGAATTCAAGGACAGGCTTATATCATGCTACAAGCAAAAATGGCACTCAGAGATTGAAACTAGTGATAAATACTCATGGTATTATTCATTTAAATCTGTGTTTGAACCAGAGAAGTATTTAACTTTAGTTACAAACAAAAGAATGAGAGAAGCACTGACAAGGTTTAGATTAAGAGTACACGGCTTAGGTATTGCAAAACACTGGTGTATGGATAGAGAAGTCACAAACTGTGTATTGTGTGGTCAGAATGTTGAAGATGAAGTACACTTTATTTTCCAGTGTCAACTGTTCTCAGACATTCGTCGAAAATACTCCTTCTTTAATATGATTCATATCCAGCCAACAATAAATGGTATAAGGAATCTTTTTAACAAATGATAATTCAACCATTGTTGCCTTTGCTAAATATATAGTGGAAGCTATGAATATAAGAAATAAGAAACTAGAACCTAATAATTAAATAACTAAGTCTGTAGTCATTGGATGGTCCGAAAGTTGTAGGCCAAGTGTACGTGCGTTTGAGAGGGTTGGTGGGTGTGGGGGAGGGGGGGAGGGCAGGGCAGGTGGGACGGGGGTGTGGGGAGATGGAGAGGGGAGGGGGGGGGGGGTGAGGAGGCGGCGCGAGGAGTGAGAGAACAGTTATATTATGAAAGGGGGGGGGGGAGGGATGGGAAAGGGGGGGTGGGGGTGGACAAGCTAGGAGAGCGGTGTTTGTGCGACGTACGCGTATGAGTGAGCGTGTGCTCTTTTTGGTTCTCATGTATGCGTGGCGTGATGTCAGTTAGGACTGAGGGAGGATAAGAGAGTGAGGGTCAAAGGAAGGAGATTGGTGGGTCAGAATACGAAAAGGCAAGAGTGGAGGGGGGGGGGGGCGGCGAGGAGGGGACGGGGGGGGGGGGGGGTGGAGGGGGACGGGGTGCGGGGTGCGATAGGGAAGGGAAGATAGTATATTCTAGGTGTATGTTTAATTTTATGTCACTCCTTATGAAC
>CM065715.1:17397541-17422541 GCA_033310375.1 Conus canariensis
AGTGAGGGAAACTGAGTGACGATGATTGTGGACTGGGGTCTAAAGTGAGGGAAATTGAGTGAAGATGGTTGTGGACTGGGATCTGAAGTGAGGGAAACCGAGTGAAGATGATTGTGGACTGAAGTCTGAAGTGAGGGAAACTGAGTGAAGATGATTGTGGACTGGGGTGTGAAGTGAGGGAAACTGAGTGAAGACGATTGTGGACTAAGGTCTGACGTGAGGGAAACTGAGTGAAGATGATTGTGGACTAGGATCTGAAGTGAGGGAAACTGAATGAAGATGATTGTGGACTGGGGTGTGAAGTGAGGGAAACTGAGTGAAGATGATTGTGGACTGAGGGTCTGAAGTGAGGAAAACTGAGTGAAGATGATTGTGGACTAGGATCTGAAGTGCGGGAAACTGAGTGAAGATAATTGTGGACTGAAGTCTGAAGTGAGGGAAACTGAGTGAAGATGATTGTGGACTGAAGTCTGAAGTGAGGGAAACTGAGTGAAGATGATTGTGGACTGAAGTCTGAAGTGAGGGAAACTGAGTGAAGGCGATTGTGGACTGGGGTCTGAAGTGAGGGAAACTGAGTGAAGATGATTGTGGACTAAGATATCTGAAGTGAGGGAAACTGAGTGAAGATGATTGTGGACTGGTGTCTGAAGCGAGAAAAGCTGTCTAAAGAGAATCCTCGCAAAGAGAGACAGACCAAAAAAAACGTTTGGGTGGTCGTTGACATGACATGAGGGTGAGGCATGCATTAGCCAAGAGGTAAATCTGAGACGTGGGCTGGCCCCCCAAAAAGACTACAGTTAGAGCATTAACCCACAGGGACAGAGGAGAAGGGGAAGACCTAGGAATTCATGGAGGAGAGACTTGGATGTAGAGAGGAAGACAGCGGGATACACCTGGAGAGAATTGGAAAGGGCAGCCCAGGACAGGGCGCGCTGGCGGATTGTTGTTGATGGCCTTTGCTCCAGAGGGAGCTGATGGCTTGAACTAAACTTCCATGAGTTAGAGCATTCGTCCGTTGGGAGGAAGCTGAAGTTGAGATATGGGTTCGACAAGTAAGAATTGGGTTTGAGGCATAGATTACCCAAGAAGGAGATGAAGTTGAGTGTTTAGGATAACTGAAAGGGAGATTATGTCGAGGAACAGATTATCCATCAAGGATATATAAAAAGGCATTTCACTGACAAAATCATTATACGTGTATTTTACATACATAAATTCGCTGCTTGTTGATTAGTTGACCACTGAAAGGTTATCACACACAAATGGCACTTCTATATAGTGTTTCACAATTCGACTGATAAAAACCGTTATTGTTGACATATTGTCCGATTTGGATGAAGTTCGGTATGTACATAGGCTTTAGCTCTGTGATGACTAAAATACCAGTTTCAAAAGTGTACATCGGTTATATAACCGTTAAAACCGTTATTTTGCCGTTATTTTTTACATATTGGTGGATTTTAATGAAATTTAGTATACAGAAAGGTTGTCACACACAAATGGCACTTCCATATAGTGTTTCAAAATTTGACCGTTAAAAACCGTTATTCTTGACATATTGTCCGATCTGTATGAAATTTGGTAGATACATAGGCTTTAGCCCAGTGAGGATTAAAATACCAGTTTCAAAATTGCACATCGGTTAAATAACCGTTAAAACCGTTATTTTGCCGTTATTTATCTCAGAAAGTACTTGGCCGATTTATAAGCGATTTGGAAAACTGGGAGTACGTTTATATGCTTTGCATCTTGTTTTTCTCTGCATATTCCTTCGATTCCTTACACTTTTTCTGTCTTTTTCCTATTTTTGTCTGCATTTCCCTTTAAAATACTGTTTTGTTGTACCTTTTCCCGATACCTTGTCCGGCTTGTTCCTCTGTCCACTTTTTTGTAACTTTTTTTCACTTTTCCCAAAGTTTTTTTATTTTCATTAAAAAAAGATTTTTTTTTTTAACTTTCTCGTTTTTTTTTTCCTACCCCCCTTTTGCCACTTTTCTACTTTGTCTCATCTATGTATATTTTCTTACATTTCTGACCGTTTTCTTCCTTTCCCTTTCCTGCTCCCTCCCCCTCCCCACCTTTCCTACCTTCTCCCTGCTTTCCCCCCTGCTTTCCCTAATCTTTTCCTGCTTTTTTTCTCCCTCTTCCTATCATTTTCCTGCTTTTTTTCTCCCTCTTCCTATCATTTTCCTGCTTTTTTCTCCCTCTTCCTATCATTTTCCTGCTTTTTTTCTCCCTCTTCCTATCATTTTCCTGCTTTTTTTCTCCTCTTCCTATCATTTTCCTGCTTTTTTCTCCCTCTTCCTATCATTTTCCTGCTTTTTTTTTCTACTTTTCCAGCCCTTTACCTTCTTGGTTTTTTTTTTCTATCTTTCTACCCCCCTTTTTTGTGGCCTTTTTCCATCTCTTTTCTTGCCCTTTATCTTCGTTTCCTACCCTTTTTTCTGCTCTTTTTCTGCTTTTCATTCTCTTTTAAACTGCTTATTTTCTTTTTAAATTTCAAAACGGAGTGACTGAGGGCGGAAAATGAAGCAAAATTTGGAAAGGGGGGGGGGGGGGGGGGGGTTAGTTAGTTACCGCCAAGGACACAGACAGAGTACAGGACTAGACACAATACATTTCGACCCTTTGGGACTTCTTCAGGTGAAAACAAATAACATTTAGGACAGTGACAAGAAGAACATGTGGCCACTTAGCTTCGCTTCTCCTGTTCGTCTCCGGTTTGTCTGTGTCCTTGGCGGTAACTAACCCCCTATCTTTCCAAATTTTACTTGTTTTCTGTCTTTCCGACCCTTCTGCTGCTTTTACATGATTATCCCTTTTTTTCTCTTACTCATTCTTCAAGTTTTTCCTACTTTGTCCTATCGTTTCCTGCCTTTTCTGACTTTTCCTGCTTTCCCCTTCTTTCTCCCACTGTTTTCTAACTTTCTATCATCTCCCTATTTTTCCTGATTCTCTCTCCCTTATACTACTTTGAAAAAAAATCTTCAGTTTAATTTCTGCTTTTCATGTCCCATTCTACCTTGTCATATATTGTCTTGCTTTTCCTATTTTTTCGCACCTTTTCTGCTTTTTCTGTATAGTCCGTGGTTTTGTACTTGTTCCTATCTTGCGTCACTTTTTCTGCTTTTTTTTTTTTTTTTGTACCCTTGCATACTTTTTTCCTTCCGCGCTTTTTTACGCTGTTTCTAGTTTTCCTATTTTTTCCTTCTTTTTCCTGATTTTGTTCTGCTCTCCCAATCTTTTCCTTTATTTTTTGTTTGTTGTTGTAGTTGCTTTTTTTTTTTTTTTTTTTTTTTTTTCTTTTTCTACCTTTCCCTTGTTTCCCGTCTGGTCTTTCAACTTTTTCTAACTTTTATGCTACTGTATTCTATTTCTTCCCAATTTACCCTGTGTGAAACTTGAAACTTGAAACTTTTTTTTATTGTCACTAAACACCATTAAAGGATTTATGGACACAAGATGGCGATGATTAAACAACTCATCGTCCAAAGAAATAATAATTTGTTCTTTTTACATTAAAAAAAAAGTCATTATGTAAAGCAGTCATACATATTTCGCAATTTCAACCTGAAGGTCATCATTAGACATCAAAGTACTTATTTTCAATGAGGTAGCGTCGTATATATCCATTTTTTTTTATGATACGTTTTTTTTTAAACGTATTCCTGATTTTATCGTAACGTTTACAAGAGTCTAAAAAATGTACCTCGTCTTCTATTATATTGCAAGTTGTACATTTCCTGTCTTCACGCTTAATATGGGAATATCTACCTCTTTCTATTGCGAGGTCATGTGCGCTAATTCTTAATTTACAAAGTTCTTTCCTGTAATCTTTATTTGTGCATTTGATGAGGTACGGTTCAAGCCTATATTTATTACTGATGTCATTATAAAATTTTAACCTCGGTGCTCTTTCTTTTTCTTTTTCCCCAAAGTGTATATATTCACTTTGTAACTTTCTCTCTATTGCATAACGCAGTCTTTGAGGGTTAAGTGTACTTTGGTTATTCCATGCATGTGTCATTCCAATATTACTTAAGATCATCTTTACAGAAGATTTCCATGAAGATGATCGGTCAAGATCTTCGTACGCTTCTCTTAGATATGAGTCTTCCTTTGATTCCATTATATGGATCCAAAACATGACTACTTGACTCATTATTTCTTGACACAAAGGAAATCTTCCAAGTTCAGCTAGAACTGGCAATTTCATTGCTTTTCTGTGTACACCTAATATATGTCTGCAAAATTTTAAATGTACGTTCTCGATCGGATTATTGGATAATAGGTATTTGTGATAAATGTCGAATATTGTAGACTGCTTTTCAGCATGTCCTATCTTTTCTGTAAATGGAAACCAAACTTCTGCGCCATAAAGCATAACTGGTGAAATCAAAGCATCAAAGAGTTTTGCTATTGATGATACATTGACATGTTCTCCCTTTACTTTACGTAGTAAGGAATGTACAGCTTTGTTACCTTGTTTTGCTAGATGATCTTGTGCTTTATGTAACTCTTCGCTTTTATGAAGAACTATTCCTAAATACTTGTATTCATTTACTGTCTCAAGAGGATTATCTCCACATGTAAATGCGGTTGAAAATTTTGAGTCAGTTTTAGTGAATATGACAACTTTTGTTTTATCTTTATAAAGTTTCATGCCCCATTCTGTACAATAATTATGAAGTTGATTAAGTTTTGTTTGTAATCCCAATTTTGTGTTTGACAACATAACTATGTCGTCAGTATATAATAAATGCGATATTCGTGTTTCTTTCAGCTTGTTTATAACAGGAGAATCATTGTTATCAATATAGTTTGAAATATCATTTATAAAGATATTAAACAGCGTCGAGCTAAGCGAACTGCCTTGAAGAAATCCTTGTTTGACCGGGACTGATCTTGTAAATCCATTATTTGATTTTCCACAAACCATCGCGTTTGTGTACATATCTTTTATAACCCGATAACAATAGCCATTGATACCTATATTGTATAGTTTCAGAAGTAAAACGTCATGCCATATGCTGTCAAATGCGTTTCTAAAGTCTACAAAACAACAGTATAGTCTGCCATTCTTTTTTCTTATTTCACTGTCAATGATCTTTTTTAAAATGAATATCTGGTCTGTTGTTCTGTAGGATTTTCGAAATCCTGCCTGTTCTTTTATAAATAAATCTCTGCTTTCTATGTAATTTGTTATCCTATTGTTTAATATTTGACAGAAAACATTACTCAGGCAGCAATTTAAAGTAATTCCACGATAATTGTTAGGATTTGCAGGATCGCCACTTTTATAAATGGGCACACAAATGCCATGTTTCCACAAAGTGGGATACTGGCCATATCTTAGTACCCAGTTAAATACATTCTTAAGAGGTATAATTATATTAGGCAAACTGGCTTTGATTATTTCATTTGAGATTCCGTCCTTTCCCGTGGCTTTTTTATTTTTTTAATTTCGAAATGTCTTATGGATTTCTGATATACTAATTGGTTCATCAACGTTTGGATTATATATAACATTTCTTGCTTCAGACAATTTTTGCTCAGTTTTGTTCTCTGTTCTGTTATTTCAATATTCCTACTAATTAATTTTTCTAAGTGAGATATCCATTTGTCTTCATGGATTTCCTTCCTTTTATTTTGATTCGTGTTTTGCATGTTTGTTAATTCGTTTAGTGTTCTCCATACTTGATTTGGATCCTTTTCAAAGGCTTCATTTAGTTCTCTAATAAGTTTGTCTCTGTATATATTTTTTGTCTTTCTTAAGATACTTTTGTATGCCCTCACAGTTGAAAAGTACTTTGCCTGTAGGTATCGATTGAAAGGGTGTCTGTTCAGTGCATTTAAAAGTGATCTTACTTCTTTCCTTAGAAGAAAAAAATTTTCATCAAACCATTTTTTGTGTTTCGGATTTTTTCTCTTTCTTTTGCGCACTTGTCTTTGTTTGAGTGATAGAGATGCTGCGTCTTTTATTGCTGGGTCAGATCATTAACCATGTTGTCAATGAAGACCGAGGTCTCCGTATCATGATCTTGTGTCTTCTCCATACGTTTCTCTATTTCATCTATACGACTCTTCATGATAGGGTTATTTAAAGCAATGTTCAGCTTTACTGCAGATTCGTCATCCCAAATAAATGACGTAATGGTTGTGTTAACTTTTGTGTCATTTCTGTTTGACGTGTTATTACGTAAGGGAGCACTGTCAGCATGCGCATTTGTTTTCATATTAGGTCTATCATTGCCAACAGTCGGAAGTAAAATTGACAGTTCTATAGGACAATGATCAGAATATACAGTGAGTTTATGAACTTTGCATGCAATAACATCTTTCATTAGGTCTTGTGATACAATGAAATAATCTACAACGCTATTTCCTTTTGTGTTGAAACAAGTAAAATTTCCTTGAAGATCGCCAAGTGAGCGACCATTAAGAATATACATATTATTTTCCAAACAAATATCTACTAATTTTCGTCCATTTTTTTGTATAACGCTGTCTTGAGAGCATCGTTTGTGAATAACATTATAAGGATTGTCATTAGGATATGCATACAAGTTGTTTTCACCGTCCGTGTCAATATAATCTATTAATTGTCCAGTTCTTGCGTTAAAATCCCCACACAATATAACATTCCCTTTGGTAGGAAATGTTCTGTTTGTCTTTCCAACTCTTCCCAAATGCGCACCGTATTATCACGTCCATAAGACGACGATTCAGGTGGTATATATATACAACCGATGAAAGTTTCAAGTTCGTCATTTGTGGAAGAAAGAATTAACCAAACAATGTCAGAATTACTCGTTGGGTGAAACTTGATTAGAGTTCGTAGTTCCTTCTTGATAAAAACTGATATTCCCCCTGATTCACTGGGGGCCTTGTTCCGTTTTTTCCTGCAGTAATGAATACCAGGGGCAAAGCCTGGTATAAAGATATCGTTAATTTCTTCTCGTTCAAGATGAGTTTCTTGTAAAATTACTATGTCATAATCAGAACATATTCTGTGTATTTCTTCTTCAAAGAATTTGTTAATCATACTACCATCGATTGTCTCCCTAAACCCTTTAATGTTCCACGAAAATATCTTAACTTTTTTTTTCTGTAGCATATGTGTTGATATTGAACAACGAATGTTATTAAAATTATGTTATCCAAACACAATTTCATACTGTGATTTAAACTCAAGTGAAAAGGAATAAAGTGAAAATTTCTAAACACTTAATTCAAAGAAGCGCATCTCCTGTGGTGCTATGTATGTAGACTGACACTATCATATTATAATGTCAAATAAAGCATTCGCAATTTTTCTTTTTTGGATGAAAGTTTGTCTCAAGAAGTTTTAGTTCTCAGTTGCTCTGGTTACCAGAATCCATAGTCCCAATAACGGTTGTTTTTGCACTCGTTCCAGTCGTATTGGTAGCTGTTGCGGTTTGCCCGGAAGTCCTTGTAGTGGTCACGTTGTTTGTTTAAGTGCTTGTTTTGACAGTCATTCCGGTCAGTCCAGGTGTGGTAGTAGTTGCTGTGGTCTGCCTGGAGATCCGTGTAGTTGTCCCGTTCGTTGTAGCGTCTCGCCGTGTATCGGTTGTTGTAAGGTCTGTTGTAGTCGTTGTAACGTCCCTGCCTGTCTGCATCTGTCTGGAAGTGCTGATGGGGTTCCGCTTGTCGACGTGACGTGTAGGATTTGTCCGGTCTTTGTATGAAGAACTGTTGCCGACTTCTGTCCTGGTGTTGCTTATTTCTGGTGTTATTTCTGTTAGGGTTTTGTCTCCAGGAGAAGTCATTTTGACATCTTGTCCCCTTTTCGTTTCTTCCGTTGCCTGTTGTGCTCGTTTTTTGTGGAGAGTTTCTGTCTCTAGGGAAGCGTTTGTATGGTCGGGGTCTTTGTTTCTTCAAAAAAAAAGACTGTGCACGTGCCTCCCGATATTTGTTGCCAGAATACTGGCACCCTTTTTTGAGGGATGAATGATGTCTGCTAGATGGTATGGAGATTTTTGTAGATTGTTGTGTTCGATGAAAGATACACTTTTCTCCTGGTAGAGAGCGGCAAACACAGTGGCGTTGACGATTTTCCCCTTTGCGTTCAGTTCTTCCTCATCTGTTGGTGCAATATGGCTTACAATTAGTTTGGTCTCTTTACTGCACATGGATTGACATGTCTTCACACAGGTAATGATCTTTTCACTCACTTCCTTTGGTGATAATGTTTTCAATTCATTAATTCCAGCCTGAAGAAGAACAGCATCTGGCTGTTTGCCGCGTAAAGTTTCTATCTCTGCAGCACAGTCTGTGATTTTTGGTCGTTTTTTCATGGTTACCTTTAAGCCATAAGAATTTCCAAGCCGTTCAGCCTCAACCCCTTTTAACACAGAATCATGTAAAATGAGCAGACTGAGCAATTCATCATAATCCATGTCTGTGTCACTGTTGCTTGTGTCTGTGTTTTTGTCAATGTCTGCATGTGTGTGTGTGTGTGTGGGGGGGGGGGGGGGGGGTTCTATGTTTTCTTCCTCTAACTTTTATACTACTGTATTCTATTTCATCCCAACTTTCCTTCTGTGTGTGTGTGTGTGTGTGTGTGTGTGTGTGTGTGTGTGTGTGTGTGTGTGGTGCGTGCGTGCGGGGCGCGCGCGCGCGCGTGCGTGTGTGTGTGTGTGTGTGTGTGTTGTGTGTGTGTGGTGTGTGTGTGTGTGTGTTGTTTCTATCTTTTCTTTTCGTTACAGTACATGAAACTGGGTGACCTGGACAAGGAAGGTGACGAATCTGGTAAAACGCAGGCAGGATGCAAGCTGTTGGATGCTAAGCCAGCGGATGATCTTTAAATAATTACTCCAGACTTCCCATCTGATGTCATCGTGAGCTTATCCCATTTACATCAGGTCGATGGACAGCGCTCGAGGAAGATCTGAAACGGATCGATGCCACGTTGAAGGGTTAAAAAAAAAGAAAAAGAAAAAAAAGACGGAAGGTTTGCACGTCAGGGCTGCACTGTCTGTGTATCATGAAACACCCTACATTTCACACACTATCAACAAGCACAGCATGCTTCGCTGAGGTTGTCAGAACAACGCGTTGGCGTAAAAGAAAAAAAAAAAAAGGGGGGGGGGGGGGAAGGAAAGAAAAAAAAAGTACATGCAAGACAAAATAGGAAGGACTGAACGACTGAACGACACATGAAGTCTGTTAAAAGATTTTTTTCCTGAAAAAAAAGGAAAGAAAAAAGGTCGGAACACAGCAGGTCTGGTTGATCGACACGTGCTGTAAAAAAAAAAAGTAGAGGAAAAATTTTGTCTGGATGATCAATATAGGTACCTTTTTCTGTCTTTCTTTCTGCGTACGCAGGCTGATACTCCTGCGGACACTGCCTGTATAGACAGGCAGTGGAGTTTTGTGTGTATGACCGTTTTTCATCCCGCCACTAAGGCAGCCATACTCCATCTTCGGGGAAGGTGCATGCTATGTGTAACGTGTCATCCATACCAACGGCCAAACTGGCCTTCTCTTCCGAAAGTTGGTGATGGGATTTTACGTGTGTGCAAGATGTGCGTGCGTTCACACACGGAACCTCGGTTTATAGTCTCATTCGAAGGACTGTATGGGGAATGGAGTCAGAACCAATGTTAACTCCGAGGGAAAAATCCCCCTGTACCGAAATTCGAACCCGCAACCCCAGGATCACGAGTCCGGCGCTCTATCAACTGAGTTATTCCGGCCCCAATATAGGTACCAAAAAAGTAGGAAACGTTAGGTCTAGTTGAACGGAACATGTAAACAAAATATTAGGAAACACGAGTTCAGGTGAAAAAAAACTGCAGGTAGTCCAAAGTAGGACACGTTAAGTCTTGTACAACGACACATGCAGTACAGAGTAGAAAATAGTAGGTCTGACTGAACGATACAAACAGCTAAAAAATAGGAAGCATTAGGTCTGGTTGAACGACACAGGGAATGAAAATTAAGAAACATTACGTGTGGCTTAAAGTCACACATGTAGTTAACAAGTAGGAAGCAGTTGGTAACAAGTAGGGAGCATTTGATGCAGTCAACCTAAGTAGGTAGAAAAAAAAGAAAAAAAAAAAGGAAAAGAATCAATAAAAACATTTGGTCTTGCTGAACAGCACAGGTCACAAAAAATTATGAATAAATGGTTGAATGACACATGTAGTAAAAGGTAGGAAAACATAAAGTCTGACCGAACAATGCAGGTTGCTAAGAACAATAGGAAAGATGAGGTCTCATTAAACAACACACGCAGTAAAAAGAAGGGAAAAGTAGGTTTTGTTGACAGACACACATATTGCAAAGTAGAAACTTTAGGTCTGCTTTAGCAACACAGATAGCAGAAAGTAAGAAATTGTAAGCTAGATTGAACGACAGATGTACTAAAAAAAAAAAAGAAAAAAGCAGGAAACAATTGCGCTGGTTAAACGACACGTGTAGTTAAAAGTAGGAAAGAATAGCTCTGACAAAGGTAGCTTCAAAATAAAAGTAGCCTGTAGTAAATGTAGGAAACGTTAGGTCTGAAGCATGCAACACAAAGTAGCCAGCAGGTCTGGTTGAATGACACATGGAGGGAAAAGCAGTGTCTATTGAACGACACGTGCAGGGAAAAGCAGTGCCTGATGAACGACACGTGCAGCGAAAAGCAGTGCCTGTTGAACGACACGTGCAGCGAAAAGCAGTGCCTGATGAACGACACGTGCAGGGAAAAGCAGTGCCTGATGAACGACACGTGCAGGGAAAAGCAATGCCTGATGAACGAGACATGCAGGGAAAAGCAGTGCCTGATGAACGACACATGCAACAAAAAGCAGTGCCTGATGAACGACACGTACAGGGAAAAGCAGTGCCTGTTGAACGACACATGCAGGAAAAAACAGTGCCTGATGAACGACACGTGCTGCGAAAAGCAGTGCCTGATGAACGACACCTGCAGGGAAAAGCAATGCCTGATGAACGACACGTGCAGCGAAAAGCAGTACCTGTTGAACGACACATGCAGGGAAAAGCAGTGCCTGATGAACGACACATGCAGGGAAAAGCAATGCCTGATGAACGACACGTGCAGCGAAAAGCAGTGCCTGTTGAACGACACATGCAGGGAAAAGCAGTGCCTGATGAACGACACGTGCAGCGAAAAACAGTGCCTGATGAACGACACATGCAGCGAAAAGCAATGCCTGATGAACGACACGTGCAGCGAAAAGCAGTGCCTGATGAACGACACGTGCAGCGAAAAGCAGTGCCTGATGAACGACACATGCAGGGAAAAGCAGTGCCTGATGAACGACACGTGCAGGAAAAACAGTGCCTGATGAACGACACGTGCAGCGAAAAGCAGTGCCTGATGAACGACACGTGCAGCGAAAAACAGTGCCTGTTGAACGACACGTGCAGGGAAAAGCAGTGCCTGTTGAACGACACATGCAGCGAAAAGCAGTGCCTGATGAATGAGACATGCAGGGAAAAGCAGTGCCTGATGAACGACACGTGCAGGGAAAAGCAGCGCCTGTTGAACGACACATGCAGCGAAAAGCAGTGCCTGATGAATGAGACAGTGCAGGGAAAAGCAGTGCCTGATGAACGACACGTGCAGGGAAAAGCAGCGCCTGTTGACGACACGTGCAGGGAAAAGCAGTGCCTGATGAACGAGACATGCAGGGAAAAGCAGTGCCTGATGAACGACACGTGCAGGGAAGGGCAGTGCCGTTGAACGACACGTGCAGGGAAAAGCAGTGACTGATGAACGAGACATGAAGGGAAAAGCAGTGCCTGATGAACGACACGTGCAGGGAAAAGTAGTGCCTGATGAACGACACGTGCAGGGAAAAGCAGTGCCTGATGAACGACACATGCAGGGAAAAGCAGTGCCTGATGAACGACACGTGCAGGGAAAAGCAGTGCCTGTTGAACGACACGTGCAGGGAAAGGCAGTGCCTGATGAACGACACGTGCAGGGAAAAGCAGTGCCTCACATGCAGGGAAAAGCAATGCCTGATGAACGACACGTGCAGCGAAAAGCAATGCCTGATGAACGACACGTGCTGGGAAAAGCAGTGCCTGATGAACGACACATGCAGGGAAAGCAGTGCCTGATGAACGACACCTGCAGGGAAAAGCAGTGCCTGTTGAACGACACCTGCAGCGAGAAACACTGCCTGATGAACGACACATGCAGGGAAAAGCAATGCCTGATGAACGACACGTGCAGGGAAAAGCAGTGCCTGATGAACGACACATGCAGCGAAAAGCAGTGCCTGATGAACGACACGTGCAGGGAAAAGCAGTGCCTGACGAATGAATGACACATGCAGGGAAAAACAGTGCCTGATGAACGACACATGCAGGGAAAACAGTGCCTGATGAACGACACATGCAGGGAAAACCAGTGCTTGATGAACGACACGTGCAGGGAAAGCAGTGCTGATGAACGACACATGCAGGGAAAAGCAATGCCTGATGAACAACACGTGCAGGGAAAAGCAATGCCTGATGAACGACACGTGCAGGGAAAAGAAGTGCCTGATGAACGACACGTGCAGGGAAAAGTAGTGCCTGATGAACGACACGTGCAGGGAAAGGCAATACCTGATGAACGACACGTGCAGGGAAAAGCAGTGCCTCACATGCAGGGAAAAGCAGTGCCTCACATGCAGGGAAAAGCAGTGCCTCACATGCAGGGAAAAGCAGTGCCTGATGAACGACACGTGCAGGGAAAGGCAGTGCCTGATGAAGGACACGTGCAGGGAAAAGCAGTGCCTCACATGCAGGGAAAAGCAGTGCCTGATGAACGACACGTGCAGGGAAAAGCAGTGCCTGATGAACGACACGTGCAGGGAAAAGCAGTACCTGATGAACGCACCACCGGAATCGACAACAAGCTTACTGTGTGCAGTTGATCTGGGGATAATGCAGGGCTCGAGTGTCAGTCCACGTGACACAAGCGGCGGAACACTGGAGGGCCTATTGTCTTGCGTCTGGGCTAATAGGGCAAGTACGCGTGTGTTTGGAATAATGCAAGTGAAATGCACTGAGTTTTCAAAAGAATGCATAGGGACAAAAACTGTGTTTGTTATGTTCCTTTCAGAATACATTCTAAAGTTTCACAGACGGGGTGGGGACGGATGGGCTTTTAGGTAAACAAGAACAACAGGATCTGGGATGCTTTTCCGTTTACAGCAGGATCTGGATGTTTTCCGTTTACAGAAGGATCTGGGTTGTTTTTCTGTTTACAGAATGATCTGGGATGTTTTTCCGTTTACAGCAGGATCTGTTATGTTTTTCTGTTTGCAGCAGAATCTGGGATGTTTTTCTGTTTGCAGCAGGATCTGTGACGTTTTTCTGTTTACAGAAGGATCTGGATGTTTTTCTGTTTACAGAAGGATCTGGGATGTTTTTTTCTGTTTGCAGTAGGATCACGCCATCCATCTGAGAGCGAAATCACTCAGGATCACGGTAGTGCAAATACATTCTCCCACATCAGATTTGATAAGGACCAGATTGAAGAACAGTACTCTCAGCTCCAACCTGTTATCAACAAGGTTGTCAAGAAAAAACATTTTCAACGTTCAGGATGACTGAAATGTCAAGGTCGGTTATAGATGCCGAAGACAGACTGGAAGATAATCAAGACTCTCAGTTAGATCGTTGACATCGTGACACAATGCTCTGACATGACAACACTGTTATATACACATTTGTTTACTTACAGTAACAGGAAGAACTCCGAGGTAAATAAACACTTAGGCAAAAAAACAAAACAAAAAAAACCAGGTACATCTGTTCCCAAGATTTCTTCGGCAAGTTGTAATGTTATTAGGATATTGTATTCAAGAGGTATCCTGTCAACATACTTGGTGCGTTTTTATTTTTTTTAATTAACAATAAGAATGAGACCACCAGACAGTCGTGTTGTGAAAACATCTGTTAAGCATACAACAAGAGAGAGAGAGAGAGAGAGAGAGAGAGAGAGAGAGAGAGAGAGAGAGAGAGAGAGACTTAAACCTTATCTCCAATTCAGCTCCTTTCACTGTTTAATCAGACTCAGTACAAACTTTTTTTTTTTTTATTATATAATCATACCGCCCTTATTTCATGCCAGGCCCCGGGAAGGATCGAACTCATGCTCGCAGCCAACTCCCCGCTTCCACCAGAGCTGCCGTTATCAGTTCCACCTCCCTCCTACTACCCGGTCCCAACCTCCACCCCCTCACCGCCAACTGTCCAACATACGGTGCCAAACCTCCATTGGAGTCCGTGTCTATTTACCGAAAGCTGTCGGCATGAGGGCTTTTTTTTTTTTTTTAAATAATTTTTGCTAGCATTCTGCACTTCCCCAGATAAGGCGCCTCGTAACAGGTTTACCGTCAATAGATCCTCAACCTTCTCCCCGGCTGCCTACCCTTTCAAGAGTAAATCTGAAGTACAATGCGAGGTGGGGAGGGGGGGGGGGGGGGGGGGGGGGGGGTGACTTTAAAAAATAAAGGGGGGGGGGGGGGGGGGGGGGAGAAAGAAATAGAAGTAGCTGAAACGTTTTAACTGCACCACCGCCGCCCGGGTCACTGTGACCCGGTGTAACGATCCATTTTAACTCCCCTCCACTTTTTAACTCCCCGGGAGTTAGAATTAGCATGTGCCAATTTTAACTCCCCGGGAGTTAAAACAAACCACGCCAGAATGACCCCCCCCCCCCCCCAACCCCGTTTTAGATTAACTCCCCCACCCCAAAACATTCAGTTTTTATGTGCTAGTCACGATATGAGAAATAAACATTTAATATACACCTCCCTCCCCCTCTCTCTGTCTGTCTGTCTGTCTCCCTCCCTTCCTCCCTCTCTCTCTCTCTCTCCCCCCCTCCCCCCCCCCAACTTTCTTTCAGTCTCTCGCTCACTCTCTCACTCTCCTTGCTTGTCTGTCTGCCTTTTTGCTTGTCTGTCTGTTTGTCTCTCTTAATCTCTCTCCCTCTCTCTTTGTCTGTCTCTCTGTCTGCCTGTCTATTTGTTTATCTATCTCAGTGTCTCTGTCTCTAGTGTCTCCCCCCACTCCCCCTCTGTCTGTCTGTCTGTCTGTTTTTCTTTCTTTCTTTTACCCCTCCCCCCCCCTCTCTCTCTCTCTTTCTCTCTCTCTCTCTTCTCTCTCTCTCTCTCTCCATCTCTCTCCCTCTCTCTCTCCTTCTCTCTCTCCCTCTCTCTCTCTCTCTCCGCATGCTCCCCCCCTCTCTCTCTCTCCCTCTCTCTCTCTCTCTCTCTCCTTCTCTCCCCCCCCCCATCTCTCTCTCTCTCTGCATGCTTCTAGTCAGTTTTGTTTACTATTATTAGTGTTTATCAAAGACAGATTGGATTAATAGGCTTTTATGTTAGCCTAAGATCTTTACCCTTGTCAAATAAAGTTTTCAAGTGTCATGTGTCAAGTGTCTCTCTGTAGTGTGTGTGTGTGAGGGGGGGGGGGGGGGGGGGGCGGGAGGGGGGGCAGTCCTGGCATAAGGCCAGAATGACCCCCCCCCCCCCCCCCCCCCCCCCCTTCTATTATTTTAACTCCCCGGGAGTCAATCTTGATCAACATCTCTTGATCGAAAGTAACTCCCCGGGAGTTAGTTTAGGCACGTGCGTATTTTAACTCTACCCCCCCCTCCCCCCCCCCCCCCCCCCCCCCCCCCCCACACACACACACACACTGCAGAGAGACACTTGACACATGACACTTGAAAACTTTACTTGACAAGGATAAAGATCTTAGGCTAACATAAAAGCCTATTAATCCAATCTGTCTTTGATAAACACTAATAATAGTAAATAAAGCTGACTAGAAGCATGCAGAGCGAGAGAGAGAGAGGGAGAGAGAGAAGGACAGAGAGGGAGAGAGAAGGAGAGAAAAGAGAGAGAGAGAGAGAGAGAGAGGGGGGGGAGGAAAAGAAAGAAAGAAAAAAGGACAGACAGACATAGAGAGGGGGAGTGGGGAGACACTAGAGACAGAGACACTGAGATAGATAAACAAATAGAAAAGGACAGACAGACATAGAGAGGGGGAGTGGGGGAGACACTAGAGACAGAGACACTGAGATAGATAAACAAATAGACAGGCAGACAGAAAGAAAAGCAAAGAGAGAGGGAGAGAGATTAAGAGAGAGAAACAGACAAGCAAAAAGGCAGACAGACAAGCAAGGAGAGTGAGAGAGTGAGCAAGAGACTGAAAGAAAGTTACGGGGGGGGGGGGGGGGGTGAGAAAGAGAGAGAGAGGGAGACGACAGACAGACAGGCAGACAGACAGAGAGAGGGGGAGGGAGGGAGGGGGTGTATATTAAAAGTTTATTTCTCAAATTGTGACTAACACATAAACTGAATGTTTTGGGGTGGGGGAGTTAATCTAAAACGGGGAGGGGGGGGAGGAGTCATTCTGGCGTGGTTTGTTTTAACTCCCGGGGAGTTAAAATTGGTACGTGCTAATTCTAACTCCCGGGGAGTTAAAATGGATAATTACACCAGGTACATTGGTCTGGTTGACGACCACGCTTGCCAATGTCACAGCGATCAGGGCAGGGAAACCTGGTGACGCTGAAAACAGCGAGGAGTATTGAATAAGGCGGCGAACGTCAGTTCTGAAGACCCTGTCAGAAGAACAAACAAATAAACAAACAAAAAATCTACAAAGTGGCTGAAAACACGCTTATTTACTAGTGAGCGGGTAATACTTGTTGAAATACTTCTTGAAATGCTCAATACGAAACAGACATGCAATTTTATGACAAATGTTTCTTCTCAGCATCAGAAATAGGGCTAACAGACATTAAAACACACACACACACACACACACACACACACACACACACACACACACACACACACACACACACACACACCAAACAACAGGATTCTGATATATGTCAGCTGGAGAATCGAAGAATAACACCAAATTATGGTGGACATTGTAGTACATCTGTTTGTTTGTCTTTGTTATAATTAGACTACAAAGCAACTTGTTTGAATTTTTTTTTCACCGCACACCTGAAACTAAAATGTCAAGCTGGGTATTAAATGATGTCTTTTACCATCACAGTACACAATCGCATGTCAAGGTGGACATCAAATCACGCTTTGTAATATTACACCATAGATGCATGTCAAGGTAGACAGTGAATGATGTATCTTTTAATATTACACTACAAAACAGCTTGTAGAACTGGACATCGAATAATGTTTTGTTTTTCCCAAATTACTCTGCAGAATAACATGTTAAGATGGACATTGAACATTACCCCTTTTCACAGCACTACAAAATAAGATGTCATGGTGGACATTAATTTTTTTGTTCATTGTATATATTGCATTACCGAATAGCATATTAAGGTGAACACATCCTTTTTTTTTTATAACACTAAAGAGTAACATGTCGAGCTGGACATTAATCAATGCCTTCTTTTGTGTTATCAGAGTAAAGTTGGGCGTCAAGCTTGGAATTAACTAATGCCTTTTTATATTACTTAACAAAATGACACGAAAATATGGATACTGAATAATGTATTTTAATACTATTCTTAGAGTAATGTGTGATGGACACTGAATAATGATACTCCCACCCAACCTACCTATCCCCCATTTCTTTCTTTATAAAACCATGGAATAACATTTCAATACGGACATTAAATATTGTCTTTTTGTTACATTACACCACAAAATAACAAGTCAAGATGGAAATAATGTTTTTGACAAAGCAAAATGGCAAGGTAGACATTGAATAATGTTGTTGACTTAATAAATGGTCATGGTGGACATCAAACACACACACACACACACACACACACACACACACACACACACACACACATGCACGCACGCACGCACACACAAGCCCGCGCACGCACGCATGCATACACCAGCACACACACATGGGCCCACGCCCACACACTCATGCACACACATACTGATAGTAGTGGCACAGCCAGTGTTAGGCAGGTACCAAGGTCTGACCAGCGCGCCAGTGTATGTGAAGAAAGGAGGACAGCTGCAGCGCAACCAGACAGGCAAGGGAAGACCACGCCAGCAAGCAAGAGCAGGTCTCCCACATTGCCAGTCCATCTGTCGCCGCATATTTCGCGCACGCATCGCTTAGATCAGCCACCTGCGTATCCACAAATCATATCCACCCCTCCCACCCCCACCCCAACCCCAAGATGACTGAAGTGTTTCTCGTCGACTCGACGGACGAACGACACAATACATGCTCAAGTGAAAGCCTCGAGTACTCGATTTCACATGCAACACAAGATAGGAGAAGCTGTGCTGATAGGTGTCTAGTGCGAGTTCAAAGTCCTCGGACTCTGCACCATGTTGTCGCACTTGTCTTTTTTTCTTTTTTCTTGTACGTGGAATTTTTTTTTTTTTTCTTGTTTGTGTGTGGGAGGGTGGTGTGTGTGTGTGTGTGTGTGTGTGTGTGTGTGTGTGTGACAGTCGCGATCTAATTAAGTTTTTACGACCTGTTCCTGAAAACTTTTTTTTTTTTTAATGTTAGATTCCCTCTGTGTGTGTGTGTGTGTGTGTGTGGGTAATGCATTTCGTCAACCTAAAAAGTTTCAGTGGAAGGTACCAAAGGAATCAGAACATTTCAAATATCTTGGCTGGATGCCTTTTGTGCAAGAAACATTAGAAGGACGCTCTGCTGTGTTGTCTGCTTGACAAGGTTAGAGCATAGCTATACTCTCAACAAAAGATGTTCAAACGAGGCTCTGCGCAGCTTGTTGCAACACACACCTCCCTAAAAGCTTTTGTTGTGAGGACGTTAAACTGAACCTACCATCATAGGCCGAGTCTCGATATACGCTCAACAACAGATACTAAAGCGAGGCTCAGCCTGACTTTGTGCTGAACAAATGATGGTAAAACGAGACTCATCTTGACTATGTGGCTGACAAAAATGTTGAAATATGGCTCCACCTAGTTTTACCTTCGAAGACGCCATGTGTTGTTACGGTGGAAGTTGCATGCTCCAAATAGAGGCAACCCCAAAATGTCTTGGACGGACATTCTGGAGGACTGGGCTGACTTCAGCACCTCTAGTCTGTCGCCCATGACCGAGGGCAGCGGGAATGCAATTGCCCAAATGCAGTTGATGACCCGGAAGATGATATCAGCATGAGGAGTGAAAGTGATGGCAGAGACGGGAATAGCAGTTGGACAGAAGTAAGAGGAAATAAGAGGAATAGCAGCAGATATAACAGCAGACATAGCAGCATCAGCAACAGCACCAAACACAACAGCAGAAAATGAAAGCAACACAGTTCTTCATGGAAACAAATAAATTGTACACCCCCACCCCCACCCCCTGCTCCATTTTCTTTTTCAAATCAAACTCTTCCAACTTCAAAATCCACAAAGATGTCTACACACAGCCCCGAGGCTGCCCGGCTGTTAACAGCCACCGCCGCCAACTGGGTGGAACAAAACAACATAAGTGTTGACCCAGGATGACATCGTGCCCGTTCATCCTCGACCTCAGTGCAAGGGGGAGCGATGCTCACGTGCAGGAAATGATGAGCACGTGCAGGAAAGAACCAGAACTGGAATGCGACGGAAGCTGACAGGACAGATGGGAGAGATGAAGAGAAAGTACTAAGGATGTCCGCTTCCTGCTCACCCACGGCACTCCTTCCGCCCTTCAAGTTCTGTTCCTGAACAAAGGCTTTGAAGAGCACTGAGTGAGATGATGGCGGTCATGCCGCTAGCCCTTTAGTTGTATGTTTCTGTCTGGAAATCTGTCAACATGTTGCCTATATGCTTGCTTTGTTTGGTTGTGATCTGGATTTTTCTTAGGCTTTTTTTTTTCAATTTGAAGGTCCTTACAACTGGTTCAAGGTTATTTTATTTCCCTGTAGAGGTTTTCAAACTGTTTTCCTGTTCCGTCTGGGTCTCATTTTCCTTGTTATTTTTCCGCTTTTTTTAAGAGGGGAGGGAAGGGTGGTGGTGGTGGGGGATGTCGTCTCTCTCTCTCTCTCTCTCTCTCTCTCTCTCTCTCTCTCCTCCCCCCTCCCCCCACTCCCCCCACCGACCAGGAAAATCAATGAGGCATTAGATCGTTATTATGCAAATTCAATGATCGAACACCCGGCCAAACTAAACCCATGATTGTAACCCCTTGTCAACAACGCCAGCTCCTCCTATTTGCCCAGCTTGACACTGTTAGGTGGATGGTCCCCAGTGTAACGTCTTTTATCAATAATGGTATCACAGGTGAACTTTGAGTGAACAGGTTGATAAGCATGGTGTTTTGATGAATTCAAAGGTCAGTTGATAAATATGATATCATCGAGTGCTTGTATAACACAACATCTCTGTAAATGACGCGCTTTGCGTTTGACATGACGCAATGCAGAAGAAAAATGAAATCTTTGTCAAATCTGATGACCTCTTGACCCGTTTCTCAGCAACGAAGGCAGTAAGTATGAAACGTCATAAAGATACGCTTACATGTACAGGTGCCCCTACCCCCCCCCCCCCTCCATCTGCCCACCCCTCCTACCCACGCCCTCTTAGTTCCTTCTCATCCTCTCCCCTATCGGCCTTCCCCTCCTCATCCTCAAAACAAATGCATACATTTAAACACCACACACACACACACACATGCACGCGCGCGCGCGCACACACACACACACACACACACACACACACACACACACACACACACACACACATACGCCACACACACACCACACACACACACACACACACACACACACACACACACACACACATGCACGCACGCACACACGCGCGCACACACACACACACACACACACACACACACACACACACACGCACGCACGCACGCACGCACACACACACACACACACACACACACACACACACGCACGCACACACACAAGCGCGTGCGCGTACGCCGTCCAATAATTGAGGGAAATCGGGATGCAAATGCAAACACACCAAGCTTATTTCTGCACTCATACACAATATGTACATCCATGCACCCACCAAACATTCCACTCTGTCTGTAAATAGTGTCACGCATTCGCTTCTCTTTTGACAGGACTGAGAGCAAGAAATAAAGTTTCTGCTTTACTTTAAATATACACATGAAAATAAAACATTCAAATACACAAAATTATAGCATTAAGACACTAAAATTAATTTCAGTACTTCCTTATCACGGGTTACATGCTATGACAGACCTCTTACCTGGCTAGATTTTGACACGCGCACATACTTGCACCCCACCCCACAGTGGTCTGTCTCTATTACACAAACAAGACACAATAGATCTTTAAATGATTTGATAAGTACTGTATTCGCCAAACTTGAACCAACGAATCACAAGACAAAACACGACGCGTTTCGATCTCTTAGGTCTTCTTAAGGCAAGATAAACAACACTCAGGACAACAAAAATGAAGAGCGAGCAATCACTTATCTCAACGCCCATTCATCGTCCATCATGCGCCGAATTTGATGAGGTAGGTGATTGCTCGTTCTTCATTTTCGTTGTCCTGAGCGTTGTTTGTCTTGCCTGGAGAAGACCTAAGAGGTCGAAACGCGTCGTGTTTTGTCTTGTGATTCGTTTGTGCATGTTTGGTGAGTACAGTACTTAAAAATGTTTTTAAAGATTCTTTAGATTTCCGCCTGCAGTCGCCTCACTTTGCGAGACACAAGAGAATGCGTCAGCACAGCAGGTGATGGTGACACCTTGGGTTGTCTGGCACCAGGTTCAGGACTGAGTCTCCGTGGTCGTCTCGTGTGGACTCTTCTTCGAAGCTAGAAGTCTTCGTCTTGTCTCCTTCCCCAACCTCGGTGTTTTGTACTTTTGTTTCTTCTTCTTCTTCTTCTTCTTCTTCTTCTTCTTCTCTCTCTCTCTCTCTCTCTCTCTCTCTCTCTCTCTCTCTCTCTCTCTCTCTCTCTCTCTCTCTCTCTCTCTCTCTCTTAGTAGGCTTGCTAACTGCACAAAATTGGGTGTTGACTTCAAGTCATGATGCAAAGGTCCCCTTTGGCATAGAAGCTCCTCAATGCTTTTGGAACAGGTTTATCCAAAGACACAAGCTGTATCTCAAAATCCAAGATGGCCGCCGTCGGCCATATTGAGTAATGTGGTCAAAACATAGCCCAGAAACTTTTTGTCATAGAAACTAATGCAACGCATGTTTTCTATATATTTTGAGGTCACTGAACACATTGTTCTTATCAATATAACATTTGCGTTCCATTTAAAAGGTCAAACGTTGAAAATGAATGCGCAAATTTGAAATATTCATACAATTTATTGAAAAAGGAATTAGAGTCAGATACTCATACGGAAGACTTATTGAACCCGTTTCCCCACATATGTATGTATACTCTGATTCAGGCATGACAGTACAACTTCAAACCAGTCAAGAAGTCTTTCATGTAAACCTTAACTACAAGTAACAGGTGTCTAATAACATTGAAGTTCACAGTCATTGCCTACCTTTGTTCCATTGGAACTAATCGGATTCATCATTTCTCTGTATTTCACTCCTGGTGTTGCCTTGGGTGCACATACATGTACAGAGGATCATACAGGGCTGTCCATGCATGCTGCACTTGCAAGGAGCCTCGCAATCCTTCTTGCACTTGCAGCTAACAAGTTCTGGCCAGTTTCTTGAAATGAGAGGAAGTGTGGTGTAAACTGGTGTCGGCACAGAATCGGGAGATTCTTGTTGCCATCCCCATTCAGTTGGATTGACTGGAGCTGGAGCTTTGTTCAGCATATTACCCCACACATGCCCACTCTGATAAGCTACTCTGAGGAGGTGTTGATGAAGAGCGTCTCTGCTTGGTGGCATATGCTCAAAGTCTTTCCTTTTATGCAAAAAAAAGGTGAAGTCTGGCAGCATCTACGCTTGTGGAGTCATCATCATAAACACCATACAGCTGCATGGTGAATCTCTCAAGCATTGCTGTGTGAGTTGTAACCATCTCTATGCTGGGGTTAGGGCACGAGAGAAGCTGTAGAGGCAAAGTGAGTTCCGGGAGAGACTGCCACACTGACCATGCCGTCTTCTTGCCTTTGCCAAAGAATGCAGAGGTCGTGTCGCATCCAGTTAATGCATGAAATGCTGGCAGTGCCTTTGCTTTGGATGGTCCAAGTTCACGAGCAGTGACATGTATTGGAATGTACTGGTAACTACGTCGCATACCAAACGCTATCCAGAGTTCATCGATCTTTTGTCCAAGGACAAGAAATGCTGAGACACCCAACACAACAACATCACTGTCCACGGTTCGCACAATTACTCGACGATGACCGGCAGAGGCAGCTGCAGCCACATGGAGAAAAATCCGTGTATCAGCTTCCTCCTGCGTGCAGGGAGCCACAGCGTCAACATCAGCTCCTGCTGGTGAGCTCGCACAATCACCAAGAATTGTGGTGAAGAACTGCTTGCCCTGTGGAAGTGTTATGAGCTTCAGATTCTTGCCGATCTCCACAAACAACTCCTGCTTGTTCTGGTCTACATGAAGGAAGGCAGCCCAGTTTCCAGGAAGTCTGGTTGAGAAAATGACCCGCCTCCGTGCTCCACTGCCTCTTTGTTCCCGAGTTCTGGACTTCCAGCTTGTCTTGGAGTAAACATCCCAGACAATGTCGATACGGTCATTCCCTTCAAACCAGGAGAGGATGTATGGCACCAACTCACCAGTGAAATATTCACTAATAGTCTCCGCACGTTGAGGACGAAGCATTTGAACGAGCACAGCCCCGTTCAGTACACAGGCTGTCGTTACTGGTTTGTTATTGTCAAGACCAGAAGGGACAATGCAGTCCAGGATCTCACTCTTCTTTCCATGGTGCATGCTTCCCTTCCGAGTAAGTGAGGGAGGGTAAGTGCAGTTTTCGTGTGCGAATGCAGTCATCGATGATGCGACCAGAATTCGCAGCCAACAAAATCTCGGTCACTGTTGCTTGTTGCTCCTTGATAACAGAGATCTCAGACTTTCGGCGGGGTTCAGAGAGAGACGCTTTGAACAATTTCAGATTAGTTTTGTGTATTGGAGCAGTGAAAGCCTCTTCCTGTGAGCTTACGCGTTTATCGAGAAATGCTGTGTATAGCTGCAATCCAATCGCCTTCACCTTTCTTACATTCTCTACCACATCTGAAGGCATGAAAATTGACTGGTCCAAGTCAAGCAGCTCGCCACTGTCTTCTAAGAAGGGGTTTCCCAGCTGTTCAAATGCATCCACCAGCGCAATTACATCAGATTTAAAGTCAGATTGGAACTTTAGGTATTGTTCGTGATGCATCAGTTCATCTGACTTCTTTGTCCCTCAAATTCTCTGACAAGACAAGCCATCTCTGGGCGAACAACTTGTTCCCGGCGAACTGTCATCATCAGCTTCATTTGTCGCTTTATCAACGTAATGGTCAAATCCCTTTTTCATGAGCTGATACAGAGCGGCTACTGACACTTGGTGCATGTACCTAGTTCTGCAGATGTGGTGGACACCGATGAAGGAATCAGCTTTGCCGTTTGTTGAGACACTACTATTAGTAAGTGCTGTAACTCACCCACTACCGTCCAGCCAGTCACCAGATACACCCCAAAGCATCTTCTCTGTGTGCATAGCCCCCAGGGTCACCAGAAAGGCGTCTTCACCATGCTCAGTGTGAGGATACTTCCATTGAAGTTTTTTGGCCAGTGTGAACAGACTGGTGTCTGACCCGGATTGATGTGTTTCATGGCCTGAAGAATGACCTTCATGCCATGCCAAACCATTGCAGGGTAGTTGGGAGACTCAGTAAACAAAGGCAGCATGCTTGGAGGATCAAGAGGGGGGTTGGTAATGCTGGCGTAGTATGCTGCTCATAAAATCCATTTCCCCCGGGGGGGGGGGGGGGGGGGGGAATTCCCTGCCCCCCCCCCCCCCCCCCGCTTTGTCCTGGTCTGTCCTTGACAGTAGATAAAAACATCCACCCAACCCCACCCCCCACCCACCCACCCAACCCCACTCATCTCCGTCTCCCCCCCCCCCCCTCCCTCTC
>CM065715.1:17427541-17430041 GCA_033310375.1 Conus canariensis
ATTTGGCAAGAAATGACCGCGTGTGACCCATGTTGATTCTATGGTTAGTGATATGTGTGTTCATGCCTGCACCTCTTCCTGGTAGAAATTGCATGAAATGGTCTGATCTTGCTATAACATCACTTAATTAAAAAAACCTCAAGGGTAACTTACATTCCTTGCAATATTTGTGTATAATATCACTTAGCATATCTGTGAACGGAGTATAAAGCAATAATTTCACCTGATCACAATTTCTAGCAAAATATCAGATTTGTAATACTGAAAATATCGCTGAAAATATTAAATCACATATCTAAGGTCTTTACCATCCAGTGAGATCTTCATCCAGAGGACACACACACACACACACACACACACACACACACACACACACACACACACACACACACACACCAGCGTACGCCTTGGCTTAAGGCTGTGTCAGACCAACTGACATAGGCTAGAACACCAAGGCTACATCAAAATGTTGTTATGCTTAGCATAGTTATGCGGGGATTGTCTTCAGTCGTGACAAGCTCCTAGCAAAACATTATCAGTCTCCAAAATCCCTAGAAGTCGGAGTGTGGCTGCCCACGTGGCAGGGTAATCAAAAACGGTCACACACGTAATGTTCTCATCCCCAGCTGATGCATTTGTACCATAGCGTTAAAGTGCTTCGGCTGTTCGGATGATCCCTGGAGTCTTTTAGCCTGGGTACGACGACAACAACAACAACACACCAGCGTGATTACATAGACTCATTTTGTGAGAAATGTGGGTAAAGAAAGTTGAGGGTGGGACGGGGGTAGAGGAGTGTTCCAAATACTTCACAACTGACCATCTTTTGTGCAAGTGCTCTAGCAAGCAGAAGGCATGTTTTTGAAGGGGTCATGGATCTTAGAAGAAATATTGCACGGCGGGTTGTCTACTCGACGATGCATCCAGTGCCAGCATCGCTCTGCAACAGCCATAGGTGGGTCCCTTGGTTGTCAGCCTGCCCTGGGAATGAGCGCTCTGTCTCAGAGTCAGTAACACAATTCCCCTGCGACGAAATGAACAGAGCTGAGCTTCGAAAGTACACACACACAACACAACACAACACAACACAACACACACACACACACACACACACACACACACACACACACACATATATATATATATATATATATATATATACTTCGCTCTTGTCTGTATGCACATGCTCGCAGATGTACAATTCATACATTGGATTTGTTAAGCCAGTCGATATTGGCTGAAGTCTCCGTTTCGGTTGCTATGTCTGTGTTGAAAGCACCACAGATTTTCGTCAGCTGATGGATTATTTTCCGTAAACGTTTGTCGGGATATGTGTTTTCGCTCGCTGTATTGTGTTGCTGCACTTTCTTTCGCGTATCGTTAATTTTAAAACATAAAGTTAATAGAAGAAGAAGAAAAACTCTAAAAGGGTTCATGGAAGAGAGAGAGACAGAGAGAGAGAGAGAGAGAGAGAGAGAGAGAGAGAAAAGAGAGAAAGGTGGGGGGGGGGGGGCACCAATCTTTAGAACGAGAGACACAGACAGGCATTCGGACACAGAGAGTTAGAATGATGATGATGAGGAGGAGGAGGAGGAGGATGGCGATGCATACTGATGATGATGATGATGAAAATGTATAAATTCTTCAAATCAGCCCCCCCCTCCCCCCCCCCCCCCCCCCATCCCCATAAACACTCTTAGAGAGAGAGAGACAGACAGACAGACAGACAAAGACAGAGACAGACAGACAGATACTTTTCTGCAGCCCATTGAAACTGCACAAAAACAGGACGGCAGCTCGGATAGACAATCTGTCCCACACAGCAGGCGCGGCACCGGAAAAACATTCGTGACACCCAGCTCACACCTCTCAATTCTTGGTCGTCCTTCAAACCGGAACATCCTGGTTCGCCCTTTCGTCCACTTTGCCCCCTCCTCACCCCCCCCCCCCCCCCCCCATCCTGCCTCCCCCCCCCCCTCCCTTGCTCCACCCCTCCCACCTCTTTTGCCCCCCTTTTTGTCGCTGTTTCCCGTTTCGCCCTTTTCATTGTTCTTGACTCTCTCTCTCTCTCTCTCTCTCTCTCTCTCTCTCTCCTCTCTCTCTCTCTCTCTCTCTCTCTCTCTCTTTGTGTGTGTTCTTCATCTTATTATTTCTCTTCCGTCCCAAACCGGCAAAAATGAAGGTGAAACTGAATATTGCAAAACCGAAACCTATCCCTATAAAAATGCATGCACTCCAGTCTTATGTGTCAGCATCCTATCTCCCACTCTATTATAAATTATTCCTTACCAGCTCATCCCTGTCGTTTCTTGTATTATCAGCTATTTACTTCTCACACTTGACCTAACCTTCTCACACTTGACCTGACCTTCTCACACTTGACCTGACCTGGCCCATGTCACTGAACGCTTTCGAACTCTGATCTATGAGTTATGACCTGACTGAAGTGAATTCATAAAAATGAGCTGAGCAAGCGATAATTGCTTAACGCAATCTTGCT
>CM065715.1:17435041-17450041 GCA_033310375.1 Conus canariensis
TCTTTTTAAAGAATATCAACTGACTGACATCATTCACTGCTGATATCTGGAATTTTAAACAAGAATTCAAACTCGAGAACACACACACACACACACACACACACACACACACACACACACACTAACACACGCGCGCGTGCGCACGCACGCACGCACACACGCACGCGAGCAAAGCCACTCTTAGTTCACATGGTCAGACTTCAAAGTTCAAATGTCACCAGTTTAAGCAGTTCATAATTCCAGTTCAGTTTTATGGCCTCATCACTGTATAATGTGACGTGTCCGTTGTACACAAGGTATGTTATTAGATAAACAAACTTCACTGACATTAAAAAACGAACGAACAAACAAACTAACGTCTACGACATGATCGAGCTTATTCACGGGTCTCTTTTGAAAACATCTTCGCTGGCCTGGGGCGTTGTATTGCCATCATATTCAGATTGTGCCAATGGCATAGTGATTATCTTTAGGACAGAACATGAAATATTAATGTGTGCATTCTTGTAAACGTATGAACCCCACACGTATCACAGAGCTTCAAATGTTCACAAGAACAGACTTCATATCACGCTGCATGACCAAAACTGGCTCCAGAGATTCAATCGCCGCCATCTTTCCTTTCTTGCATGTACACATGTTCATAGAAATTCCCTTAAGTAAGTATGCCCACTTCCTGCTGAGCAGTAGGGTGTCTAAATCACACAAAGACGTGAATGAGAATAAGCGACAACAACAACAACAACAACAACAACAACACAAACAACAACAACAACAACAACAACAACAACAACAACAACAACGAAATCATAAAAACAGAAAATATGGGTTTTCAACTACCCACAGACGGCAAATGAACATAATCACCCAAAGTCGTGAATGAGAATAAACGACAACAACAACAACAACAACAACAAAACGACATCGACAAGAATAACTAAAACATTAAAAGAGAAAAAAAAAATTTTAATATGGATTTTTCAACCACCCACAGACGGCAAATGAAAATTAGCGACCACCTGCCTCTGCATATTCAGATTACCAGATTATCCACAGTGGGCCATGGGGAAAAGTTACAAGCTGCCTGTACGACAAATATGGGTATGCACAACCCACAGTTAACACACCTGAAAATGTTCATGTCAGCAGTGAAAAGTGTTAACCTCGTTTGTATCGAAGACGGGGTGGATTTTAAACTCAAGGAAGCTGATTCAAGTACCAGGTTGTTTAAATTTTGTGGTTTATCTCTGTCTCTTTTAGTTATCTAAACTGATGAACTGATGTGGGCCTATGCAACAAGCTACTTTTTTCTGAATTGTATAGAATTCTTCGCGATTGATTACCATGGCGAAAAAGTGCCTCAGATCGGCCTGTGATGCTGCCCCCACATCGTTGGAAATGTGAAAAAGTTTAGGTAACACATCCACCAAACATGACCAAACGAATCACAAGACAAAACACGTTTCGTTTCGACCTCTTAGGCCTTCTTCAGGCAAGATAAGATAAGATAAGATAATGTTGCTTATAGCCCAGCCGACCGCAAAGGGCCACATCAGGGCTGTCACCACGTTAAAATCAACTCACAAGTCATTCATTCACACAATTCTTTAAAATACAAGATAAGCAACACCCAGGACAACGAAAATGAAGAACGAGCACACCTAAAATAAACGACATAAAGCGACATACAAAACACTGAAGGTGTGCTCGTTCTTCATTTTCGTTGTCCTGCGTGTTGTTTGTCTTGCCTGAAGAAGACCTAAGAGGTCGAAATACGTCGTGCTTTGTCTTTAAATTCGTTCGTTCATGTTTGGCTGATGTATTTGCTTAAGCTTTTGAAATGTGTGTTTATAGCTCCACCTGCAGTGGCCTCATTTTGCAGCCATTGTTGGCTTTTCCCTGCGGACAGCGCGGAGATCAAGATGGGACACATACATCCGGGACCTCTGAAATAGAAGGTGGGGCCTCTTAAGATCCGACATGCTCCACCTGTCATCGCAACAGGAGGCCTGATCCTATCAGCCTGGATTGTTACGTCCTGACATAAAAGAATCTGGAGGTAAGGTGGGATGGGAGGAGGAAGGGAAAGGGGAAGGGGGGGGGGGGGGGGGCAGAAAGAAAGAAAGAAGGGAAGAAGAAGTCAAGTAAAGTAGAGGGAAAAAAGTGTTAGGAATTCGGTTGTTAGATCTAGCAGTAGAGGTATACAAAACATTTAGATCGAAGAGAAATGTTTAAAGAAAAAAAAATCCCCTAGTCAATGGAAACAAAAGAAAGAAAGAAAGTCCCGCATATTCCTAACTTCTCATTGATTTTTCAAGTGAAATCTACGTGAGCTCTGAGATGTTGTTGGTAATAGAGGTAAGACTTCTGGTCAGCTTTCCGTGCAACGTGATTCTGATGAATGATGCTGTACAAGAAAGAAAACGCCAATTCTGTTAACCTCAGAATATAGTTAATTTTGTTTTAAAAAGAAACTAACATTAATTATGGTGTTGATAATTTATAACCCTTTGACCGTTGCAAAGTTCAGTGTTTTGACACTGGGCCAAGAGGTAAGGTGGTGGGTAGGTATTAATTCAATGGAATTGTTACATTCTTTTTCCTTGACCAGCATAGATAGTGTGCTTTTGTGGAGTCAGCCAGACAACGATAGTCTCTCTCCGGCTCTTGTCACAGCGTCGCTTCCGGATTTGGTAAGGGCCAACACTTTGTTATCAATCTTTCCTGTTTGTTTGTCTCTCTGTATGTCTCTCTGTCTGTGTCCCTGTCTGTCCCTCTCTGTCTCTGTCTCTTTCTGTCTCTCTTTGTCTCTCTCCCTGTCTGTCTCTGTCTCTGTTTCACTGTGACTCTGTCCGTCTATCTCTCCTACGCCGCCCCCCCCTCCCCCCCCCCCCCCCCACTCTCTCTCCCCCTCACGCACACACACACACACACGCGCGCGCGCGCACAAGAGAGCGAGAGAGAGAGAGAGAGAGAAGGACAGAGAGAGAGAGAGAGAGAGAGAGAGAGATGTGTGTGTGTGTGTGTGTGTGTGTGTGTGTGTGTGTGTGTGTGTGTGTGTGTGTGTTCATTTTTGCCTTACTGTGATAAAAGAAATTCATACTTTTGCAGATATATTTGTTTTTGTTAGTTTGTAAGCTAGTCATTCTTGAAGTCTCACAAGGGCAAGGGTCGGATTGAAAGAAAAACATGTGTTTGCTTATCTGTTACCTTGGAAATAAAGACTATTGTCATCATCATCATCATCGTCATCATCATCATCATCATCTCTCTCTCTCTCTCTCTCTCTCTCTCTCTCTCTCTCTCTCTCTCTCTCTCTCTCTCTCTCTTGCATGCGTATGCATCTTCGTTCAACAGGGGTTTTCATTTTTTTTTCAATTTATTGTCCATTACCATCTTTATGGTGGCTGACATTGCAATAAATAAGATGTGAGTGTTGCGGATCCAACTCAGAACGCACAGTTATTGCCACCCCATAAAAACTTCGTTAACTACTTGTAGGAAAGGGAGAAGAACGAGAGGAAGAAAGGGGTAAGGGGGAGACCATCGTGTAGGTATTCATGGATGTGACACTTGAGGGTGCATGGGGCTATCTGATGAAATTTCTTTGGTTGTTGACGTGTGATGACCTCAAGGTGAAAGTCGTCGCCCCGTGATTTATGGAAAAATGTCTGCCTTACCTTTTATGAATATATTACGGCATGAGAACACCGTTGTAAAAAATCAATGAACTTACAAGAAGCTTAAACAAACAAACATACAAACAAAACCAAGCGACAAATGAAACTGAAACCAAAACATATAAATGAAAAAGCAAATTAAAATAAATGCATGAATAAACACTGATATTTCGTTTCCAGTTTCAACATTGTCAATTTCATTCTTCATAAGTCTCACACAATGGGATCGTAATACTGTACGGTACAACCAGGACGACTATACGTTAAAGTGGACAGCGAACGTTCTGGATGCGTGCTGAATGTTTTAAACAATTGAGCTAAATAGCCATCGGATTGATGTGCCTCTTGTGTTGTTAATATCAGGGCAGGACGTCAGATAAACAAGTCTTGCTGTCCCTTCCAGTTCATGTGTCTGTAGATCCACGTACTGCAAGAACTGACTAGCAAATATTGATAATCAGGGTAACGGTTTATAATAAATCATTAATGAATCTTCCTTCCAGGCGGTTAATGCGCGTTTGCAAAAGGTTTTGAAACTAGACTTGAGGGATTGGGGGAGCAAGTGTTCGGAATGCCTGCAGTACCCACTCCCCCCACCCCATCCTCTTCCCCCGAACAGGCATACCCCCTTCACCAGCATTGATCCGTGTCTTGCCGTACCACAGCTGGAAGTGCATTGTAATGCACTCGTTATACAAGTGTTGGCCTCGGCAAACAAACATGCATTTTCAGTCAGAACGGACAACTCTGTGTGTGTGTGAAAATAGGACAGACAGAGAGACGCCATGTCACAAGACAACGGACCCGGATAAAAGAAAGGCGCCCTAGGGGGGGGGGAGGAGGGGAGGGGGGGGGGGGGAGGGTGATTGTGCAATAACTCGACTTCAAGAAATTGAAGTCGAGCTCCCCGCATGACTCATGTGTCAGCTGTGGGACAGCATTAATTGCAGGGTGTGCCGAGAAGCCCTGGTGACATGAGTGTCAGAAGCTGACGGTGAACAGCTTCGTAAGTTTGGAAGATTTGTCACAGCACGGCGTGTATATATAATGTGTGATATTTTAGTCATACTGTTTTTACCAAATGTTTAGCTTGAACTGGGCTCAGCTTTGTCTGGAAGTTCATGAATACGTGCTGTCTTCTTTAATTTCGGTTGAATACATGCTGTCTTCTTAATTTGGTAAGTTACTGAATACATGCTGTCTTCTTTAATTCGGTTGGAAGTTACTGAATACGTGTTGTCTTTTTAATTTCGGTGAATACTCAATACTGCTGTCTTCCTTAATTTGGTTGGAAGTTCTGAACTAATGCTGCTTCTTGTTTAACTTTTGGTTGGAAGTTACTGAATACGTGTTCTTCTTTAATTTCGGTTGCAAATTACTAATACGCTGTCTTCTTTAATTTCCGTTGGAAGTTTAAATGAATACCGTGTCTTCTTGTTAATTTCGTTGGAAGTTACCGAATACGCGCTGTCTTCTTTAATTTCCGTTGGAAGTTACTGGAATACGCGTCTGTCTTCTTTAATTTCGTTGGAAGTTACTGAATACGCGCTGCTTCTTTAATTTCGGTTGAGAAGTTACCTGATACGTACGTCTTCTTTAATTTCCGTTGAAGTATGATACGTGCGTTTCTTTTCTTTTTTCGGTTGGAAGTTTCTAATACGGCTTCTTTAATTTCGGTTAGAAATTACTGATATACAGGTCTTCTTTAATTTTCGGTTCGGAAATTAGTGAATACGTGCTGTCTTCTTTTTTTTTCTTCGGATCTGAATAAATACGTGCTGTCTTCTCTAATTTCGGTTGGAATACTGAATGCATTCTGCTGTCTTCTTTAATTTCGGTTGGAAATATTGAATACGGCTGTCTTCTTTAATTTCGTGGAAGAATGATACGTACTGTCTTCTTTAATTTCGGTTGGAAATGAATGCATCGTGCTGTCTTCTTTAATTTCGGTTGGAACGTAATAATAGTGCTGTTGATTTTAGTGTGGAAGTCCTGATACTACTGTCTTCTTTAATTTCAGGTTGGAAGTTAACTGAAATACGTGCGCTTCTTCTTTAATTTCGTTGAAGTTAATAATAACGTGCTGTCTTTTTCATTTTGGTTGGAACTGAAGAATACTATGCTGTCTTCTTTAATTTCAGTTGGAATCAGAAATGAAATGAGGCAGGGAACAGTAAACGATAAACAGTAAACAAGTTGGGTATGTTTTGCTCCCATAAGAAAACCTAACACAGAGTAACTTGTATTCAAGACCGCACAGCCTTTTAAACTTGAATAAAGTCAGACAAATACATAGACGAACAATCTAATAGTGGGGGAAAAAACAAGCGCAGGCCAACAACTGAACTATCTTCATAGTAATGACTCGGCAAAGATTTGGACTTAAGGAGGGGCGGGGGGGGGGGGGGGGGGGGGGGGGGGGGGGGGGGGGGGGGGGGGGGGGGGGGGGGGGGGGGGGGGGGGGGGGGGGGGGGGGGGGGGGCGGGGGGGGCGGAATTTGAAGATGGAGAGACTGGGAACATGAAATTCAGAAAATATGTTACAGATATGAAAACTCTTCACTAGCTGCATAAGGGAACCATCGCAATCCCTTTTGAAGGCAGATATATTTGTATTGCCTGCTCCGAGGCCTTTCGTCCGCTGGGTCGGACTCATCAGGGAGACACGGCTGGTTGTGTCTGCGCGCCTGGTGTCAAATAGAGACACACCACAGTCTATAATACTGTGGTGTTCTCACCACCAAGGGTGCAAAAACGAATCCAATAGCACCCCCAAAGCAGCCAGCGAAGAGTAGTAAATGAAACTAAACGAAAGTGTGGGGAGGAAAAAAGTTGCTGAAAAACTAGAGACATTATGCAAATAGTATAAAATGTAAGGGACAATTTTTGAGCCTACGCCTGAGGATCCACCCAAAGATGCAAGGGAGATCAAAAGACAAACACACAGACGGACAGAAACAAATACAAATAACCTCAATTTAATCAAAACAAAATCAGAAATGAAATGAGGCAGGGAACAGTAAACGATAAACAGTAAACAAGTTGGGTATGTTTTGCTCCCATAAGAAATCGTTTACTGTTCCCTGCCTCGTTTACTGTTCCCTGCCTCATTTCATTTCTGATTTTGTTTTGATTAAATTGAGGTTATTTGTATTTGTTTCTGTCCGTCTGTGTGTTTGTCTTTTGATCTCCCTTGCATCTTTGGGTGGATCCTCAGGCGTAGGCTCAAAATTGTCCCTTACATTTTATACTATTTGCATAATGTCTCTAGTTTTTCAGCAACTTTTTTCCTCCCCACACTTTCGTTTAGTTTCATTTACTACTCTTCGCTGGCTGCTTTGGGGGTGCTATTGGATTCGTTTTTGCACCCTTGGTGGTGAGAACACCACAGTATTATAGACTGTGGTGTGTCTCTATTTGACACCAGGAGCGCAGACACAACCAGCCGTGTCTCCCTGATGAGTCCGACCCAGCGGACGAAAGGCCTCGGAGCAGGCAATACAAATATATCTGCCTTCAAAAGGGATTGCGATGGTTCCCTTATGCAGCTAGTGAAGAGTTTTCATATCTGTAACATATTTTCTGAATTTCATGTTCCCAGTCTCTCCATCTTCAAATTCCGCCCACCCCCCTCCTTAAGTCCAAATCTTTGCCGAGTCATTACTATGAAGATAGTTCAGTTGTTGGCCTGCGCTTGTTTTTTCCCCCACTATTAGATTGTTCGTCTATGTATTTGTCTGACTTTATTCAAGTTTAAAAGGCTGTGCCGGTCTTGAATACAAGTTACTCTGTGTTAGGTTTTCTTATGGGAGCAAAACATACCCAACTTGTTTACTGTTTATCGTTTACTGTTCCCTGCCTCATTTCATTTCTGATTTTGTTTTGATTAAATTGAGGTTATTTGTATTTGTTTCTGTCCGTCTGTGTGTTTGTCTTTTGATCTCCCTTGCATCTTTGGGTGGATCCTCAGGCGTAGGCTCAAAAATTGTCCCTTACATTTTATACTATTTGCATAATGTCTCTAGTTTTTCAGCAACTTTTTTCCTCCCCACACTTTCGTTTAGTTTCATTTACTACTCTTCGCTGGCTGCTTTGGGGGTGCTATTGGATTCGTTTTTGCACCCTTGGTGGTGAGAACACCACAGTATTATAGACTGTGGTGTGTCTCTATTTGACACCAGGCGCGCAGACACAACCAGCCGTGTCTCCCTGATGAGTCCGACCCAGCGGACGAAAGGCCTCGGAGCAGGCAATACAAATATATCTGCCTTCAAAAGGGATTGCGATGGTTCCCTTATGCAGCTAGTGAAGAGTTTTCATATCTGTAACATATTTTCTGAATTTCATGTTCCCAGTCTCTCCATCTTCAAATTCCGCCCCCCCCCCCCCCCCCCACCCCCCTCCTTAAGTCCAAATCTTTGCCGAGTCATTACTATGAAGATAGTTCAGTTGTTGGCCTGCGCTTGTTTTTTCCCCCACTATTAGATTGTTCGTCTATGTATTTGTCTGACTTTATTCAAGTTTAAAAGGCTGTGCCGGTCTTGAATACAAGTTACTCTGTGTTAGGTTTTCTTATGGGAGCAAAACATACCCAACTTGTTTACTGTTTATCGTTTACTGTTCCCTGCCTCATTTCATTTCTGATTTTGTTTTGATTAAATTGAGGTTATTTGTATTTGTTTCTGTCCGTCTGTGTGTTTGTCTTTTGATCTCCCTTGCATCTTTGGGTGGATCCTCAGGCGTAGGCTCAAAAATTGTCCCTTACATTTTATACTATTTGCATAATGTCTCTAGTTTTTCAGCAACTTTTTTCCTCCCCACACTTTCGTTTAGTTTCATTTACTACTCTTCGCTGGCTGCTTTGGGGGTGCTATTGGATTCGTTTTTGCACCCTTGGTGGTGAGAACACCACAGTATTATAGACTGTGGTGTGTCTCTATTTGACACCAGGCGCGCAGACACAACCAGCCGTGTCTCCCTGATGAGTCCGACCCAGCGGACGAAAGGCCTCGGAGCAGGCAATACAAATATATCTGCCTTCAAAAGGGATTGCGATGGTTCCCTTATGCAGCTAGTGAAGAGTTTTCATATCTGTAACATATTTTCTGAATTTCATGTTCCCAGTCTCTCCATCTTCAAATTCCGCCCCCCCCCCCCCCCCCCCCCCCCCCCCCTCCTTAAGTCCAAATCTTTGCCGAGTCATTACTATGAAGATAGTTCAGTTGTTGGCCTGCGCTTGTTTTTTCCCCCACTATTAGATTGTTCGTCTATGTATTTGTCTGACTTTATTCAAGTTTAAAAGGCTGTGCCGGTCTTGAATACAAGTTACTCTGTGTTAGGTTTTCTTATGGGAGCAAAACATACCCAACTTGTTTACTGTTTTTCGGTTGGAAGTTACTGAAGACGTGTTAAAATCATTACGGGATGCGCTTAATACATTAAATCCTGTGAGACTTATTTTCCGCTGGATAACATTTACCCTTAAGCATTCATTCTCTTGCATGTTAATTTATTTATTCATTTATTTATTTGGTTTTTGTTTTCATTTGTTTCTTTGCTGTTTTTAATTCTTTTTCTTGTTAGTTCATTCGTATTTTCACACAGATGTTCCAGGGTGCCGTCAAAGCATACAATGATAATGATAACAACAACGACAACAACAACAACAATAATGATGATGGTAATAATAATAATAATAGTAAATAAATAATAATAATAGTAATAATGAATAAAAGATGAGGAAGACATTCTTTTTTCATAAATCGCAAGGCGACGATTTTCGTCTCCAGGCCATGACCGGTCGACCCAACAATGCGATGTCATCAGTTACGCCCCATGCATCCGCTGTTGTCATTTCCCTGTTTATCCTACATGACGCTCTCCCCTTTCCCCGTCCCTTCCTCTCTTCCCCCTCCTCCTCCATTTCCTGCAAGTGGTCAACACGCTTTTTGCTAGGCCAGCAACCACTGTGCTTTCTGAATTGGATCTAGAACAACTATATCTCATTTATCACGATGTCAATAATATCAGAAAGATGGTAATGGACATTAAATAAAACGAAAACCTTTACTGAATGAACATGCATGTGTGTGTGTTGTGTGTGTGTGTGTGTGTGTGTGTGTGTGTGTGTGAGAGAGAGAGAGAGAGAGAGAGAGAGAGAGAGAGAGAGAGACAGACAGACAGACAGACAGACAGACAGAGGGAAGGAGGGAGAGACAGACAGACAGACAGATAAACAGACAGACAGAGAACAAAAATGTGCCTTAGATAGGTCTGGGATGAAGCAAGAAGCCTCAGAAAGGGACTATAGTTGTCTGATCAATGCTGTCACGGCACACAATCTATCCTGTTCAAGAAAAGAAACGCAACAATTCCATTGAGTTGATGATACCCTCTCGATACCAGTTATGTGCAAATGAAGGTTTGAAGGCCAAACTTCAATTACGATAGAGTTTATAGAATTCGGGGGAAAAATACAGAAAACAAAAAACAAACAAACAAGAAGCCTGACGCATACCCAACGTCAGTTAATCAATTTAGATAAATATAAGGGACAGTGGTGAAACGCAAGGAATACAGAACCTATTAGGTGAATTAGGTTCTTTCAGTGTAAACAAACAAACAAACAAACAGACAAAACAGACAAAAACAAAAAGAAAGTTTCGTCTGTAATACAAACAAGGTCATAATCTTTCACTGTTGACATGATAACACTTGGTCTGTAATACAAACAAGGTTAACACCTTTCACTGTTGACATGAAAACACTTCCTCCTGAATACAAACTAAGTTAACACCTTTCACTGTTGACATGAAAACACTTCCTCCTGAATACAAACTAAGTTAACACCTTTCACTGTTGACATGAAAACACTTCCTCCTGAATACAAACTAGGTTAACACCTTTCACTGTTGACATGAAAACACTTCCTCCTGAATACAAACTAGGTTAACACCTTTCACTGTTGACATGAAAACACTTCCTCCTGAATACAAACTAGGTTAACGCCTTTCACTGTTGACATGAAAAAAACTGTTTTCGACACAAACAAGGTTACAGCCTTTCACTGTTGACACGAAACCTTTCGTCTTTAATACAAAGTTAACACGTTTCATTGTTGACATGAAAACACTTTGTCCATTCAATGCCCATCTTGCGCCCAATATGAGAAGATAAAAGATTGCTCGTTCTTCGTTTTGGTTGGTCTGAATGCTGTTTGTTTTGCCTGAAGAATACTTAAGAGGTCGAAACGCGTCGTGTGTTGTCTTGTAATTTGTTTGTACATTTTTGTCTTGCAGAATAACCAACAATTCTTTGTAAAGCTTCGTCTTTGATACAAGGAAGGTAAAAGGCTTTTACTGTTGAAATAAAACTTTTCAGATGCGTTGTCTGTGGGTTGTGTAGGTACCCATGCTTTTCCCACAGGTAATTTGTAACTTATCCTCTTTCGTCCACTGTGTGTTGTTCTAGGTATGCAGTGGCAGTTGGCCATTCATTTCGTTCGCCGACTGTGGATGGTTAAAATCCCATATTCTCTCAGTTACGAATTTTGTTGTTGTTGCTGTTATTGTTCTTGTTGTTGTTTTTGTTCTTGTTGCTTATTCTTATTCACGACTTGAGGCGATTGAGACACCCACATGCTTAGCATGTTTCAGTTTCAGTTTCGTCAAGGAGGTGTCAATGCGTGCGGACTGGTCCATATCCGCTACACCACATCCGTTAAGTTTTGAGACCACACTACGCATGATTTAAAGCTGATGGATAAATGAATTAATAACTAAGATGAGAGAATTTAAGAAGAGGGTCTCTCGGCTACGACTTAGCAGATGTCTGCTGACCTACGCATGTCAAACCTTGAGTACCTACCTAACACTGGTTGTGCCATTTTTGTCATTGTATGTATGTGTAGTGAATGTACTTATGTACACCTTGTGTGGGCACGGGCCCATGTGTGTGTGGGAGTGCATGTGTGTGTGTGTGTGTGTGTGTGTGTGTGTGCATGACGTGCGTGAGTATGCATGAATGTGTGTGTTGTGTGTGTTGTGTTGTGTGTGTGTGTGTGTGTGTGTGTGTGTGTGTGTGTGTGTGTGTGTGTGTGTGTGTGTGCACGCACTTGTGTGTGTATGTGTTTAAGTGTGTGTGTGTGTGTGTGTGTGTGTGTGTGTGTGTGTGCGCGCGCGCGCGCGCGCGCTCGCGCGCGTGTGCAGAAGTGCTTGTGCATGTGTGTGTGTGTGTGTGTGTGCGTGTGCAGAAGTGCTTGTGCATGTGTGTGTGTGTGTGTGTGTGTGTGTGTGTGTGTGTGTGTGTGTGTGTGTGTGCTTAGCATGAAGTGGGCACGCTGACTTGAGTGAATTTGTACCAATACGTGTACGTGTAGAAAGGAAAAATGGCTGAGGTAGAATCTCTGGAGCTGGAATGTGGTCAGGCAGTTTGAGTATGAAGACTGATCTTGTGAGTGTTTGGAGTTCTGTGATAGTGTGGACGCAAATTTTTACAAGAATATACTTGTTAATGTTTCATATTCTGTCATAAGAAGGGCAATCATGATGACATTGGCTTCATCTGAATATATCATGGCGATGCAAAGGCCCAGGCCAAGGAAGACTTTTCCAAAGAGGCCTGTGAATCTGTTGGGTCATGTCACACATGTCAGGCAATTCAGTTTGTTCGTGTCTTGTGTTCGTTATTGATCAGGATCGAACTTGGGTGGTAGGGGGAAGATGGGAAGGGGGTGTCCGTGGTGCCCGGACCCCTCCACCTCCAAACATCCCTCTGGCTGGTAAAAATTGTGTTGCAGTCATGTGAAGGCCCCCCCCCCCCCCCCCCCCCCCCCCCCCCCCCCCCCCCCTAAAAAATGAAAATGATGCTGAATAGTCGGTTGGAAGAGAACAACTGTGGTACACACACACGCGCGCGCGCACGCACACACGAGCGCACGTGCACACACTCATACACACACACACACCCTCTCTCTCTCTCTCTCTCTCTCTCTCTCTCTCTCTCTCTCTCTCTAAAATCGCTCATCCCCACTCCCACTCTGTCTACCATCCCTTTTCTCCTCCCCTACCTACCATTCTCTCTTCCCCACCCTCCTCTGACCTCTCTCTCTGTAGTTTTGTTTGTTTGTTTGTAAGTTTCCTTCTGTTTTACCATCCCCCATCTGATTAGTAATTTTATTAATAGTTTGCTTATCATTGTAGAATTAGAGTACCATGTTGCTATGTTGAATTTTCAGTATGAAAATGATATGTGTTGATATAATGTATGCATGACAAGGACAGATTGTAAGACTAGGCTTTGGCCAAAAATCTTCATCCTTGTGTATTAAAGATCAATCAATCAATCAATCAATTTTCTCTCCTCTCTCTCTCTCGTCTGTCTGTCTGTCTGTCTCTCTCCCCTCTCTCTCTCTCTCCAAACACACACACACACACACACACACACACACACACACACACACACACACACACACACCCAGGCGCGCGCGCGCGCGGACTCAGTGACCATAATCACCCTCTGACATTTTCACATTGTAGGCGCTGTATAGCATGGATGCCGAGATTTGTTTAACCAGTCATCTGTCAAAACTCTGTTATCAGCAAATGCCAGAGGTCTAACCGGAATCCTTGTGTAATTTTGTAAGCTTTCCGCCATTTCTTCGTTGCCATCCGCTATAAATAGTAACGTTCTCTGATTGGTCCACAAACTGATTGTGGTTGTCCCAGTCTTCAGCACTCCAGATGGTGCCCCGCAACAGGTGCCCGGTATTATTCGTCTCCTATCACCAAGTGTGGACAACCCACTAAAGTCAAGTCCGGCGGGCTTTCCGAGAATTTTCCTGGGATTTCACAGAAACAATCGACTTAAATCCGGCTGGCCGCTCCTTCCTTGTCCTTATTCCCCCTCCTCCCTCTCTCTCCTCTCTCTCTCTCTCTCTCTCTCTCTCTCCTTACGAGTGTCTACAAAAGAGCGCCTAAAGCAGTCCTATTAAAATCATCTAGTCTTAGTGAAGGGGATTATACTAAAGCGGGGGTTCTTCCGTTAAAAGAAATGTTTGCTGTCAACAAATGTCTGCTAATGCAAAAAAACTGCATCGGGTTTAGCACCACAAACTCTTCAATCAAAATTTAGCATAAACCCTAGTGATTCAACCAAATTCCAGGTTCCCACACCTAGAATAGATCTATTTAAATCAAGCTTATCTTACTCAGGTAGCGTGGTTTGGAATTCACTTCCACTACATTTCCGATGTACTCAAATTACAGAATCCTTCAGGGAAAAACTAATTACACATTTCACAGCAGACCATTGCTTTTAGGGAAAAAATACATATACCAGGGCACACCCTCTGTTTTGCTGCATATTAAACTGATACGCCGTTTCCTTTCCACTGATGTTTTTAAAACCAGATAATGATAAATGAGAGATATGGTTACTATCGGTTTTATTAATGATTGTAATTATATCATGATGAATGACTGTTGTGGTCGCTGGTTTTATTGGTGCATTGTCACTAATTGATTGATGTCTTAATACTTTGATTTCTTGGAGCACTGTAACTGCAAGGTGATAAATGTGTGTCCGCATTACTGTTGATCATATTGACGTATTGCTCTTTATTCAAATTTATAGTAGTGTTTAGCATGTGATATTTTGGATAGAAAAATGGAATTATAATCTCTCTCTCTCTCTCTCTCTCTCTCTCTCTCTCTCTCTCTCTCTCTCTCTCTCTCTCTTCGGTAATTAAGGCTGCGTTTCGATGGATTGTCACTTAATTGATAATTATAGTTTTGGGTAGTGTATGAATGGTCAAGAAGAAAACAAAAAAGATGGAAGGGGAAGGTAAATTATAATGGCCTCTCTCTCTCTCTCTCTCTCTTCTCTCTCTCCTCTCCACACACACACACACACACACACACATCATGAAAAAATAAGTGTTATGATTATTGATGGTAGGAATTCATTGCTGCTTACTGATAACTGATTGTAGCACGTTCGTTCTCGTTTTGCCTTATAACCACATCATGTAAATGTAAAAGAAAGTAAAAATGTTGATATTATTGATGCATTGTAGTTGTCTAATTATCATCCTTAGCAGTTTGTTGTATGTTATTTTTTTTACAAAAGGAATGTAACTCTCTCTCTCTCCCCCCCCCCCCCCCCCCCCTCCACCTTCGATAGGAGGATCGCTTATTCCATATCTGTGTGTGCTGATTCTTTTCTTCTTTGTAATCAATTTCTTTATTCTTGTTTGTTGTTTCAATCGTTTCTTTTTTTCCTTTTAAAGTCATCTACGACTTAAATGTTAATGGATGAACTTG
>CM065715.1:17452541-17455041 GCA_033310375.1 Conus canariensis
GGCAGTTGAGTCACAGGACAAACTGGTCGACGGCATTGTACAGACAGGCGCTGGCGAGGTTGTATGCCTCACAGCTTTTTATTTGTTTGTTTGTTTTTATGACACTAGAGGATCAAAAGTAAAACGTTAAGTAAAAGCCATGTCTGGCCTATGCTAGACTCAGCAAACCAGCAGGTGAGATGTGAAAATATTGAAAAAAAGAGAACAAAACAAGAAAAAGGTGTTGAAGATTACTGGATTAGGAGGAAATTCTCTTTCGTTTTGTCTGACTGGTTGCATGTTAACATTGCATGATTGAGAGTCTGACAGGGATATTTCTAAAACAACTTTATGCAAAAATACCATGCTCCCATCCCATATTGTATGAACAGTGCGCCGATAACAGCCTTACTGCCATCGCCATGGACATTACCTAGATTCATGACTTCATCACGTGGTACAGGATCAGTAGGTCATAGGGGTGCTGCACCAGTAACACCAGAACACCAATGCTGTTGCTATATGCATGCGCATCAAGGCATTTCAGCGGGCACAGGGGAATGCCTGGTAAAGCTAATCTCTTCTACAAGTATCCTAGTTATGTTTCCACAAACCACTGAACGCTGGCATGAATCACAGAGCCTTTATTTGCATGTCTGATCTTCTGCGTGCATACACACACAAAGCATGTTCAGATGATCAGATCCCAGGTGGGAGCGGGATTCTTGCCAGCTCTGCACCTAAAATGTTCTAATGATCTGACTGCAGGCGAGTGATAGTGATCACAAACAAAACACAGCAGCAGTCATGAGGCCCATATTTGATGCAAAACAGATTCATTCTCAAACAATGTCTTTCTTTCTTTCTTTTAATCACACATTTTCTCTCTAATATCACTACTAGGACAATACAATTCAAATAACACAGCAAACCAACAAAAACTGCACCGTCACTGAAACCAAAAATTCTCACACAAGGAATTTTAGCCACACACACACACACACACACACACACACACACACACACACACACACACACACACACACACATATACACACACACTATTTACTTACGTTAATAAACACAATCCCAAAGTACATGCCTTCACGCATGGCATCTCACCCACTCCCAACATATGCATACACCTAACAGAATCTTTCACTTTTGATGCTATAGAATATTCTGAAACAAAACAGCAGAGAAGCTTATCAGGAACACACACACACACACACACACACACACACACACACACACGCACACACACACACACACACAAATATTATTCATGGCATATAACATTTATCACCCCTTCATATTATGAACAAACTGTTTAAAAAACAAAACTGTTCCACAGGAAAACATGTTTGTACTGCAAATGTGTCCTATAAATCATCCACAAGCCTGAAAATGAGAAACAAATCAATGCAAAAGGACTACATTTCTTTTTCAAATTGCACATCATCAGATTATATATTAAGAATGTGTCTAACCAGTTTCCATCTCACAGAAATTGGAAACAGAGAACCATAATTTTTCTTACCACCAAATCCTTTAAAGTTCACACTATATTTTTTAAAGTCATGTCTGTACTAAAACTGAATGTGTGTACTAAGTGTGTTGATGTCTGCCTGCATAACTCAAACATTTGTCTGTGGGTGCTTGGGTACTGTGTGTACTGTAAGTGCACAAGTTTGTACACATGTGTGAATGCTTGAGCACATTTTCTGAGCATGTACTGTATGTACCTGTTCACAGAAGAACAAGAGCCCAAGAAAATAACGAGAATGAAAATCAGTTTCAGCTTGAATCAAATGTTCCATCTTTTATCATTTGATGGGCAATTCTCTCTCAGAAATTTGCATTCTAATATTTCTCTTTGGGATATGCATCACTTTTTTCACCTGTAACAAATGCATGTGCATGTTGATGAGCAGAATCATGCTGAAACACAGTGTGTCAGACATGTTGAATGATTTCAGGTTGACAGGGCACAGAGAAGATGGGTAGAGATGTGCCTTGTAGAACCAGATGGATGTAGTCTGTTTGTTAGAATCACATACTTTGTATGCGATTATTACACAGAAAAAGTCACTTTTGGGGGAAAACTGAGTTTACAAGTAGGGGCCCCTAACTACTATGTTTGATAACACATCTTCCAGCATCTATGACAAACAGAATAATAATATTGTTAACTTGAGCACTACCTGTGCAACGCAAATCTAAAATCGTCCAAATATCCTTTCAATGGCTTGGGGGTCTGCATGCTTAGCATGTCGGAGGAACCAGTAGAATTTCACAGGCCTATCGTAGAAGTGGACTATTTGGTAAATATCATTGGTTTTCACAGACATGTCAGACAAGGGAACGATACTGGACACATCAAAGTCATCGTTTTTTCGTCTGCCCCAAAACGTCAAGTGAGAAATGCGCACGACATCTTCCTTTTCATTGATGCTGATCATGCCCACCACATGCCGAAACAAAGTGCTCATCACATACAGCATAAGTGTAGCCACCGATG
>CM065715.1:17465041-17530041 GCA_033310375.1 Conus canariensis
TTTTTTTCTCTTTTGTTCTCCCAGACACATCCACACTCCAGGCTTTTTAAGCTGCATTTTCAACACCACCAATCCCACAGGAAGCAGTTACTATCAGACTGTCAGAGGCAACCCACCAAAAGAGACTCTGCAATGCTGCTGAGTCTCCTGAGTCACTTCAATGATGTTTGGCTGTGCCTTGTTCTAGTTCAACATACACAGGACACCATCTACTAGGCGTTCCTACTAACGATAACTGCTCAGTAGCATATGCTTTCTGAGGGTGCCACCACTTTCATCCAACATGAATTCCTTTGAACTTGCACACACTGAAAACATACACAAACGGTGGACCCCAGATGCTGAAGGTGATGTAAATTTTTTTAGGTGCATTGAAGGCCTCTGTTAGAAGATGACATAGTGTCTGTGTATTACATATAGTGTGTCAACCTGCCCCAATTTAGAAAAAAAAAAGAGGGAAAGAGAGGTGGCTGGCACCTTGGACCTCCCCACCCCTCCCTTCTCCTGTGCTTTACAGTGCATTTTGACACTGGCACAAATGCAGTTTGATTCAATGGAACATTGTTTGCTTCCTCTTGAAACAAATGGGGCATTATGCAATGTTTAAATCTCTCCTTGGTAAGTGAGGAGTACTGCTTATTGTTTCACTCCTTCAGAGCACCAGTCAATGACATAAAGACAAAGGGAACTGTTTAATTACGCTTTTCCCGTCATTCCTTAGTTGCTGTGGTCATTGGCCCTGTCAGGTACCTCAGCAGCAGTTTGTCCAAGAGGTGAGGATAGGTGTAAACTAGCTCTTGACATGCACTTGACAAGCCAGGGGAGGCAAAAAGAAACTTTTACTCCCCCCCCCCCCCTTCCATCCCCCACCTATCCATCCATCCCTGCTTTTTCAACAGCATGAAAGATGGAGGTGGGGGGGTGCGACACTTCTGAAACTGATTGGAGAAAATGTATGGAGTATCCTAACTATAGACATTGTTCAAGTGGACAAGACAGGGCCATGCTGAGTATGTTAGCATTCCACTTACCTTTCCACACCCATTCACCAGGAATAAAGCATAAGCAAATCAGTATGAATCCATGTTCATACTACATAAAAACAACAGCAACAAACAAGAACGAGAAGCCCCACTGGTCTACTGCACTGCAGAATGGACACCTAAAGTCCATTCCAGTATTCAGAATCTCACAGTCTAGTTGCCTGATTACAACAGCATAGCTAGCCTTATTATAAAAGTAAAATGGCAAAAGGGTTTCTAGAACAAAGACCAATGGACCATTAAGGCAGAAATTCTGTATAAATCATAAACGGGAGATAAAATGGCAGTCAAAGAGAATAATGATAAAAAGGTCATATTTCTAGCACATATTTTACAAAAGTGGAGAACACAATTAGTATTCAAAGACCTATCATCATCTTGCTTGAGGCATTTAACCCTTTGACCGCCCCTGGTAAACGAAAACAGATCAATGTGATTAGAAGCCCACCATACAATAATACTTTGTCAGGACAATGCATTGAATGGAGGCTGGGCTAGGCTTGGTGGTTAAGGCATCAGACACTTGTCCGAAGGGCCAGGGTTCCATTCAAACTTGAAAAAGACTGGTTAGAAGAGTGTTCGCCTTCTGACTTTATATCTGTGCAGACTTCAATCCTTCCTGGTCCTTTGAATGGGATTTTGACCGAGGATCTATGCGTGAACATATGCATAAGAAATCTTGCATGCACATTAAAATCAGTTCCATCTTTTGGAGAAGAGTATGCCATCGTGTGCTGGTGGGATGTATGACATGAAAATAAAACATATGCACACAAGTATCATGTTTATACATCATCCCCGAAGATGGAATGTGGAAACCTGAATGATGGCATTAACATGTTCACATAGGCAAAATTTTTTCCAAATTCTGAGGAGCATAAAGAGAGAGACAGATAGACAGACTGACAGACAGAGAGAGTGTGAGAGAGAGAGACTGAGAGAGAGGGTGAAAGAGTGAGAGAGAGACAGAGAGAGACAGAGACAGGCAGAGAGAGAAAGAGAAAGAGAGAGAGAGAAACTCTGACTTGTATTTCAACTATGATGTAACTTGTTCACCTCGTACAAATATTTATTCTGTCTCAAATGAACGACAAATTCCTGTGTCTGACGACCTGACCTTCCTGCCCCTACTCTATGATCCCACCACACTGGAGCTACAGCATATCACTGAAGAGCATACTTATCAATCACAGTCACAGGGTGAAGCAAATGAACAAAAAACAGCTCCCCAGAAGATCAAACTTATTCACTGGAGTGGCACAACAGGCAAGTTGTCGAATGTCTGATTGAGGGGCAAGAAGACGAGGCAGGTGGAGGGGTCAACACCTATGACCTCCTGTGGCACTGTGTGAGTCAGCCATGGTCGCAGGGGTTCCATGTGCCTGGGAATGGTTCTGGAACAGTCACAACAAGAACAGTGAGAGTTCTTTCCCATGTTTGGGATCTTGTCACCTCAGCCATTTTCTGTTTAAATCAAGCATGTCAAAAGAATCGTGATTAAAAGAGAGAAAAAAGAACAGAGAGAATGGGCATCAAACTGTGTGTTCCAAGTTTTCATGGAGTCAGCTGATCAAAGTAGCAAAAAATCAATCTTAACACAAATGAAGAAGAATTACAACCATGAACAAATGAATAAGCAAGAAACGATTCAATTAGTGATTCTGTAAGTGAACAAATTAAGGCACACTCCCTGATTTTAATCTCTAGTCATCTCCTTGCTTCCCACCTCTATTGTATGATCAACTATCGTGCAGTCTCAGGGTACTGTATGCCACCATCTGATAAATAAATCTGCAAAATCATGCATGTTTCATCCTGTCAAAGGGTAACACTTTTAAATTAAGCTGCATTTTCCTGGCAAGTTTGTGAAGCAAATGAAATACTTGTTTCTTTCTTTCTATTTTATGAATTTTTTGAGGGGGCAGGAGGGGGGGGGGGGGGGGGGGGGGGAGAAGTGAGAATATCCAAACATAAAAAAATCAGAAGCTATGTACAATATATATATATGGGAACTTCACTTTTATTGAGTTCTGAAATATATTGTTTGCAGAACTGGGTAAGTCAAAGGGTGTCAGAATTTGACAACCACACATGGATTTCAATTTCTACATGCATGGTGTGTGTGTGTGTGTGTGTGTGTGTGTGTGTGTGTGTGTGTGTGTGTGTGTGTATGGGCAGATAAGCTTATGCAGGAATTTGGAAGTGAGTGAGTGTTATAATTGTCATGGTGGTTCACATTAACAATACACAGGTTACATTCATTGCTTCCTTCTTCAAGTGCTGCATATATCATCCACAGATCTGGAGTACAGTGTTTGCTTGGGTGACCAACGTACACCTGCTCCTGCAAGTATTCCTCCTCACATATTGTACTGAACAATTCTAAAGCCTCAGTACTAAATGTTATTCGAACCATTTTTAGTTGTGGAGGCGTGCAAAAATGTAGCATTCATTTGTATCATGACCTATTTATACAATCAAACTCAATTTCTTGACAAGGTCATTCATTCCCCATGGCATTAACTGTCTTAATCTTGCAGTCAGTGGCTTTGTTATAACTGTGTAAAGATGACAAACTTATTACTTACACAGGAAATTCCTCTGTATCACTATAATTTTACACAAGAACCCAACCAGCTGTCCAGTTACTATCACTTTGACCATCTATCGATGAATAAATGAAAGCACAAATCAAGCAAGCAAAAAAGCAGTTATGGTAATTCAATGAACACAATCAACTGATCAGTGAGTCGATCATCAATATTGTTCTGTACCTTGACTGGCCAGAGGCAGTGTGATTCTCCTTCAGCTTCTGTTGCAGCTGAGAGGCAGGCACATGAGTCTCATCAAGTTTGAACATAGTGCTGTCAGGTGAGGACTGGAAACCTGCTGTAAAAATGTCTGGGTTGCTTCCAAAAACCTGTCGTTTTAATCTGTATCCATAAACGGATGGCTTAAGGGAGTCATCAATCTCCTTTTCTCTCTCTTCAGATTCTGAATCTGGTACACTGGGACCAGGCATCCATGCGAGGTTTCCACAAGCCTTAGCTGAGCTTGGACGACTCGCTGACCTGTCACCTGAAACTTCATGAAGAAATGGCTTGCTGTCTTTAGTATGTGTTCTAGAGTTTCGTCGAAAAGGTTTACAGGCAAGGTTGAGATTCATGTTCACATCGAAAACAGCTAGGTCACTTCCTGTCCGTGCAATGGTGGCATCCTTTGTATTTGCTTGACTGGCATGAGATACTTCCAGTCTTGCCTTTGCACTTTGCACTCGGCGATGTCTGAAGGATGGCTGACTATTGTCGCCTCTGTTGGCAGGACTGGGTGGAGTTGGAGCATTGTGTGTGGGTGAGGGAGGGTGTTTGAAGGCATTGTCTGCATCACAGGCTGACTGTTGCTTCAATGTGGAAAACAAGCGCCCTCTGTTGTGGAAACATCCTGACCATGGGCGTCCACTGGATGAAGGTCCGCGGGGAGGTAAGTGTGACACTGGAATGAAAATGCACATCACTAGTTTCCATCGTCCATGAGAGTGAAGATGGTTTGATTAAAGCACATTTTTATTTCTTTGTCTGAAATGAATAAAGATGATTATAAATCATGCACATGTGTGTGTGCAAGTACGCACATGTACACATGCACACATGCATGCACATGCACACACACACACACACACACACACACACACACACACACACACCACACATGCACATTCATGCAAGCATGCATGCATGTGCATGCTCACACAAACACGTACACTCACATATGTCCATTCACACACACACACACACACACACACTCTCTCTCTCTCTCACCTGCAAACACACACACACTTGCATATGCAAATGCCAGTACACACATGTGCATGCACATAAACACACAATCACACATATACACATGCAAATACCAGCGCACACACACACACACGCACGCATGCACGCACGCACGCACACACGCACGCACACACACACACACACACACACAAATACACACACATATGTACTGAACCATGGCTGTTATCATACTGTTTCTTATGGAACAAGAAGATCATAGATAAAGTGAAAGTATATTGTATTCAGTAATGAATTAATCTGTACTGCAAAACAACACAATTTATCATCACTTACTGCTCAGCTTTCCACAATGGAGCTTGTAGGCAAGCAAATAAAAACAAAAGGAGTGAAACTTAAACATATTTTTTACATTACAAATAACAAAGAAGGAAGAAGTCACTGGGTACTTAACGAAAAATTAAATAAAATGTAGAAAATAAGTAAAGAAAGAATGATGCTGAAACAAATATCATAGTATAACAGATAAAAGTAAAATCAAGAACAGCATCATTTGAAAATGAAAATTCAAGGAAAAATGATTATATAAAAGAAGGCCCTCCTCACTCACTCACTCACAACCACACACACACACACACACACACACACACACACACACACACACATCACTCACTCACTCACTCTCTCACACAGAGGCAAAGGGGGAGAAAGTGAAAAGGGGCATAAATACGGACAAACATAAAACAAAAATAGGGTTGTGCTAGAGTAAAAACAAACACAAAAAGAAAAAGAAACAGAAACAAAAATAAAACAAAACAAACAAAAAAGAGAGAGAGAAGAGGGGATAGAGTGGAAGAGGGCAGTACAGGGAATTTTTTTAAAATGGGGTAGAATTGTTGAAGTAGTGTACAGGATTTATTTCTTTTTTAATAAAAAAAAAAAGGAGAAAGATGGTAGAATAAAAGGAGATAGTGTAGAGATGAGAAAAGAGAGAGAAGAAGTGGGGGTGGGGGTGGGGGCAGAGAATGAAATAGGATAATGCAGGGAATAGAAAAAGAGATTACATAAAAGAGGGTAGTAATGGGCATCCAAAAAAAAAAAAAAAGAGAGGAGCGGATAGAGTAATGGAGGATAGTACAAGTGACGAAAAAAGAGGTTGTGGATGGACAGGTTTAACAGGATAGCAGGGAGGACACACACACACACACACACACACACACACACACACACAAGAGAAGGGGCAGAGTAAAATAGGATTGTGCCGGGGACAAAAGGAGCGAGTTAGGGAGTCAAGTGAAAGAGAGCAGTGCAACGAGTAACACTGTGGGGTTGTGTGAAAGAAGGTACTTCAGGGGGGCTGGGGGAGGGGGGGGGGGTTAGAAGAGAGGATAGTGAATTGAGGGTAATGCAGAGGATAAAGAAAAAAGACAAGAGAAGTGAAGTGTAGTCAATAAGTACAGTTAGAGTGTAACAACAGCAACGGTTATTTGTCACACACACACACACACACACACACACACACACACACACAAGATGTTCAGAGTAAACAGCAGCTTATGGAAAAAGGCTGGTGAGAAGGGTGTTAAGCAGAGTCTAAAGGATAGTAAATTCAGAAAATAATAATGTAATAACAAAACTAGGAGCTGGAAACTATTAATAAAACAGTGAAATAAATAAAGAAAAAAAGAAAAGAAACAAAAAACAAAACAAAACAAACAACAAACAGACAACACGTCCACAGCAAACAGAAAGGAGTTGGGAATATTTGCGGTGACAGTGAAGGGAATTAATTTGAACAAACTGTTACATAAAAAAAAATAAACTCTCAATTATACCTACTTTGTTTTGTTTATTTGCAGAAAGGAGTATCCCTAAAAAAAACAAGAAGAACAATGACAACAAAAACAAAAGCACACACACAAAAGAAAGGCTAACAAATTGATTTCTTTATCTGTTTACATGCTTACTGCATACAGAGAGAGAGAGAGAGAGACAGACAGACAGACAGACAGACAGACAGAGACAGAGACAGACAGATAAACAGACTGACAGAGACAGAGACAAAGAGCTTGTTATTTCTTCTCTTTACACTTTTATGAACTCCAGGGAAACAGTAGATGTACTGTTCCTATCCTCCTGTTACAGTTTACTTTTCAATGGTGGCCTGAAGGGCACATGAAACAGAAAGATTTAAAAAACATTTTCAACCATCTTCTGTCAATGTCTGTATTAATTGTGCTTCATTTGCCAAGCCAGCTGAGGAGGACTTAACGATCTTAAGGTAATGTTTTCCTTCGGGCTAGAACTGTTTATGCATCAGTGAGTGTGTTCCCCTCTAGGGCAACCTTGTGTGTGTGTGTGTGTGTGTGTGTGTGTGTGCAGTGTTGCTGAGAGCTTGCCACCAATAAGCACATGCTGCCCATTTCCCCCTGTATTTACACATATATTAATTGAAAACATGCACAAACAGATACATAGATAGGTGTACTCCTCCTATCATCCATGATACCGTGGCATATGGGGGAGGGGGGAGGGAGGGAGGGAGGAGAGAGAGAGAGAGAGAGAGAGAGAGAGAGAGAGAGAGAGAGAGAGAGAGAGAGATTTCCATTAAAACAAATCAGCATAGATTTCGTGTAAAAATTCCCACATGCATGTACAAAACATGTTTCGCTGGATGACGAGGCCTACCATTCTCGATCTGCAGTTGCTGCCCCAGATCCACGGTGGCCGCCATATTGTTTACCGCTTCTATGCCCATGTCAACAGTTTTTTATAATTACCATAATTTAGATTAAAATAATAAATATTGTAATAAATAGGTTAAACATGGCAAATAGATAACTATTTTAACGTGTCAATATGTTTTTTGTTTATTTACACTCTCTCTGTTATCCGAGATTTCAAACGTAATCAAAAGTAGGCCTCGATCGTGCTTCATCACAGCTTGAATTACAACTAACAGAAAACCGGATAACATACTGACCACAATGTCGAAGATGATCGTAAGTGTTTAGTGTTCTAACATCAGTCATGTTACTTTGACATTTTTGTTTATTGTTGAAAACGATGTTTTACTATCGCGTAGAAAGGAAACTGTTTAAATGAAAAAGCCGTCTTTTAGTTTAAGTTCAGCACAAGTGACAATCACAAAATCAACACGCTGGTCACCACTCTGACTGGTGAATTACAGACTAAAATTGAAAAAGAGTCGAATGACAGTGATTCAGCAGTACTGATTGAAGTTTTGTAAGCATTGTGGCAATGAGAACTGATGGAAGATTTTATTAAAACGTGACCGACTAACTTGAATCAAACACTGAAACGGTTAAATCAGTGTGGTATTACAGCAGACATACATCATGGTTATTCCCACCATGACATGGCATAATCACATTCATTTGAGGGACTTTTAAGTTTAGAAAAATCAACAAAGCAAAAAATCAATATAGAGTACATCCCACAACAGTGGCATCCCACAAAAGGAACTGTCAACGAGTGAACTGGTACTGGACAGATCAACTTATATTAAAGACAGAAAACATTGATCACAAAGCCTGAAAGTGTCAGTAGTGTCAGATGGAAAAGAAAAAAAGGATTTGCTCCTCAGATAAGATTACAGTTATTGAAATAATTGTTCAGATCTGTAGTAATGGAAACTGTTTGCAATCCCCTTAATTTAAGTAGCAGGCAACAGATCTAATTGCTGAATGGAAGAAATTCAAACAGCACATAGGATTTTTCTTAGTGTTACAATTCCGTATTTCATGTGTGACATTTCATAGGCACATGCATGTTTGCCACATACATTACAGGTAGTGATGCTTATTACTTGGTAATATGTCCCAGATTAACAAAAATCACAATTGGGCTATTATATGTGTACCTGCATGCGACGTATGTGGTTGTCCATTTTTCTTCAGTGAACAGCTGGTCAAATGACATTTTGGTCCACAACACCCATGGTGCTGAATATGTGTGTACAGTGTATGTAGGATCGTGTGCAGACATATTTGTGTGTGTAACTAGAGATAAACACTAAACAGAAGCCATTTATCCAGTTCGCTTTTCTCTCTGTCTCTTTCAAACGTGTGCATGCGCGCACGCGCGCGCGCACACAGACACACACACACACACACACACACACACACACACACACACACACACACACACTACACACACACATGTTCACATTCACATACATACACATTCGCATTCACACACATTTCACTCGCATGCATGCATGCACACACATACACACACACACACATGTATACATACACACCCCCATGTGCACACTCTTGCAGCTCACACATGTACACATACATGTACACACACACACACACACACACACACACACACACATATATATATATATACACACACACACACACACACACACAAACACATGCAAAGTTATAGTGACGTAATAATGATAGGATATATAACGCTTTCCAAAATCTTAAAAGTGCTTAACAGTATCAAAATCACATATTCTGTGACATAGCATGTCATTCTCCCTGTACAGTTCATTCTTCCATTGAAAAAACTCTTGAAACTTCAAAGACGTAAGACAAAGACAATTTGGGAATGCTCACTGGGAGAGTGAGAGAGACATGAAATTTCACCCACACAAGTGTGTCCAAATACCACAGCCTTTGAGGAGGAAACTGGTAACTGCAGAAACTAGCTACACCCTTCACAACCACATCTTGTAGCACACGACTTCTGCATAGTATCTATAGATCAATTTCCAGTCTGACCTCCCAAGGGGGAAACATAACAACATCTGTGCCAAAGCTAACTGAATCTTGAGCCTTTACAGAAGAATCTGAAAGTGTGCTCCCACAAGACCAAAGAACTGGTGTAGAAGACCATAGTTTATCCCACTACTGAGTAGGCTAGCACTGTTTGGGATCCATACATGTATCTGGACACTCATTCATAGTACTACTGTATTAGTAGTATCAACTGATCAAGAAGATCCAGAAAAGAGCAAGCAGATGTGTCCTGAATAAACTCATTAATACCTCAAGTGTTAGTGACCTGCTAGAGCAGCTGCAGCAGCCTTCTCTTGGGAAATGAAAGCATCCGCATCTCCCTGTTGTGCTTTTCTACTACTGCCTTTAGCTCCTTGTCACCTGCCTTTTTCATTTGTCTGTAGATCCTATCCAATTTCCTCATGAGTTTTCTTTTTTCAAGGGTGATCCACGGGTATCAGTCTTTGCGTCTTGGCATCTGGGTAAGGATGTGCCGAGACATGCTTTCATTATGAGAGATTTTGATGTGTTGCCACAGTTCTTCATTGAAAAGTCACCTGAAGTGAGAAAGTCTTGTTAATGTTATGGAACCATCCTTTCATTCATGGCCTTCTTGTTAGCTCACTAGTTGTAGAGGAGGATGGGACGACTAGCATTCTGTAGCAGGTCAGGTATTGTCTTATACTCAAAGTACACAACATTGTGGTCTGAGATGCCTCAGATGACTGCTACTGTTGGGAGAATGGAGGATGAGTTAGTAAGTACAAGATCCAGGGTGTTGCTGTGGCGAGTACGCTCCTTTACCATCTGACCAAGGCCTGTGTTGTACAGGAGGTTGATGACTATTCTGATGGGGCCTTGTGCAGGTAAGACAAGGTTTCATAGCCATATTTTTCCAGTCTACTGAAGGGAAGCTGAAGTCACCAGCAGCAAGGATTTATTCAGTCTGGATACTTGTCCTTCATATATCAAACTTCTCTGAAACAGCAGCATAGAAAACATTTGAGCAAGCGGAGGCACCCAAGTAATGCAGTTTTTATGAAGCTCATGAGCTTTAACCAAAGTATCTCACCTCATGTGTGTAACTTTGGGACCTTGTCTCATTTTAGATTGTCATGGACTGCAATAAGAACTCCTCCGCCTGTTCTCTAAAGCAATCATTTGTCTAGACTTTGTATGCACACACACACACACGCGCGCACGCGCACGTGCACACACACATACGTGCGCACGTGCACATGCACACATACATACACACGCATGCACACACGCACTCACCCATGCACATAAACATCCAAAATTCATATATACATATACACAAATAAACACACACACGCGTGCACGCGCATGTATTCTCCGCACCACAACCCCAGACAGGCACAAAATAAGGTGGACATCAAGAAAGGAAAGAAAAGAAGTGCTTTTAGATTATTTTTGAAGGATGAAAGTGAGGAACTGTGGTGGATGGAGACAAACAATGAATTCCAAGTTTACGCAGCAGAAATAATAAAAGCTCTTCCTCTATCATCTGTGCCTTTCTCTTCCCCCACACCTTTCTCTATAGAACTTTGGTTGGTGGAAACTATTGTCATCAGGAGGAAAATGGAGAGGCCTTGATGGAATATGGGGAATATTGCTATAGTAGAATGTCACTGTTGTTTGGTTTCGCTTACGTAAATGTTGCGCAGCTGGACTTTCAAACCTTATGTTAATATCTCTCAAATGGGGTATCACAGGTCTCTGTGGTCTGCTGGACTGTAAGTAAAATGACTTAAATTGTATGCCACATCATCAGCATATATATGACAGTCAGACGCAGAGCTAAGGTGACAGGGGAGAAAATATATGAAATCTTACAAACGATCATTCATAGGTAGAAGTAAAACTTACTATAGGAAGGATGACTGTCAATGATTTAACAAAGATAAGATTGATAATGTGACATTATTTATTGCTAAGGATTGGTATGACAGAGACCAATCATGGAGCCTATCAATCATTATGATTGAAGTTCCATTGCGTACAGGAGTCAACATAATGACTTTGATGCAGACTGTCACGTGCATGACAAGAATTTGGTGTGTTGCCTCATGTGCAACCTTACTTGAGGATGTACGATTTGCACTGAAACTTCTGTCACCATGATCCAGAATTTGTTGACAGTGATTAACGTTTTTGTTATTCTGACTGGATGACACACATCACGATACCTGGCTCAGCCAATTAGATGATGAATCACTCATTTGTGTGTCTTTGGCTATTTTCACTCTCTGTTGTTAGAATGAATATCTGCTGTAATTGTGTGATTGCAGATAGTGCGAATACAGTCACCAGACCATGGAACCAAAAGGATTGAAACAAAGGCATCAGAAAGCACCTCCAACTTTTTGAATAAGGTAGTAAATGACTGATACTTTCTGATGAATCTGCACTGCAAGTGTGAGAATGTGGTTATGTTATGGTGGTTGACAGTATTAACTGTTCCAGTGATAATATGACAACAAGAATAATAACAAGTGTAAGAAAAGATCATCTTAAATTGATTTGGAAAAAAATATTTTGAAATTGTTTGATAGATTTGCATAGAGAAGAAGAATGATGGATTTGCAGTACATTCATAATGTGTATTATCCTTTCATACTTCTTCGAAACACTCACAGGCAATTAAGGACAAAACAACCGAAGACGAAAGACTAAAACTGCTTTTCATATAAACAAGGAATGCTTTTGTGGATATTGCGCAGATTTACTGTGGATATAATGTTAATATTTTATAAACAGTTGGAGGATCATGCTTGATCAGGTCCCTGTACATGTCTGCTGATCACAGACACATGTCATTTGTGTTGATTTATTCCTTGCAGGTTCAGACAGAATTTGGCCTTGGAGACACAGGATGGATGGTGTACACAGGTCGAGACTTCTCTACTTTCATACGCAACAGCCGTGCCAAGAAACTGGATGATTACAAAGTCAGGTAAATGATTTTGTGTAGAGTATTCACGAGGTAAACCAGCTTATGTATGTTATTTAAATGTCAGTTTTGAAGATAGAAGGATGAAGGAGAGCAAAAAAGTTTGTAAATCGATCTACTGGGGAGAAAAGGATTTAGGTCACATGTAGCATTGTATACATGTCTATAAGTTCATTTCTGTGACTGGCTGTATATGATGTGAGTGTAGTATTATGATGTGCATGTGTGCATGTGCATGTGTGTAAGCGTGCATTTAACAGTAGAAGTTACTTTAGGCGTGGGTCAAGTAAGTTTTGGTGGTCGGCCCTTGTTTTAAGTGGATTTGTTAATCATATTGTGATATCATTATATGTGAAGGAATCTTCTCTCATGTATATACGAAAATATTGTTGGCCAGACTGATTCGCTTTTATATTAGAAAATTCCATAGTTTACATTATCTCAAAGTGGCTGTCATGACTTAACAGTGGTGGTAATGAAAACAACAATGGTGATGATCATGATCTTGTTTTCACTGATTGTGAGTTTGAAATAAATCAGATGTGTATTGTGCATGTGAGTTATGCATGTGTTTGACTTAAAAAGAACAAAAACTTGCCTGTCTCCTCCTCCACTTCCCCTTCCCTTTAACACGCTCACACACACATGTGCATGCACATATGTATAGACACGCACACATACGCGCGCGCATACTCACACACACAACACACACACACACACACACACACACACACACACACACACACATGCACACACATGCATGCAGGATTTTGAATTGGTGTAGAAGCTGAATTTTTCTCTCTAATGGTGATAGATACATGCACTGAGTAATGGTGTTGGTCAAAAGTAATGGTGTTGGTCAAAGGTAATGGTGTTGGTCAGAACCCTAACACTACAGGGACAGCGGTGTAATGACAGTGACAATGATGAAGATGATAAATGCTTGCATATTAGAGGAGACGTGCATTGTTTCAATTTTGATGATGATCATGATGACCATATTAGTGATGATTGTTATAGAGATGATGGTGCAGAAGGGAAAAGATCTGCTAAATTTAGCAGAAGATAGCATGATGATATCACAGACACAGCAAATGCTGTTAGCAGGCTCTGAAAAAGGAAAGGGAGTGTATGTATGATGATGGTGAAGATTGACTGTAGTTAAGATGACATCAATGATGGCTTTGAAGGTAGCATTGATAGTGGTGGTGGCAATCATGCACAATGTGACATTTTGACAAAATTGATCATGGGGATGGAAGATGACCCAACGATGATGATAACAATAATAACGATGGTGATGCTGCAGACATGGAGACATGCTGTTCATGAAACTTGACGAGAGAGCACAGACCGCAACGAGTATGGACACGGACAGTGGAGAGGCAGCAGCATCGTTCACAGCGAGCGCTGTAGACGCTGGCTTCCCCTCCACCGCAGTCTCTGCAGGTCCCAGCTCTGCCAGTGACGTGGTGGAGGATGAGGTGGATGTCCTCCTCAGCAAGCAGGATGGCAAGATCTACAGGGACAGAAACGAACAGTTGTGAGTTTCTTTCTGGTGTTTGTCCTCCCTAGTCTTTAGATACAGAAGTCTCAATTGAGACCAGGAGCAATGAACAGTAAATGATAATGATGATAACAAGTGACTTATTCTGCTGCAGTGAAACCAAAGGTATATAACCGCAAACCAGCCTTACTGTCCATTAGCCACTTCACTCATGAAGAAAAGGTAATATGGAACAAATGAGGAAAATTCTCCCACGAAGGGAAGCAGCATGTCCTTGTGTATTCCCATTACCTTACATGTGCCTGCAGCTACCACAGCTGAAGAAATGTGCAATAGCTGACCTGAAGCTAGAGGCATTGTCTACCACTGCAAAACATGTTCAAGTAAATTGCAAAACTAATGATTTTCAGATCAGTAATCTATCTCCTGAAAACATTTTTTCTTATTTCCATTAAGTGAGGACTTTAAAAAAAATATAGACCGTTGTTATTGTGCATGTGGGGGAGAGAGAGAGAGTGTGTGTGTGTGTGTGTGTGTTTGTGTATGGGAATATTGGTGGACAGTGGCTGCATGCAAAGTAGAAAAGCACATATTGCAGCAAACTGTCAGCAGTTTTCTTGAAAAGTTATTAACAGAGAAACAAAAATTGTATGACACATTACTTCTTCATACCCATAATATAGAAAAATATCAGTTGATAATATCACATGCGTAGCATTTTAGATAAAGACAATTAGAGGGATTAGTTTTGTTATGTTTTAGTGGGTGAGGTGGACATGGATTGTCACATGGAAATGTATGCTGCATTGCTGGTCATTCAACCAAGAAAAGAATAGATTTGTGTCCTTTGTGTTGGCAGTTGCCGCCATGGGCCCAAAGGAAAGTGCCTTCACTGTGTCCCACTGGAGGTGAGACTTGTACACATTGGTTCACATTGCATGCGTGCACGCACAGAGGTTGAAAATGTCTTGGTTAAGTTGATTTCTCTTTTTGAAGCCTCAGTCTAAACAACCCCTTTTTTTCTGCAAAAGGGCAAGACATACCGTACATGTGACCAAACTCTGCAGAATGACTATGAAGCTACATTGTGTACATGAACAAAAAAAATGGAGTCAAATGATTGGAATTATTGAGCTTGAGTTTTGGATGTTTTTTTTTTTTAATCCTTCGTTGTTGAATTTGACATATTGTATTAAAAATGGCTTTAAGATGCTTTACATTTTAATGGAAACTCTCTTCTAGGACGCCAACAAACTTTTTTGTAGAGAGTATTTTAAGAACAGCTTTGCAGGTATGGCTTTTCTGAATTGAAACCAAAAAGAAAACTTTCCAAGAAGTGTTAAAAAAAATGGCAAAGCAGTGACATCTGGCTAATTTCTTTGTGGACAGTCTTGAAGGTTACAAAAAAAATTCCTGCAGGCCTGTAACAAGTACAATGAAAGAGAAAACATTGCTTGGTCCTGATGGCTCGCGTACAGACATGTTTTGTTAACAGAGACAGATCATGTGTTGTTAAAATGAAGTGTACATTTGCTATGCGTGAGCATTACTAAGAGGTGTTGTGGTATACTGAAGTATATATTTGCCATGCTTCAAGTTTGCAATGAAATGCTGGTGGTAACTGATATGTTTATGTGCCATGTTTCAGCCTTACGATGAACAGTTTCTGAAGAGTTGTGATCCACCCATCAAGTTCCTGTCCTTTCATTCTTATCTGCGCAAACTGACAGGAGGAGTTGACAAGTATGTGGAGCTTCACATTTGCTGTTTTTTGTTTTGTTTTGGACAACCTTGTGTTGTTTCACAATTATGTTTTTATTTTAATCTTTGTTGATGCATCATACATATATTGCTATGAAAAACAAACCACACACATACATGCACACATACACATACACACTCTCACACACACACACACACACACACACTCACTCACACTAATGCTACCCCCCCCCCCCCCCCCCCCTCAACCCACCTCTTGATTTTTTGAAGACTGAAAAAAATAGCTTTCTGGCAACGATTAGCTTCAGCTGAGATGCTCAAGCACTTGCTCAAGATGCCTGAAGAAGATAAGACTGAAGAAGTTGAGTGCTTGTTTGATAATATGTTTATGCTGAAGAAGTTGAGTGCTTGTTTGATAATATGTTTATGCATGTGTGGTATTAATTATTAGTTTAAAGTGGGCTTACACATCAATTGAAAACTCTTGAAAATTGTTCTTATCCATGCTGAAGATGAGCCGGTCACTTCAATCTACTAGCCATACACCAGTACCAGGTAACAGTAGCTCTACTATGTACTGCCCGTATTCGTCGAGTATGACTTTTCTATTTTGATCTCATATGGTATTTTTTGGTGGCTTTGAGCTCAGGACATGCCAGGTTTGCAAACTGCTTCAGTTTGACACAATAAAGGTTTAAAGTGTCAATTTTTTTTGTGTGTCAAGCATAAGAGACAAGCATGAAGAAAGACAGTAATAGGAAACCATACATTTTCGGACAGTTATGCATCCCAAGAACTGCTGAATGTATAGTTATGCCCACTGTCCTGGAATAGCTGTACTTGTTCTGGGAAAAAAACAACAACAACATAAAACAGCAAAAGAAATGATGGCTGTTCCAAGCGTTACAGTTGCTGATCGCATGTTACTGAAAAAACTCACCTTGAAAACAAATGGGAACACCTTTAAGGCTTTTTCACTGATTGGCAAACCTGACAGCAGACAAGTAGTCGTAAGTCAAACACTGTGCACATGACCATTAGTCCATAGTGGGCTGTGGAGGAGACCGAATTAAGCTGAAGTTGGAGAAAGCTCTGAACAGAGAGATAGCTGTAGTAAGCAGATCGGCATGTGTCAGACTAATGAAGCAGTTGGATCGTGAATCTCACCTTAAAACAGGAAAAAAAAAAACGGGGAAGGAAATCAGTGCCACCAGACCTTCAGGAAATAATAGGAAGAAAAGTAGCCATGTTAACAACACAGGCAGAAAGGGAGAAACTTTCATTTTTGCCAGATCTGCAGATGCACATTCTTTGATTCACCAACAGTCATTGGTGGTGATCATGATGTGAGTGTACATTCATTCGTGTTTTAACTCCCGTGGTCTCCTTCCCAACAGCCTCGTTTTCATTCAACACCCATTTGGCACTGAATATGAGAAGAAAAGTGATTGCTCGTTTTTGGTTTTCATTGTCCTAAATGTTGTTAGTTTTGCCTGAAGAAGACCCAAGAGATCGGAATGCATTGTACTTTGTCCTGTAATCTGTTCGTCTGGATTGTCTTGGGAAGCTTATAACCATTCTTTTTAGAATTTGCTTCAGTTTCCACCTTCAGTCACCCTGCTTTGAAACTAACCTGCAATAGTAAGGTTTAAACACCACAGACACATGAACAGCGAATTTTACTACTCACTTTTAATATAGGCTTTGGTGTGATTTAGCTCTAAATTTGTGTGTGTGTGTTTATGTTAAAAAGTTATCCAACTTCAAAACTTGAATTTAAGATGGTTTCAAACTTGAAACTAGTAAAGAAATTAAATTGAAAGGGTTAATTTAGTGGACTGATTTATTGTCTGTAGAAACCTTTCGTTGATGAGGAGCCAGTCATGCATTCCACTGGTTTTCAGGGGTCAGACTTTCCAATGTTGTTGTTTGACCTTTCAGGGGGAAGTTTGTCAACCTGGAGAACATCTCCTGCAAGATCAAACCTGGATGCAAAGAGCATCCCCCTTGGCCAGGCGGCATCTGCACCAAGTGTCAGCCCAACGCTGTCACTCTCAACAGACAGGTGAGAGCTGTGCTGTGTCATTTCACACTGGCAGTAATTCAGGGGTAGTGTTAAGAAGATAAGAACAGGGGGTTGAGATGCGAACAGGGAACCGCATGTCAATTGATTTCCATGTTACCCTGGCTAATAAGGATAACATCAGAAGTAAACTTTAATATTTTTAGGCTTTAAAGTGTTCTGGTACGTAGGCTTCACCAGCCATTTTTTTTGTTTGTTTAAATTAGAAGAAAACAACACATTAACACAGCTGATTGATTGCAAGAAAATAAGTTTTTTAATGTGTTTTTTTTTGTCTGCATATGCAGGCTGATACCCCTACAGACACTCCCTGTATAGACAGGCAGGGATTAATCCCATCTACCCAACAGAGGGAGTGGACGTTTGTGTGTATGACTCTTTTTTTTTTTTATCCCGCCATTATGGCAGCCATACTCCAACTTCAGGGAAGGTGCATGCTATGTGTAACATGTCATCCATACCAACAGCCAAACTGGCATTCTTTCCGAAAGTTGGTGATGGGATTTTGCGTGTGTGCATGATGTTATGCGTGCGTTCACACATGGAACCTTGGTTTATAGTCTCATTCGAAGGACTGTATGGGAAATGGAGTCAGAACCAATGTTAACCCATACACTGGTTATTTAACAACTTGCTATGAAGTATGTTATCTGGTGAATTTCCAGAAGGAATATTTTAAAAGAATAGGTACGTTTGTATGATATGCATAACTTTTCAACTGTTAGTATTTGAACACGCTGTGCAGAATAAAACTTGTTAGTAATTGAATGGAGTGTTTGATTAGGTGCTTACCTGTTCAGAATGTGAAAATAACAGGTAAAAACAGGTGGCACATCCTGCTTGTCATTCTCAAGATCTTGTTCACAAATAATCCAGTCAATGGTGTTCCACAGTTTCCAGAAATAAGTTACAGCCTTTTTCAAAGGAAAGTCATTGTTGATTATACCAGTCTTCCATGCAGGTAATCCAGGTAAGAATGACTGAGGTGCAGTTCAGTTTTCACATTGAAATCATGTACTGATAACACAAAAAACACCCCAAAGTGCTCACTATCAACAAATCTAATAGTTAGCCCACACTGTCGTTGTTTACGTTTGAAAGGTTTAGGATCATCTGGAAGCGCTACACTGAGTTTTTCTTCCCCACTGAATGGCATCTTGAGATTTCCCTCACCCATAGGCACTCATCCAGTCATTGTCTATGTCGATCTAAAAATCACAATCACATGGTGCTTGATCTATATCAAAACTGTCACCCACCATACCCAGGTCATTCAGAATGTCCATAACTTCTTTTTTACCTGCTTTTTCCGCAATAAATTTAGCAACAACGTCTTCAAACAAGTTCCTAATTCTATCATGATCTCCTTTGGGCGCTGCCATTTTTGTTTGCCAGATGAGTCGATTCTCACTATGTATTACAAGCTGCTACTAACTATAACCAATGTAAAGTACTGAAAATCCGTGTTCCGGGGCTCGTTCAGTCATTTATTGAAATTAGTTTGTCACTGAGCCATAGTTTCTTCTTCTTCTTCAGCATTCCAGTATCTCGTAGCGTGTGAACTCGCTTTACCCTGTTGGGATACTCACACTATACTTGAGAGTATAGTCAGTTCACTCCAACTTCGTTGAGTGCAGAAATTTGTGGGAAGAGGTTGTGGAAAAAGATAGATAAAAGATATGGTAGACAGAAAGGACAGTAGACGACAGTACAGCAAAGGAGGAGACAGAGTTACTGAGAGTGAGAGCGAAAGGAAAAGGGGACGTTACTAGCACAGAATGTCCAGAAGGTGGGGGAACTATTTGTACAAAAGACCCCCGGTATCCGCACGGGGGAGCCATAGTTTCATATCTGTGAGTGTTGGTGAAACTAGGCTCTCAAGACTCACCCTACAGCGCAACTTATGTTGCGACAACCAGTCAAGGGACATGATGTTGTGGCGCAACTTTTGTCGCGACAACCAGCGCAAGGGTTAACTCAGGGGGAAAAATCCCCTGTACCGAAACGGCCCGGAGGAGATTCAAACCTGCAACCCCAGGATCACCAAGATTACAAGTCCGGCGCTCCTGCCACTGAGCTATTCTGGTCCTCTGAAAATAACAGTGAACACCCATCCATCAAGAGATCTGCCTAACATATAAACAGAGCCTGTGTGTTGTGAGGAATGACTGTCATGAACTGGGAGACAAATAGGAAATGGCAATCCATACAATACAAAGGAAATAGTCATTATAAATCTTCTTCCTCATTGTCAACAGGACTGTTTCAGTCTGATGATGTATTCACAGGAAAGTGCATGCTTTTTTTTTTAAACCTTTTGATGATCATAGACTGCTTAACGTAGTCCTATGCTGTTGGGATCCAGTGGCAGGATCTGACTTTCAGAGGCAGGAAAAACAAACATCTGAAGAAAAAAAGCCTGTTGAAATCCACTGAAAAGAAAATCGCGAACCACTTAATCACTTTAAGTCTTGTACCTTATCCATTTTTTCCAATCCAGGTTTCCATGCTTCTCTTCAAGAGTTGCCACCCTTAGTTAAAGTATATCACAGCGTTTTTGAATGCCTTAAATCAGACCAGTTCAGTGTCAGGCAAATATGTAGATGAAAGCGATTCATTCAGCGATTTTTTTTTTTTTGGTTGTGTATGGTGCACAGGTTTCGACTTCTGGGTGGAAATGTGATGTCTTGGGTGTCATGAATGGTGAATTGGGGCATAGAAGGCATCGTTGTCTACTTTTGGAGATGGGAGTGGACTGAATAGACTGCAAAAGAGAGCAGTTTCGATCGGCAGGGTTTCGACTTATTTTTGGAAATAAAACAAGCTTTGAATGACACATTGTTACTTGTTTGCTTAGTGGAAAGAGCTGAACTTCATCAATCTTGATTTGAACAGCGCTCATTGGGTGCATGCACTACAAGAAGTATGTTGATGCTTCAAGAACACTGGACTGCAATCGGAGGAGACTGATTACTTGATAGGATTAATGTTTTGTCCCCCCCCCCCCCCCCCCCTCTTTTTTTTTTTTACCGGACACTCATAGATTTTGTTATGGTGGTGTGACGACCCAGATAAGTAATGTGTAATTTGATCAGCTTGGGTATAAACAACACCGAATTAAATGCACATTTATAATGACCACAATAAAGAACAGTATTCTTTTATTGCCAAGTTATAGTGTGGCTGTTGAAACAAACACCAGTTTTTGTGTTAAGAAATTCATTTAAGTGTGCGTGCCTGTGTGTGTGTGTGTGTGTCTATGTGTGTATGTGTGTGTGCGTGTGTGTGTGTATGTGTATGTGTACAGTTAGTTATTTTCTTTTGGTTTCTTTACTTGCTGCATTGTGATTTGCTTATCATGAAAGACCACAAAGTGGTCTTCAAAAGGGCTTAACCCCTTGGCCGCCCCGTCACGGACACTTCCGTGTGCAAAAATCTGCAAAATCTGCCATAATCACAGAAAAATCCGTGATCGTCATTGTAGGAATTTTCCTATCTTTATCTTTAGTTTGGGGTTTCCCAATTCATACCAGTAAGAAAGTCTGATATGTCTGCGATGAATATTCATGAGTGAAAGAATCCAACGAGGCAGACAAGTGGTCAGTTTGGGCTGTTACCGATACCACCCCCTGCAGATTTTCACTCGAGTTCAACAGTGCCAAGGACATCCACGCTGTTGGTTCGGATGAGGAATTTGCACAGGCCCTCGATGCCAGGCGCCTGAAACTCAACCTGCCACGAGCAAACGAAACTGAAGATTGGGAGAAACTGGATGCAAAAATCGTCCAAAGACTCGATGCACTGATAGGGAAAAGCACCCTGGAACACAAACTAGCCACATATGGGGACATTGTGTATGCCACATGTAGAGACGCCTATGGAGCAAAACTACCCAAAGAGAAAACACCTCCAAAGAAATCCAGACGCCAAGAAAAGATGGACAAGATCAGGGTCCAAAAGAAAAACCTCAAGATGCAAATGAAGACCGCACTGCCAGCTGAAAAACAAGGCTTGGAAAAACTGTGGAAAGACCTGAAAGAAAAACACAGTGCCCTCAGCAAAGCGGAATCTGCGAGGAAGAGGAAGAGCAAAAAGAAGAAGACACAAGAGCGCTTCTTCAGAGACCCCTTCCAGTTTGCCAGAACACTGTTTGAGCAGCCAAAATCTGGGACCCTAAGTGTGGACAAAGGAGTTCTTGAGCAGCATCTGAGGAAAACATACTCTGACCCACAGAGCAAAGCACCACTCGACATTCAAGGTCTGGTGTGGCCAACCAACCCTGAGGAACAGTTCAATGGCAAGCCTCCAACGTTGGCGGAAATCAAGAAGGTGGTCGACAAAGCCAGAGCCAAATCATCACCAGGGCCAAACGGAATACCTTACCAGCTTTACAAGAAATGTCCCAAGGTGCTGGAGTGGCTCCACAGGCTGCTGCGATCGGCTTGGAGAAACCAGAAGATCAGCGGCCAGTGGATGACGGCAGATGGTGTGTACATCCCCAAAGAGCAAAACTCAAGTGACATTAGCCAGTTCAGGCCAATATCACTACTGAACGTCGAAGGGAAAATCTTCTTCTCTGTCATGGCAGCAAGGCTGACCAAGTACCTGATGGAAAACAAGTACTTGGATGTGTCAGTCCAGAAAGGTGGCATCCCAGGCGTGGCTGGCTGTGTAGAACACGCCACAATGATCTGGGACGCAATCCAAAAAGCAAAAACAGAAAAGAGAGACCTGGACGTAGTGTGGCTTGATCTGGCAAACGCATATGGATCTGTGCCCCATGAGATGATACAGTTGGCTCTTGAGATGTACCATGTGCCAAAGAACATCCGCGACATGCTCAAGAAGTACTTCAATGGCTTCTCAATGCGGTTCTCTACCAAGGAGTACACAACAGACTGGATCAACTTGGAAGTGGGTATTGCAATGGGCTGTGCGATTTCCCCAATACTGTTCGTGCTGGCAATGGAACTCATCTTGAAAGCAGCAACAAACAACGCGAGACAAACAGACCTTGGCGATGGATACAAGATGCCTCCTCTCAAGGCCTTCATGGATGACACTACAGTGATTTCATCCAGAGAAGACGAGACACGTCATGTGCTGGAGAGGCTGGACGACATAGTTGCCTCATCCAGAATGAAGTTCAAGCCAAAGAAATCACGGAGTCTCTCACTGAGGAAAGGAAAAGTGGCCGGATCTGTGGTCTTCAGTGTTGCCAACCAGGCCATTCCAACAGTCACAGAAGAACCAGTCAAGAGCCTTGGAAGATGGTATGATGATACGCTGAAAGACACACAAAGAGCAAAAGAAACCAAGCAGATGGCGGAGGAAGGCTTGGAGACCATTGACCAGTGTGGGCTCCCTGGCAAATACAAGGTCTGGTGTCTGCAGTTCATGCTGATACCAAAGCTGCTATGGCCTCTGATGATATACGACATCTGCACCAGCATAGTGGAGGCAATGGAAGCCAAAATCAACAAGTTCACAAGGAAATGGCTTGGTGTCCCACCCTGTCTGACTGACATAGCGCTGTACTGTCGCCAAGCAAAGCTGAAACTACCCCTGAAATCCATCCTGGAGGAATACAAAGCAGGGAAGATCAGACTTCAAAGCATGCTGGAGGACTCAGGAGACAAGGTGGTAGAAGCAATCAAGCCCCAGCTGAAGACAGGCAGAAAATGGAAAGTTCAAGAGGCGATGGATTCTGCAAAAGAAAGTCTCAAGATCAGAGAAATAACAGGACACACACAGACCAACAGACAAGGACTGGGGTGACCAAAACTGAATGGTGGTCAAAGGCCAAAGGAAAAGCCAAAAGAGACATGATGATTCAGGAGATGAGAAAAGAAGAAGACCAAAAAAGACTCCAAAAAGCAGTCCAGCAGAGCCAGCAAGGGCAATGGACAACGTGGGAGAATGCACTCCAAAGAAGTCTCACTTGGAATGACATTTGGCACATGGCCCCTCTCAGGATCAGCTTCATTCTCAGATCTGCATATGACCTTCTGCCCTCAAATGCAAACCTGGTGAAGTGGGGGAAAACAGACGATCCTGCATGCCCCCTCTGCCATGAAAAACAAACAGTGGAGCATGTCCTAAGCTCATGTAAAGTAGCCCTGGCTCAAGGAAGGTACACATGGAGGCACAACCAAGTGCTCAAAGAAATTGTACAAGTAGTCTGGGCTAGTACCAACACCACAAAAGGGAAAATCAGGACTCCAAAAGCACCCGCAACATTCTTCACGGCAGGAGGCAGCAAATCATGGCCAAGAACAACAGTGCCACTCGAAACATGCAGGCAGAGTCTGCTGGACGGGGCAGATGACTGGGAGTGCACTGCAGACCTCCCAGAATGGAAGAGTCACCCAGAGATCATCAGCAAGAGTGGCATGAGACCAGACATAGTAGTCCACTCTAAGTCAACCAAGCAGCTGATCATGATCGAGCTCACGGTGCCATATGAGAACAGAATGGAGGCAGCTCAAATCTACAAGACTGAAAAGTATGCTGATCTGGCAAACAGCCTGAGGAGAGAAGGCTATCAGGTCAAAGTCCTCACTGCAGAAATTGGAGCTAGGGGTTTGTAGGAACGTCTGCATACAGCCTCATGAAACAGCTCTCAGTTGCAGGGAAGGAAAAAACCAGAGCCCTGAAAGCAATGGCAGAAGCGGCAGAGAGGTGTTCAAGCTGGATCTGGTCAAGGAGGAACAAAAGTGAACTTCATAAGGCTTAATTTCCCTACAAATATCAGGTGTCCCTGTGGCTCAGTGGTTAAAGCGCGAGTCATTAAGTGGAAAATGAGCATGTCCAGAGGGTCATGGGTTCGAATCCCAGCCATGGCTCGTCCCAAGATGGGAAAAAAAAGGGGCAGCAGAGGGACATCCGGAGTCATGAACCGGGTGTGGCCCAACCCCCCTAGAGTGTCAGGAGATAAGGGCCGAAACACTTGCTTGAAGGGGGCTTCTCTTCTGAGGACTCTCTGCTGCCACGCTCTCCACGAGTTTCTTTCTACTGGCTGAAGAAGAACCCCGAGTGGGACCAAGTGGCGTCAAAAGAAAGCGTGCACCAAAAGACTACAGCGAGTTTGTTACCACTGATGCTGAGGAAGTTCTTCAACTGATTGAGGACGAAGAATTTGTTGCCTATGATGACTCCAGTGTGTCAGGAGACTCGCTGGATGAGGACGAAGGTGACGAATCAGCTGTTCAGAGGAGTGGGGGTGATGTTGACACAACATTGCCAGAATAGTTCGTGAGAACATGAACAGAGAGAGCAGATAGCTGGAGGCAGAGTATGACGACGTCTCTGACCCAGATTTTGAAGTGGGCGAAGGCCAGTCAAGTGATCACAGCTGAGAAGAGGAGGGTAGTACTGTGAGTGAAGCAGAAGCGTCGTCTGCTACAGCAGACACACACACAACGGGACAGCTTGCTCGTGGCCAAGCCAGCACGCGTCAACAAAGGCGGCCAGGTGTTGGAAGGGGAACAGGTAAGACTCATAGTTATTGTCTTGTGCGAGTGTGCTGATGAATGGGTTTTGATCACATGGCATTTATCAGAAAACAGAAGACTTTACATGGTGGGTGGGGTGTGGGCATGGCACTTTGAGTGTTTCTGATTTCACTGTGTGTGTGTGTGTGTGTGTGTGTGTGTGTGTGTGCAATCAAATGGTTTTTGAGTAGATACTTGAAACAAGACTGAGTGAGAAGTAGTAATGGTGCATGTGCTGTTTGTGTGTGTGTGTGTGTGAGAGAGAGAGAGAGAGAGAGAGAGAGAGAGTGTGTGTATATGTGTGTTGTCTTCAATTTAATGTCTTTCCACATAAAGTGATATTAGACGAGTGTGTTGTGTATGTGTGTGTGTGTGTGTATGTCCTTCATTTAACGTCTATCCACAATTCGTGATATTAGACACCAAAAAAAAAAGAAAAGAAAAAAAAAAGTGAATGTGTACTGAAGTAATTGCGGGTGTGCACATAATGTGTGTATGTATATATGTATGGGTGTGCGTGCACGCGAATGTGTGTGTGTGTGTGTGTGTGTGAGTGTGTAAGTGTGTGTGTGTGTGTGTGTGTGTGTGTGAGTGTGTGTGTGTGTGTGTGTGTGTGTGTGTGTGTGTGTGTGTGTGACTGTATGTGCCTGTGTGTGTGAGTGAGAGAGTTGTGGATGTGTAAGTGTGTGAATATCTTTACACAAGTCATAAGTGAAGATTAACATGAAACAAAATACTTATAACCAACAACTAACTAATCAGTTAAAGTCAAAACGGATGACAGTATTAAAGAAAAAAATAAACAAATAAAATAAACAAACAAACAAAAATATTATAAGTATTTTCCAGTAGGGGTGCGTTCTAAGTGTACAAAGAATTCGTACGTTAAAGCTGGTGACTCAAAAATGGCCTGCACAGTATTTTGCTTCAATACTGGAATGATCTTTTTCATATCATTGCATGAAACAATATGAACTGGAGTAATTTTGTTTCCACATACGCAAACTACGTTTTTTTACATATTTTGTTTTAAATGCATTAAGTTTCCACCTGTGCATTAATGAGAGTGTGTGTGTATGTGTGTGTGTGTTTGTGTGTGAACATGACTTTTATTTTATGTCAACAGGTGTTGGCAGAGGATGGGGGACAAGAGGTAGAGGACGGGGAGCTGCTGCACAGAGGGGGAGAGGGAGAGGTGGTGTGTTGGCCCAGCCCCTTGTGCCACCTAACAACACCCAGCCAGACAACAAACACACACATAGCAAGTTGGATTTTCTGACGTTCCAGCTGCAAGTCATCAGCGACCTCCTGTATGGCGACAATCCAGCACCACAAGCAGCTCTACCCCATTCGGAAGAAATTGCATGACTGACAGAGAGGCACTTCCCCACTACCTTAGAAAAGACTGTGGGGAAGCGTTCATCAGGCAGGAGGTGCAAGGTGTGCAGCAAGAGGGGCATCCGAAAGGAAACAAACTATGTGTGTGGACAGTGTCCTTCAACACCATCTCTGTGTGTGCAGCCTTGTTTCCAGGAGTACAACACAAAGAAAAACTATTAGTCACTGTCTCCTGTCCTGTACATATAATTATGTACATATGTGTGTGATTTTATCATCTTTGTATTTGTGTCGTGTAGTCATAATACTGGTGGATAAAAGAAGAAGAAAAACAACAGTGACACATAAATTTCTTTCTGAACCTCCAAACAACCTGGATGTAGCTGTGGACAGGTATCTGGTCAATTTGAAAACTTTGGATTTATATTCTTCACATAAGGTAAGGAAATACATTTTTCCTTATGGTTCTTTTGTTTTCTAACAATAATTCACTGTTTTGTTTCACACTAATATGATAGTATGTTTAGAAATTGAGTGAAAAACACATAAACCTATTTCATTGGACATAAACTTTTTGCAGTGTTCTTGAATGTGATTGCAATTGTTACCAAAAGATAGAGTGTTCAATTTCCTTTCAGAAAAGTATAGGTTTCATACACTTTTGTTCAATAGTTTTCGAGCCAGAATTTTTTTTGAATTATTACCCTTCACGACTAAAAAAAGGCTTGGCAAACTGTTGTCTCAGAGCTTTAAAAGGGTGTGGCAGGCAAAGGGTTAAATATCATTTCGGACGGGAAGCTTTGCCCACCTGGACCCCCCAACAGGCCGTTGCCATTGGACCCCTCCGTCACAAAGGTGTCCCTGGATCCTGGCTTTTTTTTTTAATGCAAGGTGACTTGTGGTGTTCAAAGCTAGGTGTGGATGTTTGGCAGGTGAGCTTGAGACAGAAACTTCGTGTCTGCAACTTTGTCTTTCCAAATGATTTTCAGCAGGCAGTTCATGTGGAAACAATTAACCTTTGGCAGTGCTCTTGTGCTGTTCATGTCTCACAAGTGTTGAGCAGTGTGGGCTGTACAGCTGCCTTATGCCCCTTTCATGGTCAGTTTGATAACTCTCCTGTCCCACACAATGTCTCTGAGCTGCCAGAAAATGAAATTTACCTCTGCGATGCATGCTCTGACTTGTCATCAGTGTTCACAGATCTCGAGAGTGTGTTCCCAGTGTATGTGAAGTTGTCAAAAGCCTTCCAGGTTTCCACTTTAACAGTGATTTCTTGTTCCACACTGTTTCTTCTGTGGGAGCTGGCACAAGACTTCTCTCGTCCAAGCACTGATTGTGAGTCCAAAGTCACCGCCAAATAACAAGCTGCTGAATGCGTGTGAGAGATGTCTTGAAGGCTTCTCAAGGATTTAATTTCTGGTTGCACATGATATGTTAAGGATGTTGGTGTGTTATAAATAATATATCACTCCTTCTCTATGTGTGCAGACATACCGACATGTGGACTACATCATGTTTGAGAATCCAATGGTGGCAGATCGACTGCTGAACTACTGGCGTAGCACAGGCAACCAACGTATAGGGATTCTGTATGGCCGCTATGAGCCACATAAAGATGTACCATTAGGCATCAAAGCCACTGTTGCTGCCATCTATGAACCTCCACAGGTGAATGTGACCTTGTGTGTGTGTGTGTGGTGTGTGTGGTGTGTGTGTGTGTGTGTGTGTGTGTGTGTGTGTGTGAGCTCTATGCAATTTTTATTTTTGACAGAATGGCCATGATAAAATATTTTATTCTATCTGCCAGTGTATACTTACCTATTTTTAAGTATTAGATACTCAGTGCTCAACAAAGATCAGGGCACAAGTTATTCATTAGTGAGTGGTGAGGCACATTTTTTGACTGCTAAAGACCAAGAGGTTGAAGAAGGTGGGCAAAAAAAGACCAAGATATGTGAAAGAGTGAACTTGCTGAATGTTTAAATCAAGAAGTGAACCAAGCCTGCTCATAATATGCAGAATCTGTATTGAGGGGGAAAAATCTGATATAACAATATATAATAATAAAATGATAAGTTTAAAGATGAAGATGGTTTGATTAATTGTAAGACTAGAATTGTGACATAAAGGGTAACTGGATTTGTAAAGTAAATGATTGATAAAAATTGTTGATAAACGTGAATTCATTGCTAATGTCCACCCCTGTCCTCCCACAGATAAACTCCCCAAACCGTGTGGAGTTGCTGGAAGACCCTAAGGAGGAGCAGGTGACAGAGGTGGCCAAGGGACTGGGACTGGTGCCTGTTGGATGGATCTTCCTCGACCTCGTCGCTGACGACCTGTCCAAGGGCACTGTGAAAAACTTCCGAGGAAATATCGTGAGTGGAGCGTGAAGTAGTTTGACTGGGAAAGGTGAAAAGGGTGGAAGAGTGAAAAGCAGTTCTAACTTCAAAGAGAAGAAACATGGACTGGTTGGCTTGATTTCAGGGCTAATGATTGAGAAGGATAGAGTATACATTTCATTATGTTTGTGGTATTTAAATATTCTGTGAAATCTGCATATTACAGTATTAAACTCAATTGTCAATCAGAGTAGGGCATATTATAATGGCCTATGATTCAAAGGATCACATTAAATCAAAGAATCCTGGTATCACAGAACAATGGTTAGGAGAAAAAGGGGGCAGATGTGAAAGTGAAGTGGTGATAGTGCTATGGAATGCACATAAGAAAAAAATCTTTTCACTTCAGCCACCATTATTTTGCTGGTTGCTTCTATCTTTTTATGAAATAATGAAGGGTGTTGGACAGAACAGCAGATGATCATGAAGGCTCAGCAGTGGAAATAAAAAATTATGACTTGTTCCTTTAATACCAGATTTGTTTGCACAGCATTCCAGCAGCTAACAGAGTAATTTGTTGGAGCACGAAAGCGAACTGGACATGTCATTCAAAACTTTGTTTCCTTTTTTTTTTTTTTGAATATGCCCCCAAAAATTAGATCTGAATAACCAGAAAAGAATTTTGTTAACAAAAAAATGGGTAGTAGATGTTATTTGTCATGTGCATATTTATATTTGTAATATTGATATTCAGACAGACCATTACCTGATTTCCAAATGACAGAATTTGTCTGTTACAACAACACCAACCTCCCACTTGTTGTTCATTTTATACTCTGCCATGTAAGTGTCAAGCAAGTGCGATGCAGCTGTAAGTCTGCCTGCTTTTCTCTGCCATTGTAATCAAATGAGCCATGCCTGGGATGGTATATTGTCCACAGTCATATTGAATTGACAGTCATCTATCACTGTCTTGAAGCCGAACTGAAACCCTGTGCAAAAGGCTTCCACTTCTGCTACGGTGCATCTTTGTGCTTCTGAAGTAAATGATAATAATAATAATGATAATAATAATAATAATAATTAGCATTTTTAAAGCGCCTTGCCAAAGGTTCTAGGCGCTGACAATCCACACTCGCATGTACCTAACATGCTGCCTACCTGGATAGTGCCAACTGAAGAGCTCCCTGCCAGCACTTCATTCAGTCGTTTCATGTGTTATCCAGTCAGTATCGTTCACTTAATTTCCTTATTTCCTTCATTCTTTCAATCCTCACGCAGGGTACGTGCTATGTGTAACATGTCATCCATACCAATGGCCAAACTTGCCTTCTCTTCTTTTTCTTCTGGGTATGCAGGCTGATACTCCTGCGGACACTCCCTGTATAGACAGGAACGGATTAATCCCATCTACCCATCAAAGGGAGTGGAGTTTTGTGTGTATGACCATTTTTCATTCTGCCATTAAGGCAGCTATACTCCAACTTCGGGGATGCCTTCTCTTCTGAAAATTGGAGATTGGATTTTACGTGTGTGCAAGATGTCATGCATACACTCACACATGAACTTTGGGTTTATAATCTCATTCGAAAGACTGTTTGGGAAATAGTCAGAACCAATGTTAAATCTGAGGGAAAAATCCCCTGTACTGAAACGGCTTGGAGATTCGAACCCGCAACCCCAGCATCACCAAGATCACAAGTCTGGCGCACTACCAACTGAGCTATTCTGGTTCCCAACAATATTGGAATGAAATAGAAGGTCACCCCCCCCCCCCCCCCAGCAGTATAGGACAGTACAATAGCTACCTGATTGTGGCAGGAGGGCAATTACAGGGCAGAACAGTAATTAAAGATTGCACAAAAAAGAAATGTTTCTCATGCTATTCATATTTTTCTTTTATATTTCAGCGGCAGGATCTTAAAATGATTGATGGCTGAAAATCCATGCATATTTCTCTTACATTTTTTTTTTTTAGCATCGAAGTGTTTAGATGCACATGACTGTTGTTGAGATGGAGGGGAAGCACTTTGCACTGCAGCAAAAAGTGGCAAAGAGAGAATTGCTGGGAACAAGATGTTTAGTGAATTACTGTAATAATTCTGCCTGCATTACAGCCGCACAGTTGTGTTGTGTGAAGGAAAATCAGGAACAGGCAATATCAGCCATTGTTGTCTTTGTGGGTATTTTGACTGCTTAATATCTGAAGCTAACAGCAACCAAAGAATCCAATAAGTAAGGGATATAATGGAACAGTAAAGAAAGATGCATAGATTGTTCAATTTTATATCATTTTTATCGGTACTTGTGTGAAGATATGTATCAGATTACAGTACGTAGCATACCTTGGGACATGTGGAGTATCGTTAGTGTTCGGTTAATGAAAGTCCTCTTTGGGATTTGCAGGATTCTCACTTCCTGAGTGCTGAGGAATGTATCATGGCCGCCAGTTTCCAAAACAAACACCCAAGCCCATGCAAGCTTGCCAGAGAGGGGCACTTTGGCTCCAAGTTTGTCACAGTCATTGCCACTGGTAGGTACTGCATTCATCTCAGTCTCATTCATGGGTGTTTCCATCTTCTCGGGTCTTCACTTTACCCACAACAAATGGGTCAACATCACCATCATTGGCATTGGAAGACACTATGTTCATATCATCATCATTTCAAATGTTTCCAAGTTCATTACTGTCACCATGTCTCTGTCGTTATCATTACTGTGACAGTTGCATCCACATCAGTTTTTTCCTTTCAGGAACAGGGTATGATGTGGGGCTGAGATAGGAAGGTTGGAAAGAGGACAGTGAAAGAACTCTAGGGATTACTTTGTTTTGTTGCTTTGTTTTCCTCACTTTAGTTACTTTTTGCTGAATAAACTACTTTCACAATTTCTGACTCCTTGTAAATGACTTTGCACACTTGATTGCTGTGGCAATAAGATGTATGCTGCATAAATGGTATGGACCAGATCTATGTCAGGTGTATAAGAGAGTGCATGCACAAGGTTGTACTGTGGCAGGGGACAACAACAACCAGATCCACTTTGAGGGCTACCAGGTGTCCAACCAGTGCATGGCTTTGGAACGCGATGACTGCCTCATCCCTACCAAAGACATCCCTGAGTTGGGATATGTCAAAGAATCCTCAAATGAACAGTATGTCCCAGATGTCTTCTATAAGGTGAGAACAATGTGAGAATCTTCAAGTTTATAGGATAAATACAGTTGTTGTAACAAGGGGATTATCTTGTGACGTTTTCAGCATAGAGACAGTTCTGGTTATAGAGAGTTGAGGACTGCATGCATGACAGACTGAGTGGTTGTTACTCTGTTGTAGTTTGAGGCGAGTTTTGAAAGTAGCAGCATGTTTCACTATAAACTTGTTCATACAGTGCATTAATATGTGTGCCCCCATCAGCATTAGACGTAACTGTTGTTTGGACTTCTGTTTCTGGCCAGCAATTCATCTCTTCTTCCAACATGTCTGTACGCATGCAAAATGTAACGTTGAAGAGTGAACCGGTAGCATTTCCTGTGAAGATGAGCGTACTGTCCATCCTTCTGTTGTGTGCACCCGCAGTGAAGTGTCTGCAATAACACCTGCAATTTTGACCCCATGACCTTGTCACTCACCTGCATGGGACCGGTAAAGGCATCTACGTGACACGAAAATGGACTCTCCATGCAGTTAGGAGAAAACAAAGGCCCATTCTGACTCATTTTCATATGCACCCTGACAAAATCCTCACCAGACTGAATCATCCTTTTTTTTTTTTTTTTTTTTTTAACTATGACAGTCTGTTTAATTTAAAACCATGACAATTTGATAAGATTCCCAATATTGCAAAACCTTCTGACATTTAGTTCTGTTGAGCAGTTTTTAATGATCAGTCTTAAATTACCCAGAAAAAAAGAACTTAGATTTCAGTTTTACATTATGAACAGTAAACAAGTTGGGTATTTTTTGCTCCCATAAGAAAACCTAACACAGAGTAACTTTTATTCAAGACTGGCACAGCCTTTTAAACTTGAATAAAGTCAGACAAATACATAGACGAACAATCTAATAGTGGGGGAAAAAACAAGCGCAGGCCAACAACTGAACTATCTTCATAGTAATGACTTGGCAAAGATTTGGACTTAAAGGAGGGGGGGGGGGGGGGGGGGGGGGGGGGGGGGGGGGGGGGTAATTTGAAGATGGAGAAACTGGGAACATGAAATTAAGAAAATATGTTACAGATATGAAAACTCTTCACTAGCTGCATAAGGGAACCATCGCAATCTCTTTTGAAGGCAGATATATTTGTATTGCCTGCTCCAAGGCCTTTCGTCCGCTGGGTCGGACTCATCAGGGAGACACGGCTGGTTGTGTCTGCGCTCCTGGCGTCAAATAGAGACACACCACAGTCCATAATACTGCGGTGTTCTCACCACCAAGAGTGCAAAAAAGAATCCAATAGCACTCCCAAAGCAGCCAGCGAAGAGTAGTAAATGAAACCAAACGAAAGTGTGGGGAGGAAAAAAGTTGCTGAAAAACTAAAGACATTATGCAAACAGTATAAAATAAAGGGGACAATCTTTGAGCCTACGCTTGAGGATCCACCCAAAGATGCAAGGGAGATCAAAAGACAAACACACAGACGGACAGAAACAAATACAAATAACCTCAATTTAATCAAAACAAAAATCGGAAATGAAATGAGGCAGGGAACAGTAAACGATAAACAGTAAACAAGTTGGGTATTTTTTGCTCCCATAAGAAAACCTAACACAGAGTAACTTTTATTCAAGACTGGCACAGCCTTTTAAACTTGAATAAAGTCAGACAAATACATAGACGAACAATCTAATAGTGGGGGAAAAAACAAGCGCAGGCCAACAACTGAACTATCTTCATAGTAATGACTTGGCAAAGATTTGGACTTAAGGGGAGGGGGGGGGGGGGGGGGGGGGGGGGGGGGGGGGGGGGGGGGGGGGGGGGGGGGGAGGGGGGGTAATTTGAAGATGGAGAAACTGGGAACATGAAATTAAGAAAATATGTTACAGATATGAAAACTCTTCACTAGCTGCATAAGGGAACCATCGCAATCTCTTTTGAAGGCAGATATATTTGTATTGCCTGCTCCGAGGCCTTTCGTCCGCTGGGTCGGACTCATCAGGGAGACACGGCTGGTTGTGTCTGCGCTCCTGGCGTCAAATAGAGACACACCACAGTCCATAATACTGCGGTGTTCTCACCACCAAGAGTGCAAAAACGAATCCAATAGCACTCCCTGAAGATAGTTCAGTTGTTGGCCTGCGCTTGTTTTTTCCCCCACTATTAGATTGTTCGTCTATGTATTTGTCTGACTTTATTCAAGTTTAAAAGGCTGTGCCAGTCTTGAATAAAAGTTACTCTGTGTTAGGTTTTCTTATGGGAGCAAAAAATACCCAACTTGTTTACTGTTTATCGTTTACTGTTCCCTGCCTCATTTCATTTCCGATTTTTGTTTTGATTAAATTGAGGTTATTTGTATTTGTTTCTGTCCGTCTGTGTGTTTGTCTTTTGATCTCCCTTGCATCTTTGGGTGGATCCTCAAGCGTAGGCTCAAAGATTGTCCCCTTTATTTTATACTGTTTGCATAATGTCTTTAGTTTTTCAGCAACTTTTTTCCTCCCCACACTTTCGTTTGGTTTCATTTACTACTCTTCGCTGGCTGCTTTGGGAGTGCTATTGGATTCTTTTTTGCACTCTTGGTGGTGAGAACACCGCAGTATTATGGACTGTGGTGTGTCTCTATTTGACGCCAGGAGCGCAGACACAACCAGCCGTGTCTCCCTGATGAGTCCGACCCAGCGGACGAAAGGCCTCGGAGCAGGCAATACAAATATATCTGCCTTCAAAAGAGATTGCGATGGTTCCCTTATGCAGCTAGTGAAGAGTTTTCATATCTGTAACATATTTTCTTAATTTCATGTTCCCAGTTTCTCCATCTTCAAATTACCCCACCCCCCCCCCCCCCCCCCCCCTCCTTAAGTCCAAATCTTTGCCAAGTCATTACTATGAAGATAGTTCAGTTGTTGGCCTGCGCTTGTTTTTTCCCCCACTATTAGATTGTTCGTCTATGTATTTGTCTGACTTTATTCAAGTTTAAAAGGCTGTGCCAGTCTTGAATAAAAGTTACTCTGTGTTAGGTTTTCTTATGGGAGCAAAAAATACCCAACTTGTTTACTGTTTATCGTTTACTGTTCCCTGCCTCATTTCATTTCCGATTTTTGTTTTGATTAAATTGAGGTTATTTGTATTTGTTTCTGTCCGTCTGTGTGTTTGTCTTTTGATCTCCCTTGCATCTTTGGGTGGATCCTCAAGCGTAGGCTCAAAGATTGTCCCCTTTATTTTATACTGTTTGCATAATGTCTTTAGTTTTTCAGCAACTTTTTTCCTCCCCACACTTTCGTTTGGTTTCATTTACTACTCTTCGCTGGCTGCTTTGGGAGTGCTATTGGATTCTTTTTTGCACTCTTGGTGGTGAGAACACCGCAGTATTATGGACTGTGGTGTGTCTCTATTTGACGCCAGGAGCGCAGACACAACCAGCCGTGTCTCCCTGGTGAGTCCGACCCAGCGGACGAAAGGCCTCGGAGCAGGCAATACAAATATATCTGCCTTCAAAAGAGATTGCGATGGTTCCCTTATGCAGCTAGTGAAGAGTTTTCATATCTGTAACATATTTTCTTAATTTCATGTTCCCAGTTTCTCCATCTTCAAATTACCCCCCCCCCCCCCCCCCCCCCCCCCTCCTTAAGTCCAAATCTTTGCCAAGTCATTACTATGAAGATAGTTCAGTTGTTGGCCTGCGCTTGTTTTTTCCCCCACTATTAGATTGTTCGTCTATGTATTTGTCTGACTTTATTCAAGTTTAAAAGGCTGTGCCAGTCTTGAATAAAAGTTACTCTGTGTTAGGTTTTCTTATGGGAGCAAAAAATACCCAACTTGTTTACTGTTTATCGTTTACTGTTCCCTGCCTCATTTCATTTCCGATTTTACATTATGAATAATGGAAGATGTGTGATGTTTGTCAATATGTATTTCATTTCATGTAAAACACTTTGAGATCCCTGTCCAGAAGGAAACTGCTCCAGGAGGAAATTTCCATTATTGTTGTTGTTAAGGTGATGAACCTGATGTCTTCAGGGTAGATGTATTTAGGGTAGACAGTTATGTCTATAAAGTGACAAACGGATATCATTATCATCATTATTATTGTTAAGGTGATGTACCTGTCGATTCAGGGTAGAAACAATTATGTTTATAAAGTAACATACCTGTTTATGTGTTCAGGGTAGACAGTAATGTCTGTAAAGTGACAAACTGATATTATTATTATCATTAGTATTGTGATTTCAGTATATGGAGAGTTGTGCTTTTGAAGTGACACAGCTGTCGGTGTGTTCAGGTTAGAGACAGTTATGAGTCTGAAATAACACACATAGTGATGTTTTCAGGGTAGATATACAGGTGTGGTTTTGAACTCTCTTTCAGGGTAAAGACAGCTACGGTAATGAGGTGACACACCTGGCCAGACCTCTGCCCGTGGAATACCTACTGGTGGACATGCCTGCAGCTTTCCCCTCAGATTTCCAGTATACGTTTAAAACCCATGATGGCCTTCGCAACTTCCCAGCTGAGAATCGAGAACAAATGGGGGAGACACAGGTATCTGACGCACCATGATGTGTGTGTGTGTGTGTGTGTTTGTGTGCATATATGTGTATATATGGGCATGCATCTAATATGCATGTATTTATGTGTGTATGTATGTGCGTGGGTGTGTGCATGCGTGCGTGCGTGCATGTATGTGTTTTTCAGTAAATTTAGAGTGCTAATGATCTGGTGTCTCCCTGGCATGGTTGACTGAGAATTTATCGGTATCATGTTTTACATGATATGCTTGTAATATTCATATTGCAGGCTGAGGATAGGCAATACCGTCTTTTTAGCTCAGATGGAAAAAGGGCATGCCTCTTCTTTTGCTTTTAAGCAAATGTCTTGAACGTTTTTAATATACAGTCCACATACCCCACCCCCATGCCCCACCCCTACCTCTTTTCACTTGCTCCCCAAATTTTAAAAGAGAACCTAAAGCCAACACATCTAGCTGCTTGACCTTCTTTGAGTATTTTATGTCTTTACCAGAGGATGAAGCGTATGATGCAAGGAGTTTGCCACGGTGCTGTTATTACACATGTGTGTAATGCATATTTCATGACTAAGTTGCGTTGGTATAACTCCTGATGGTGATGTGGAAGATCATAGAATTGGTGATGGAAATGAAAAGAGAAATGATGGTTTCAGGATTTTGGAGCATTGGTGCAGTACATGCAACAGTTCAGCCCCAACCAGTTCCTGACCGCCATGTCCGACTTCCACTTGCTGGTGTTCCTGTGTACCTCTGAAATCATACCTGTCAGGGTCAGTACATCTGTGTGTGTGTGTGTGTGTGTGTGCTGCTGAAATCACGTAGGTCAGGTCTGTTTGTGTGCCCTTGCAATGTACTAGTCAGTTATACTGTATGTTTGTGTACCTCTGGGTTTATATCTCTCAGGAACTGTGTTTCTGTGTGCTACATCAGTGACTGTGTATGCAAACCTCTGATCATGATTTTTAGTGTCTGTGTGTGTGCCTCTGAAATCGCATCTGTCCAGATGAGTGAGTGAGTGTGTGTGTACCACGTCAGTGTCTCTGTATTTACCTCTTATATTCTGCCTGTCAAAGTCTGTGTCTGTGTGCGTGTCTTTGATGTCTTGCCTATAAGGCTTAGTATTGTACCTCAATATGTTTGTACCTCAAATATGCCTATCATGGTCCGTGTTGGTTTCTGATACATTGCCTCCAAAGGCCAGTGCCAGTGTGTGTATCGCTCAAATTATATTTTTGTTTATTTGTGATAGCTATAAGTGTTTGAGTATGTTTGGGTTTCATACCTGTCTGTGTGTACTTCATATAATTGTGAATGAGTGCTTATCTCTGAAATTATGTCTGTAAATGTCTGTGTGTATCTGTGTACCTCTGAAATCATATCTGTCAGGATTATTGTTTTATTCTAAAATCATTCTTATAGGTGTCAGTGTACCTCTGCCGTATCCGTATGGATCACTGTCTGTCTAAACTCATACATACACACACACACACGCACACACACACGAACACGCACACGCACAAGCACACACACACACACACACACACACACACAAAACTCACACACCTACATACACGCACACACATACCCCCCCCCCCCCCCCCCCACACACACACACAACAACACGCACACGCACACACACGGTGACACACGCACACTCACCCACTCTAGAATTATGAACTTACAGATAGCAAATGTGAAGAAATTTGCAAATATAAAGTTTCAAGTTCTGGTTGTCTTGAGATTTCTTCATCTGCGGGGTATCACAAGTAAGAATTCAGTTCCTTTAGGCTTTCAGAACAATTGTAGCCTCTCTCCATGTATACATTGCTCTAGGATCAGGCAGCATGTGGATGTCTTACCGTCCAGTGTGGTCAGTGCATGTTGGTGTGTGCTGTGTGTGTATGGGCAGGAAAAGATGGGAATGCTGCTAGAGGCGGTGAAGAAACAGGACGATCACTTGGCGCTGCAGTTCAAGAAGACGGAGGAGTGGGCCACAGTGGAGGAGATGATGTCTGCCCATGGTGAGTTGTGTTCCTCCCCATTCCTCCATTTCCCTTATTTCCTTCTTCTGCTGACTTCCTGTGTTTTGCACTTCTTGAAACAATACAGTGTTGTAAGCTGGAACTGATGGCACCTCTTTTCATTTGGCGTACTCTGCCCTGTTGCAAAGTTATTTTGGCTCTTTTATTCATTCATTTCTTGTAGGTGTGCATTGGACATTATTCTTGTATACTACTAACACTCTTTCTATGGAACATTAAGAATTTCTGAAGTGCCTGTTATTTGTGGCTTTTCTCAGCCACTGATTTGATGAAGATGCCTACTGAAGTTTCCTTGAAGGAGAATTTGAGGCTAAATGGAAACAAAAGCCTTATAGAAGTGGAAGTAGAAATGTTGGAAGGAAAAGTCGGTGGGTGGGTGGACTGGAAGCAGACATCTTTTGTTTTGCCTGTCTCATTTATAGTGCCACATCAGTGGCTTTGCACCCACACCACTCACTCCGGGCCCCCATCCACAGCCACAGCCCTGCTACAGCCTCGCTACCAGCAATCCTCGGGGAGTCAGTGTCAAATCATCATGAGGCAGCCCACCAGAGGAGCCACTGCAATGCTGCCAAGTCACTTCAGGAGTGTTCCGTGATTGCATTTTCTGATATAACATATGCAGAACACCTCGTACTACAGCCCCTACTGACAACACTAATTGCCTAGTCATGATGCCAGCATGAATGAGCTTTCCCTCTGGAGAGTGCCACCGTGTCCATCCAACAGCAGTCCCCATGAATTTACTGGTAACAGTGACCTGGACAGAACTTAACCAAGGGGTTAGACATGGAGAGGTTATCAAAACAGCAATCGCCACACAATTAGACTTTTTTGACTGATAAAGATGATGCTTTAGATTCCATTCTTGTCTAAGACTGCATGACAAGGCTGTACTCGACACATACTTTCATAATAGTGTCTGCAGTGTTGGTCAGGAAATTTGAGCAACACTTTAAAAAATGCATGCATTAGCGGATGAAGCTTGCCTGTGTGGTACCAGTCCAGCCAGCTAAGCCCCAAGCAAACTCATCTCTTAGTAGGAAGCAGTGGGGCAGAACAATGTCATAAATGAATAGTTGTGATGGAAATCGTATTCAGCCCAGTCAGGAGTCCGCAATCCTAACCACTTTGCCACCACAGCTGTGGAAGCAGATATCTTGATGGAGTACTTAATCAGTTAATGGCTGAACAGAAGTAGACAGCATAAAGAAGAACTTAGTGACTAAATGAAACCAGACATCTTGAAGGAGAAGTTGATTGCTGAGAGAAAGCAGACATTGTGATGAATCAGTGGTTTGATAGAAACAGACATTTTGATGGAGAACTGGATGGTTGCATGGAAGCAATCATCTTCAAGGAGAATTTTGTGACCAACTGAAGATGTCTTGAAGGAGAACTTGATGCCTGAGTGTTAGCAGACATCTTCAGGAGAATTTAGAGGCTGAGTAAAAGCAAAAATCTTGAAGGAGAAAATTTTTGAATAGTTGTAGATATCTTGAAGAACTCAGAAGCTGAGTAGTGTGTTTGTGCGTGAGAGAGAGAGAGAGAGAGAGAGACTTAATGCAGTTACCCAAATCGCTGAAAGCTCACATATGTTCTTTTCAAACAAAGTAAGGGCTGCTTCCCTTAAAGAGACTTCATTCAGGGGGGTTTTACTGCAGCCACTCAACTATCAGCAAAGGGAATCTTGCCCTTACTGACTTGAACAAGCAAACTTTCACAATAATAGCTGATCTCCTTCGTATTACAACGCTGCCATCTCCTTTGGACAAAAAAGGATCACAGTCCAATAATTTAGCAACAAACTGTCCTAGTGTTCAAACAACTACTAAAATGTATTAATTCTCAAACTGTTTTGACTTCCCTGCTTCTCTGAAGCTGCAAGGTTTCCACCCAGCCACCTACAGGCACAGATTTTGCACTGGGCTCCTCCCTTAGCCCAGTGCGAATATAGAGAGGTCTCCCCCTTCTTGGCTTTGGGAAGCCCTCACTAGGGAAGTGATAAAGGATGCATCAGGCCTTGTAGAGGAGAGTATAGGTCTGAAATAGGCTATTTCATGCATGGATATTAACTTTAAAGGTAATTTTGAATTGGATGTTTTCTACTTATCATTCAGAAACATGCTGATCACGACCAGAAAAGGAAAAGATGTAGAAAGTTTGTTTTTTTTTCAGTCTATTTTGGCAATCAAGTTGAGAATGAAATGAAAAAATGTGTTCAAAGAAAGATTAATTATTTATTTTGCAAAGTTCTAGAGTTAGATACATGGGATGTATTAAAGATTCTCAGCTGATGTTGCTGCCAAGGTGATCAAGGACAGCCAGGAGGTTCAGGAGGTTCAGACCAGAGGGAAACTTGACTAACTGTGCTAAGAATTCTATTCTGGTAAGCAAAGTGCGTTTCTGATTTTTTAACTCACTATGGTTGCACTGCCGAACAGCACAAAAACTTGGTCTAGAGTAAGGTTTAGACGAAAATAGATGGCTTTATGGTCCTCTGTGGTCAGTCGGGCTTTAAACAACATGAATTGAATTGCTTTTCATAACTCTTGTTCGTACATTCATTACTAGTGACACTGTCAGTGCAGAAACTATCACAGGAACATACTAATGCTGCCTTGAATAACTGGCTTTCATGCATTCCTTATTGTTATGCAAACCAAGTGATATCTGTTGTTTCTCAGACCCATCTCCGCGCCAGGCGTCCTACGTTGGCCCAGGGGCAGCTCCTTTGCCCCCCATTGGAGGGGGGAGTTCCAGCTCCACATGGACCTGTGCACACTGTACCTTCCTCAACCCTTCAGGTCTGGCTGCATGTGAAATGTGCTCCTTACCCCGCAGCTAAGGCCTGTTTGTCTAGAGTTCAAATCCCCACTGGTGTGCGTTTTGCTGGGAAGGGTATGGGGTAAATTTTTGTTTTGAGGTATTTGCATTTTTATGAGATGTTCTCTTTCCAACTGTTATGACCTTCTGCAAGGATATGTGGGCTTGTGTGTAGTTTACTGTTTTTTTTTGTTTTTGTTTTTAAATGTGTGTATGCACATGTTCGTGTGGTGCATATATGTGTCTTTTAATGTCTGATATTTCTGCCTGTCCTCACATTTTTAAGAAATTCACATGTATGTGTGTCCGTATATGTGTGTGCTTGCTTCGGATTCTTTACTGCTAGCTTTTGCATAATGAATACTGTATGCTTAATTTATTGCAGATATTCATTGGTTCAGTTTCTTGAGTATTCTAGAGATATTAGAAGTGTCCAGATTTCTTTGTATGAGAACACTGGATGAGGTATCAGATCATGATGAACATATCTTAACATAAAACGCACACTCCTCTCCGTTTCAGTCTTCAATCTTCCTCTCTTTTTCTTTCACATATGTGAATACGAATTGACTGTATATGGATTATGGCTTAGAATGTCTTATGCTAGGAGCAGATGATCAGGATAAGGTAGCTAGAACCAAGAGAAGGAGTGTGAGAGGAGGATATTAACAATCTGTTCAGTCATCAGAGAATACAGTGAGATGGCACATTGTGTCTTATTTTGTGCCCCGGTGGAACTGTTCTCAACCTGTGTCATTACAACAGTGCTATTATGGGCAGGTTGGATACAGCTAATATGACAGGAACTCTTTTTGTTTGCTTTTATATGTAAGATAGGTACCGACTTGTCCATCTTTGTGTGTCATGATGCCAGTATGTATACATGTGCTCAGTTAAGGTGTGTAACAGTTTTAATATGACAGTAATCTGATTATGACGGAAATGTACCCAACAACATTCAAGTTGTCATCTTTGGTGCCTGCATCATTTACAACAATCCCAGTTTTCAGAGAATGAGTATCAGTCAAAAGATCATTGAGGTACAAGTGTAAAGGCCCTGTCATGGGAAAGGTTGGAAAAATTCTGTATCAAAGAAGAACATGAACAGTTTCTTGAATAGAGTTTTTGAAAAAAAAGTATGTAGGTTAAACGTTAGCATCATTGTTGCTTCATGTAAAAAAACAAACAAACAAGAAATTCAGAAATCTCATCTCTTCTACTCTGCAGAAGGCTATGTGAATGAATCTTTAGAAGAATATGAATATGATTGTAGATTTCAGTTTGGTTTACTTCGTTATTTGGTTGTCTGTTGGTTGCTTTTTTTTTTTCTTTTTTTTTCCTTATCTGGATAACTGTTTCCTCTTGCTGATAGGTTGTAAATTCTGCTTTTTTTTGTTTGTTTGTCTGTTTTGTATTCCTTTATATTTGTGGTATGAATTTGTGTGTGATTCACAGCATGATGAATAAGGTATGTGAGAGGAAAAGTATGAACTGTGGTTTGTACAATACTTGTATAATACCAGTTTAATAACAGTATATACTGATACATGAGTTAAGTGATAAGAGAATAAAGACTTTCTTCCCTGTTCAATCTGATGTTGGTTTTTTTTAATTCCACAATTATGTATTATTATGTCAGTCTGCTCTTTCTCACTCTTTCTGCCTGTGTGTATTTATCTTACAGTGGAAATCTACTCTATGTCAGTCTCTGTTTGTGTGTGCGTGCATGTCTCTCTGTCTCCCTCTGTTTCTGTGTCTCTGTGTGTCTCTTTCTGTTTCTCTCTCTCTCTCTCTCTCTCTCTTGCTCGCTCGTTCTCTCTCTCTCTCTCTCTCTCTCCTTTTCTCTCTCCTCTCTCTCTCTCTCATTTTCCATGTGTCAGTATTTCCAGTCATCTCTCATCTCTGACTGTCTCTGTCTGACATATCAATCACGCACCTAGACACAGCAACCCCCAACCCTATCCTCACTCACTCCTACGTACTTGCACACACACTCTCTGCTTGATGTCATCGAAAAGTATTGAAGAACAAACTGCTTGCTGCCAAGATAGGTAGCAGAGGTTTTCTGACAACAGAGGACTCACTGACAGAACAAACAGTTCATTGACCTCAGAACAGAACGCTTGTTGGCAGCAAATTCTCACGAACAATAATATTGGATCTTTCCAGTAACAACCTCCAGAAATCCTTGGAAGTTAGATCTTGAATGGGAAACAATTTTCACTGCAAGACAAATCTAATGCAAGGGAAATATATTCCAGAAAACCAACTCTTTATAGGGAAAGTGTTGCAAGTGGGACTGACATTATTGGGAGATCTCATTTTACAGAAAACAGACTGCTCATTGCTGATTGTTAATTAACCTCTGAGACAACATGCTGCTCTCTGACAGTAGTCAATTCGTTGACAACAGAGTGGGACTGTTTGTGACAACAGAATACATTGACGACAGTGGGGACTATTTGTGACAACGCAATGCTTGATAATTGCATGACAAACCATCATTCGTAAGGACTCCACACTGATGATAGATCCATGGGTTACTGATGACTGGTAGAACAGACAGTGTGTCCACAACAGACACAATGCACCGCACATTGTCATGTCATTTGGTTTGAACAGGGACAGCATGACAAGTTCACAATTCAGCAGCAGCAGACAACTCATTTACAATTAACTACTCGGTGACACAACATCTTGCACAAGAAATTACATCTCACCCTAGAAACAACAGATTGATGTGTGTGACAGTGGAACGACAAATTGATTAACACTTAACAACTAATTTGAAAGACTTCACAAGAACAAATGGTTCACTGACAACAGACTACAACAGAGGCAGTGTGATGCTCACCGATTGTCTGCTTTCTGGACACAGAACAGACTAGCAGCAGACTGTCAGCTGATTACAGAGGAAAACAATTTGACAATCGACAGACTGGACACTGACAACAGAGAGAAGAAATGGCTTGCTGTCTAAGAAAATCCTTGTTACATGCCAGTCTGCGACTATGTTAGCACAGAAACTGCTGTTGTGAGATTTGGATGTCATAGGTCACATTCCCTCAAACTCCTCACTCCTACTGCACCCATAGGGCATTTTGCACATATGCATTGTATTGAGCACACCTGCTGACCCTCAGTTAGACAAGAACACTGCACACGCAAAACTGCTGTATGGTTGGTTCTGCATTGGTCCAAAGTGTAGAAGGTGCGAGGCAATGGAAGAAAAGTGTGCCTTGCAAGCACATGTAATGATAAATATTAATGTGAAGTGTGCACCTTTCTCTAGCCCAAACAGTACATGTAAAATGCAGGCTCAGAATCTGGATATTGCAGCTCAATCTGGCTGTGCTACTGAACTACCACTCTGAGCAATAGAAGTTTGAGTCGTCTGGCACATAATAGTAACACATTTTATGTTGAATCTGACTAAATGCCACTGAACGCTGATGATGTACTCGGCAATACTGCAGTGTCTTACCTTGTTGGTATTGTCATAGTGTGATTTGACATCCTTACACCTGTTGTAAGTCCATGCCAGTTGCTGGTACTGGAGATGTGATGAACACGTCATTTTGTGCTGGGCTTGAGACAGTCCAGGTCTGAATGACACCATTCAGAGGCAGGGAGATGGGATGGCAAAGTGATGGGACGGCAAAATCAATAATTAACAAACATGGTTTTGTACTAAGCACTAGTAAAGGAATCCACAGCAAAGAAGGAGTTGTACCTGACAAAATTCAGCAGGAAAATCCACTTTGAGTGGTAAAAGCAATGCATGAGCAGAAAGGAAGAGTAATGTTGTATGGTGACTCAGTCTTCCATATGAGCACAGTCAGCATTTCACTCAGCCCAATCCATGATGGCAATGAACTTTCACAACACAATATAAGACTGGTACATTGTGACCCAAGTTAGAGATCAAAGGATTCATTCTGGGTCATGGCAACTCAGGTGGAAGTCAAAGGTCAGTATTGTGGCTTGGATTGAGGAGAATTATCAACCAGGCTGTTTAGGGCCCACACTGAATGAAGATAGGGTAAGGCAATGTTGCTTGTCGCCGAGCCAACCACAAAGAGCCATATCAGGGCTGTCACCATGTTGTAACACTGAATTAAGATGTGACTTGGACTGGGATTACCGCTTCATGACCCATACCGTTTCACAGTAATCCTCATCAATGTTTGAAATCAGTTGGTGCTGATTGGATTTAGGGACCCAGTTCAAGGCAAAGGTTGTGTGACCCAGCGGAGCTGGAATAGCTCAGTTGGTAGAGCGCCAGACTTGTAATCTTGGTGATTCTGGGGTTGCGGGTTCGAATCTCCTCCGGAGCGTTTCAGTACAGGGGGATTTTTCCCTCGGAGTTAACATTGGTTCTGACTCCATTTCCCATACAGTCCTTCGAATGAGACTATAAACCGAGGTTCCGTGTGTGAATGCATGCATAACATCTTGCACACACATAAAATCCCATCACCAACTTTCGGAAGAGTAGGCCAGTTTGGCCGTTGGTATGGATGACACATTACACATAGCATGCACCCTGCGTGAGAAATAGAAAGAATGAAGGAAGTAAGGAAATTGAGTGAACGATATTGACTGGATGACACGGGGAAACGACTGAATGAAGCGCCAGCTGGCAGCTCTTCAGTCGGCACTACCCAGGTAGCCAGCCCGTTGTGTAAATGAGTGTTGATTGTAAAGCGCTTAGAGCTTGGTCTCTAGCCGAGAATAGGTGCTATATAAGTGTTCATTATTATTATTAAGGATGGTGATAAGATCAACACGATTAAATACCATGTGACCCAGACTGTCACCTGACCTGTAGGCTCGATTTGGATCATCATGACCCATTTAGGATCGTTTAAAGGGTTATCGTTACCATCTTTAGATCACTTGACCTGCAAATTTGATCTGGTTGCTATGGCCCAGTTTGAGTCACTTGACTTGGATTACTTTAACCCAGTTACCATTACTAAATTTTTCATCCCTCCATGAGTCTCTGTGACCAAATTTGGGCCACAACTTGTAAAGTCGATGCTGATCATCATGAACCAGTCATGGTCATAACTCTTAAACCTTGGCCTGGGTCACCATGATCCAGTTCAGCTCACTTGACTTGTGATCTTGATCTGGGTCATAATGATCCCCATTTGGATCACTTATCTTGAAGCCTCAATTTGGATCGGCATACTATAGTTCAGGTTGCTCATTCCAGAGGAGCGAGACACAGGAGTTTGGAATTATGTAAGTACTGGAACTCGTGTTTATGGACATACATCCTAGACACAAACATTCGCTTCTGCCTGGTTCACATCAGAAAATGTCCAGACCAGATCAGACAAACAATGTAGTGAGCATGGATTAGGGGAAGTCCGGGGTCCTGCTGACCATTTTGAGCGGATGTTCTTATGAAACTGTATGGGGATGGTCTGGTCACTGTTTCTCTCTCTTCTCCGTCAGCACATCAGGTGTGGATGATCCGTGTTCCTGGAGGATGTCAGGGTGATCTGGCTTGATGCCCGGTGGTGGATCTTGACCATCCAGTGTCTGTCTTTCTGTAGCACTACTTGTGTTGGTAAGTCAGGTTTTTTTTTTTGTTTTTTTTTAATCGGTCTTTGAATTAATTGGTGGTTTAGGGTACTACAAGATATTCTTTCAACAAAGCAGATGGAGTTGTTCTCATATTTGTGTTCCATCTTCGAGCTATGCCAGTGCATATGCCTTCTGTTAAGTTCACTTTGTTGTTGTCTTGGAGGCATGATTTAAAAAAAAAAAAGGGGCCAATGTATAATGTGATAAATAATCCGCAATACAGCCAGATGCATGACCATGTGTTAAAAAAAATTGAACTGCTTTCATGCGCAATGAGTTTTTTCCATTAACTTGAAATTTAACATTTGTGAACATTTCCAACTTTTTTTTTTCATAGGCCTACAAAGACAACATAATTAAACTTGTGTCATCAGAAAATAACTCCATATCATCTGTGCCTGGTTTGATCTGTCAAACTGCAGGTAAGAGAGTTAAAATGTCCGTATTACTAAGTGGAACCAGAAATGCCAAGTCTGTTATGCGGGTCTATGATTTTGTTCTCTTGTCTGAATTTTCAATTATATGCTTGTCAGTTCTTGGCCCAAAAGTTATAATTATAATCCTTTTCACAAGATCATCTCGTCACATGCAATAGAGCAACATCACTGTGTGCAACTGAACAAAACTACACAATTCAGAAAACAAAAATCTAGAATGTGATCTGTTCCATCAATATTAATGGTGTTTTACAAGAATCGCACACACACACACACACACATCTATAAATGAGAGGTACAGCCCCGTTTTGAAAGCGGACTGTCCAAACAAGAAGCACATTGCGTATTTAAGCTGCCTTATTATGTAAGAGAGAGCCTAAACGGCATTCTTCAAGCCTCAGAATGCATTTTCCGTGGAGAAACATTTAAATGAAAAGATAGACAGACAGGTCGGAGACATGCCACCTGATTTGTTTGGAACCGTTATGAACAATGCCTTGAGACTGACGTTTTGTGTGATTAGTAATGAACTGCGATCTACAACACTTCTACAGTGTATATCATGCATTGGATTGACTATCATGGATAGCAGTCTCTGGACAACGATCACAGCTACACAGCTACCGTCGTCACAGCTACATGACAGATGGTAAGACTTAACGCACTATTAGAAGTTGTGAACACATCAGAGTCTGTACAGGAGCAACATGTTAGATGGTAAGATTAACGTCCTATTAGAAGTTGTTGACACACCAGGGGTTGAAACAAAAACAAACATCACAGCCTTAATCAGTAGCAGCTACACGCACGCACACACACACACACACATAACACACACACACACACACACACACACACACACACACACACAACACTCCCCCAATCATGCACATAGTTACAACCACCATAAAACAATACAAATGAGGTCGATTTCTTCCACACACTCAAGACTGGAATTAATTTCGAAGGATATTGTGTGAAAAACAATAACACATTACACTGACTCCTATTACTGCATTTTCCCCCCTGTTTGTACTGTGACCATGCCCTATGAAGAGAGCCATAATAGCATCATTGTGGCCATTAAGGGAGAGAAGAAAGGAAAGAACGGGGAGGCAGAAAGAGGTTCTAATCAAGGACTGAAAATCATGTTGTCTTGTGCCTCACTGAACGTCAGGTCATTGCCCACAAGATAATTTGTGCATACATTTGGCAGTTCTCCTCCTCTCTCTCTCTCTCTCTCTCTCTCTCTCTCTCTCTCTCTCTCTCTCTCTCTCGATATTCATTCATCAGATTCAAGCGCATTCGTCCACATTTTTGCTGTCAATGATTAATCCAGAAAATGTCTTGGTTCAGTTTTGGGGATTTAGGGGAAAGGGAACAGGGCTGTGACACAAATATTCAAATGCGCCCAATGGTATTCAAACAGATTCAATAAGTATCTGTTTGTACATCCCGCGAGGGACTTGAACCAAGAAAAGGGCCTTCAATCCAGAAAAGGTATGCAGGCGCAGTTAAGGGAATACAGGGAGAGAGAAGAGAAGGATGCGGTGTATTCATTTGATTCCAGTGATGCACAAGCTGTCAAAGGAAAGGGGCATGGAGGTGCGAGATGGGGGAGAGATACGGGGATGTTCAAGTTTGGATCATTAATTTTATTGACATTTGAACATCACTGCATCTCTCCTTCCCACCCACCCCCACCCCCTCTCCCATCCACGGCACATTTTTTCCTGATTTAAGACTTACTGGCAGTGATTTGACTAAGAAAAAGGCAAAACAAAGAAACAAAACAGTGATTCAATTAAGAAAAAGACGAAACAAGCAAGCAAACAAAACATAACAAACAGAAAAAGGGTGGGAATGGTGGCGGACCGATAAATGTGGATGTGTCAGCTTTCTGCAGCATAATCGTGTGGCACGTCGATTTTCAACTTGCGTGTGCTTTTCCGAATACAGTAATGAGTCCCATACTCGCCAGCAATGAGAGGCACGATAAAAAGAAAAAAAGATTGTACGCTCTCTCTTTGCTAATGTAGGAATCCCATCTTCAAGTTGTGCAGGGAAGATCGAAGTATTCTGTTTCACGTTATTGCGCTTGGAAAATCCAAGCATTCTGTTTGACTTGTTCACCATTGTATTGACTCGGAAGTCCCAGCGAATAACGATCTTGCAGTGAAACTGTTTGACATGTGTTACATGTCACCCTCGCAAGTAGAATGAGCTTTTACCTTTTGTGAGAGCTATCAACATGCACTCGGCGAAGAGGAAGAAATGTATAAGCTCTCATCTCATTCCGAAAGGTCTTAAAGCTGAATTGGGCTTCTGCTGCTGGTTAATGTCTTGTCGACTGGGTGTACTTTGGCCTCTAAGGCATTTCCAACCTTACTCGGTGGAATAAAGGAGGAACAGTTGACACATCTATGGCGACTGCTATACTCCAGCGTTGAGGAATGAACGAAGCCGGGTTGGGCAGCAGATGCATCTTTGACAACTGCTATACACCTCAGGTGAGAAAGGAAACCTGAAACCCCAGTGAAGATCGATCCTTATTGAAACTGGTGGCTTGTTACATATACAGGCTGTGTCACACGGTTAACTGTCTTAACAAAGTCTATGGTATTTCAGACAGACGCTCATAGCGTCATGGAATCCGTCATAGCCCGTGGAGTTAGGCATTACCTACACTGAACTGAAAGAGTTGGATTTTACATAATGTTAGCTCAGTGCCAAAGCTGAGGATTCAGTAGATCTCGACATGTACTATTTGACATGTACTAGTTGCACCATAAGCTCATAAACAATGTAAGGTGGATTCGCTGTACGTAGCTCTTCTGTCTGTCTGTCTGTCTCTCTCATCACAGATTGCCACGTGACGACTGCTTCCTATTCCTTGGCCAACCCTAAGACATTTAGTGTATAGGGACCTGAACAGAATCGACCTCCAACAATTTTTTGGGGAAAAAATGTGTGAACGTGCACGGGCGCCAGCGCACGTATATGCAGCATTGTGTGTGTGTGTGTGTGTGTGTGTGTGTGTGTGTGTGTGGTGTGTGTGTGTGTGTTAAGTACAACACTATGTTAATCTGACAGTAAATGGTTTCAGTCAGTCATGTGTGTGTGTGTGTGTGTGTGTGTGTGTGTGTGTGTGTGTGTGTTGTCAGTACAACACTACGTTAATCTGACAGTAAATGGTTTCAGTCAGTCAGTCAGTGTGTGTGTGTGTGTGTGTGTGTGTGTGTGTGTGTGTGTGTGTGTGTGTGTGTGTGTGTGTGTGTGGAGAGAGAGAGAGAGAGGGAGAGAGAGGGCGTGTGTGTATGTGTGTGTGTGCGCGTGAAAGAGAGAGAGAGAGAGACAGAGACAGAGAGAGAGGTGCGCGACGGGGAGGGGAAGCGCCACCCAGAAACAGGTGAGTAGGACGGGACGGAGACAGCCAACCAGTGAGAGAGAGGTCGATGTGGGGAGGGCTGTTTGTATATAAATTATATGCATCAGATGAGGAAGGGGCAGGAGTGGTGGTGGAGAAGAGCCTACCAACCTGAGGGAGAGGGGATCGATGGGAGAGGGTGATGGACAGGGGTTGGGGCGAGGGGGGGGGGGGGGGGGGGGGGGGGGGGGAGCAAACCCAGCAGACTGAACCCACTGGAAGAGAAGATGGGTGGAGAGGGAGGGAGATCAGAGGGGAAGGGAGATAAACGGAGGATGAGTCAACCTGTGAAGATCAGAGAATGGATGGGAGGTGGGGGAGGGGGGGAAGAAGGCGGGGAGGGGGGGGGAAGGAGAGACCAGAGACAGAGACAGAGACAGAAAACACAATATTTGATATGAGAAGGATAGAACACACTCGGATCAGATTTGTGTGCACCATGAGGTCCTCGCACAACAGGAAAGGGGGAGGTGTGTGTGTGGTTGGGGGTGGGGGGGGGGGGAGGTTGTTAATCTGTTAAAGGAGGAGGATTGGAGTGGGACGGGGCAGAGGGGGAGAGATGATGAGGATTATCTCAGAGGATGATGCGAGTTGCAGTAGACAGATGTAGACCAGAGTAGTATCATGCGTGATGTGCAGCAGTAGCGATGGTGAGGAGGAATGGCTTTAAAAGAAACTTCTCCAGTCTCAGCCGACATAGGATTAAAAAACAAATGAATAAATAAATCATCCTGACATGATCTGAAGGAAAACAAAATTTCCCTCCCTCTCTCTCTCCCTCACACACACACACACACACACACACAACACACACACACACACACACACACACACACACACACACATGCGCGCGCGCACTCATCCGCATTCCAAGCCCGAATCAGGACGCGCAACTTTCAGATATATGGTGCGGAGACTGAAAGCACATTTTTGGATGAGAGGGGAAGGAAGGGTCGGAGGTGTAGAGAGGCAAGCTGGATCTCAAGATCACGCATATTTTACGATCTCGCACATAGGTATGACTATCCGCAGACAGCAACAACAACAAATATTTGTTTGTAGGTCGAAGAAAACTCAAACTACCATGGTGGCCATCCACGTGTTGAAATAACGAAGACTGAAGCCTACCACAGACGTACAGCTGAAAGGGGTGCTGTGCTGTGTGTCTGTCAGCGTGAGCTAACGTTGACGTTGTACGTGGTTGCAGTGCGCGCGTGTGAGGCACTTAGAGCCACGCCCCCTGCAGAACTCTTTGGCCCTGAAGTGGCCTTTAGTCTTCCATTCACACGAGTATGGCAGCTCCACGAGTGGTGTCGACTCGTAGACTGTGTTTTCGATACAAATATTTTTTCTGTGTGGCCGCCATCATCCTAGCGGTACAGGTGCTGGTTTATAATTTTTATTCAATGAAAGAAGTGAGCCATGCTGATGATGAACTCATGGGCAGCAAAGGACCACACGAAGGGCCGGCAGTCAAACAACAGAAGAACGGAGAAAGTGAGAGGGTAAGTCCGATTGTCGATTGCATACATGTCCATGTTGCATGACAACGACTGGGCACTGGAGCCAGAAGAGTTGATGACTGATTGTGACGTTGTCAATTATTTGAGCAGAGCGCCGTAGACCTGTAATTACTGTTCTAACTGTGTTTGTTTAACGTTTAACAATTACAGATAAGTACTGTCTCATGCGTCGTCAACAAAATTCAACCCTTCCGACTCTCCTCACGCAGCCCCAGTCACCTGTCTTTCCCCCCCAACCTCCCCCTTCCCCCCAATTTACCCATACGATCTCATCTCGTGCTTCCAGCATCTTGCACCACACACAGAGATCGTGTTATGCATGCACTGACACAGTCTCACTCTCACAAACGCACATGATCTCTTTGAAACAAAAGCATGCATACAAGCACAGATACACACAGCATCTCTCTCTCTCTCTCTCTCTCTCTCTCTCTCTCTCTCTCTCTCTCCAAACACACACACACACACACACACACACACACACACACACACACACACACACAGAGTATCTCTTTCCACACACACACACTCTCTCTCTCTCTCTCCTCCCCCCCCCCCCCTCTCTCTCTCTCTCTCCAAAGATTCTGCTTGACTGGCATGCTGGTTTTTACCAATTAATTCTTGCCCAGTACCATTAAACAATTAACAAGATAATAAGATGGGAGTTGTGTTTTAGACCAAATGAAAATAGTTTACAGTAAAGTTGAAGCTAGAAACATTTTGGTGCAGTTTTTGTGGGAAACTGTAACACAAGTACACCACTCAGTTGGGATTTAGCCCCTCAGTTGGCTCTCAGATTTTACCTGCCGCGTCATGGCAGATGCTGGAATTTTTTTTTCTATTTCCAGTATTTTTTGTGCATCAGTAGTTTTGATAGGCTAGTGGAACATCTGCATGCACACACATACACACACACACACACACACACACACACACACACACACACACACACACATATATACACACACACACTCATGCATGCATGCATGGATGTACATACACATGGATACATCACATGTGTACTTGCAAACACATGCGCAGGCATGAGTAAGATAGAAAACATGTGTATGCTAAAGTGATCTGGTCTTATTCAGAATTTCTAATGGCCTGTTAATTGCTTTTGAAGGTAGACCACCATGGACCTCCACAAGCAAGTGCAACTCATACCTGAAATTGAAAATTAGAGATCGATTTATATTATTTGAAGTAACAAGATGCGTGTGGCACTTGAAAAAACAACAACCAATACTTAAAGAAATGAACTGATGACAATTTTTAAGAGCAAAAGTAGCATAAAAATCTCTAAAAAATCTTTTGTACTTTCTGTGTGTGTGTGTGTGTGTGTGTGTGTGTGTGTGTGTGTGTGTGTGTGTTGTGCGTGCGTGTGTGTGTGCGTGTGTGCGTGCATTCTTGAATTGCACTTGCAGTGAATATGATGTGTTTGTTAATACAGTTGTTAAAAAGATATCATGTGTGTGTGTGTGTGTGTGTGTGTGTGTGGTGTGTGTGTGCAAGCATGTGTAAATATGCATGTTTGACTCTGAGGACAGAGTGAAAGGCAGAAGAGTGAGAATTATTTAATGCATAGAAAGTCAAAGAAATAGAATTTAAACAGTATAAGTGAATTTATGATTAGTTAAAAGATAAATAAAGGTAAATCTGAAATAAAACAAATGGTACAAAGTTGCACACACACACACACACACACACACACACACACACACACACACACACACACACACTCTCTCTCTCTCTCTCTCTCTCTCTCTCTCATATGTACACATACCTGTGTGTGTGTGAATGCATGCATACACACACACACACACACACACACACACACACACACACACACACACACACACACACACAGTCAGTGGTTGGAACACTCAAATGTATGTCTTTGCTGTTGATTCAACTATTTGGTTTAAATGGGTTGTAGTAAGTTCAGCTGTTCTATTCTGTCAAAAGATTCAGTTTTGATCCAGTTACCTTGGTTCTTCCCCATCCACCCCCAGCCCTTTCCACTCCCTCCCCCCCCCCCCCCCCCCCCCCCCCCCCCCCCATGTTTAGTCTGTCGTCACTCAAGGCTTGGGAATTGACCAGCCGCTGTGGCGAAGTGGTTAGTGTCGCGGACTCCCAGCTGGGAGGTCATGTGTTCGAATCCCATCAGAGTCATGTGGGTTTTTCTTCCCCGACCGGCTCCTATCCAGACTTGAGTTTGCTGCGGACTCAGTTGGGAAGATTGGGACCACACAGTCGAGTTTTGGGAATTGCTTAAGAAGACTTGGGAATTGCTTAAGAAGAATTAGTTTTGATCTTCATGACAGACTTATTTAGTCATGACATTATGCCTGTATCTCAATATCTAGAACATTTGTTAATGTAAAACAAGGTCTGACTTGGGTTTGACATTGCTTATAAACTGAACATCAGCCATAAGGCCTTTGTCAAGTAGGGATGTAACTTATGCTTTAGCCATGTTTGAGATTCAACATTACTCTGTGAATGCTGCTAGAATGTTTTGGCATCATGCAGAATATGATGTTGTAGATCAGTGTTTTATGACCTGTTTAATAACACAGTTCAACACAATGAGTGTTTTATGACTTGTAAGATAATACAGTATGGCACAATGAAAATGACTCCAGAAATAGTTTTGCTGCACAACTGATCAGGTTACATCTTCTGAACATTCTGCTGATCAATAAAGACTTTGATTTTTTTCACCAGTGGTGAGACTGAGTGGTGAAAGTCTTGTGTGTTTTGTTAAATGGAGGTTTTGTACAGGAACATTCTTTCTATTCGTTGAAACCTCTATGTTTCCTTATGTTATTTTTCTTCTCCCTGTAAGTGTTTAAAAATGTTAGTGATTGTCTGTTTTAAAATTCAGATTCACGTTTTTCTTTAAGAGCTATTCATATGTGTAAATTTACTTTTGCTTAATTTTGTACATCATCTGATTAGAAATACCCTTGCTAACTGAGCAAGGTCATAGCATTACTGAGAGAAATGTTTCATGCATAATGTATGTTGATCAGTTTTTAGGAATTGCTTACTTGTGTAAAAAAAAAAAAAAAGAGGATTGCTGAAATATAGTGGCTTTTTGTTACTTCCATATTACTGGAGATAGTTTAGTGTGAGTAGATAAGGATTCTAGACTTTCCAAGGATGTCACACTCAAGCAAAACTTCTCATTCAGTTTATGCTGAAAGACAAATTATTGAACGCTGTCAAATTCAGTATAAACAATTAAAACCACAGGACTGCCCCAAAATACAGTCAGTTTTAACAACAAGAACAGGTCCTGTAATCTTTAAATGATAAATTTTTAGAAGAACACTTTTCAACATTTTTAATGACATTGTGGTTGTTATTATTTGCCTGATGTATCTTATGTATTTGAATTATAATCTGCGAATCTCTCTCCTTTTTTAGGTTTTCCAAATCTGTTTGTTTGTTTTCCCAGATTAGTCTTTCTCTCTAATATGTCAGTCTGTTGCTCTTTTTGTTTCTGTGGCTCTGTTTGTTTTTCTAGGTTTGTCTGTCTGTTGGTTCTCACTTGATCTCATACAAACTCACTCTCTTTCTCTTCTGTTTGCTCTCTCTCTCTCTCTCTCTCTCTCTCTCTCTCTCTCCTCTCTCTCTCTCTCTTCTCTCTTCTCGTCTCTATTCTGTCTGTCTATCTGTCTTTTTATCTCTTTCTCGGTCTCCGTCTCTTTTTGTTTCTCTCGGTCTATGCCTATGCACGTGTGTCTCTCTCTGTGCCTCTCTCTCATTCTCCCTCCCTCTGTCTGCCTTCCTTGATTTCAATGTATGGCACTTCCTATGCGGTTATTGACAGAAATGACTGTTGAAAGGTTTTTGCAGTGAGTCATGAATGCATCTTTCACATTGTGTTATATTCAGCTGCTGTTTACAGATCTAATGTCATCCCCTTTTGTCAGACAGTTGTAACATTCTGAGATTGATTTTCACTAAACACGAGATGCATTGTGAAGTACAACATGTGGAAAGGTTAAGTGAAGAATGAACCTCAAAGGTACCATAAATCTAGGTCTGCCTTAGGATTTTTGACTCATTTTGGCACTTTGCTTCCATGATTTGATAGGAGCAGACAAAAAATGTAATATAAGTATCTTTCATTTAAGTTAAATGTTGACAATCACAAGACAGTATATGCCCTCATTCATGTACTATGCATGCATGCATACATTTATGTCTACAATGGATTCATAATGTAAAAAAGATGATTGATTCTACGCTACTAATAGTTGACTGGTTAGTACTTCACATATGGATTTGACAAGATGACTTTTAGAACAAAAGAAAGTAATGTGAGGGGAAGAAGTGCAAGATAATCTGTTGTGACAAAAATCACTTGGCAAAGATTTAGGGGGAAAAGAAAGAGAGGTGAGTGGGCAGGCGTTTAAGTGTAAATATTAAACCTTCTCTGACAACATGTGGTAGCCATTGAATTCTGTCTGGTGAACGCCATTTGTTATGCCTGTTTAGAGTCCACTATCCTGTCCTTTATTGACATTGAGAAAGAAAGGGAATGAAAAGATGAAAAGAAATGGTTTGATGAGTTAAGCTGGTTATTTAAATGCAAAAATGAACATAAATGACTTATTAGAATTAAAAAATCATCTCCCATCAGAAATTTACCCTCAGGCAGCTGAAAACCAACTGATGGGGTATGAGGCATGACTCATTGAAGCCAGCATTCACAAGAACTCTCTCTCTCTCTCTTTCTCTCTCTCTCTCTGTCTCTGTCTCTGTCTCACTCTGTCTGTGTCTTTCGCTCTCTCTCTCTCTTTTTCTTTCTCTCTCTCTCTCTGTCTCTGTCTCTGTCTCTCTCTCTCTCTCTCTCTCTCTCTCACACACACACACACACACACACACACACACACACACACACACACACACACTCACAAAACACACACAAGACACACACATTCAGAAAGTCAGGTTATCATTAATCACCCCGCAGAATCCATTCAGATTCTTTTCTTCATATACCCGATAAATCTGCACACTGGTTATTCCACTTTGCGTTGGCTGTACACCAACCTCGTCCTTCATAATTCAAGTTGAAAGAATGCCGCGCTACTTGAAATGGAATCACCAGGGTCTGCAGCTCCATGGAACTGGCAACGCTGCTGTTGGAGCGAGACGAATGGCATTTATTTCAAGCATAACACAGCATTGTGATGTTGAGGGATGAAAGTGCCATTCATGCTCGCTGACTGATGAGAACCATTAAACGTCACCTGATGGATCGCTGGGCTTAAAGTTACAGACAGGTAGGCTCCTAATGCCATTTTTGAAAGCCCCCCCCCCCCCCCTTTCCCCCTTCCACTTTTTCTTCCCTCAACCTCTCCCCTCCGTCTCTCACTCTCCACCCCACCTCTCCTGACCCCCCCCCCCCCCCCCCCCCCCACCCCCTTTCCAGTTCATAAAGACCGTGGTTTATGCATGGCTGCCACTGGTCTCTCCACTCACATCTCTTCCATTGTAAAATGGTGAGGTTCGGAAATTTAAGGATCACCTGAAGCTGGAGAGGTGGTCTAAGTGGATAAAGTGCTCACCAAGCCAGAGGTGCTGGGTCAGTGGTTCGAGACTCGGTGCTGGGTGGAAAGTTTCCTCCTTCTTTCCGCTAGTAGGTGTCTTGAGTGTTTGTGTTTCAGCTGAGGCAGTAAACGAAAGTCGCATAAGTGCATCGAAAATCTGCTGTGGTAGGTGAACGAAAATGAAATATGTGACACCAGAAGAGAAGAGAAAGAAAAGAAGGATGGTACTAGAACTGTGATGATGATCTGCCCCATATAAGAAAAACCTGCATTTATTTAATGCAGAAAATTATGTTGTGACAATAACATAGTACAATTAGAATACAGTACAGTACAGTATAGTATAGTACAATACAGTAAATGCAATAAATATAATTCAGTACAATGCAATACAGTAACAGTACAGTACAGTTCTGTACAGTACAATACAGCACAGCACAGCACAACAGAACAATTCAATACTGTACAATTAAAACAAAAGAGCTGAGGATCTTGGAGTTAGTCAGAGTGTGTGCATGTTGTATTTGCAGGTGTATGCTGGTGCACACACACACACACACACACACACGCACGCACGCACGCACGTATGCACGCACGCACGCACGCAGGCAGGCAGACAGGCAGGTACAGGTGCACACACACACACACACACACACACACACACACACACACACACACACACACACACACACACAGAGATACAATCATACAGCTTTCAAATATTGGTGGTCTCTGAGGTAGCCCCTTAAAGCTGAGGGCGATTCAGACTGATCATTCCTGACCTTTGCCTCCGGGGGAAACTCCCCACCTCCTGACCATCTCCACCCTACTACCCTCTTGCCAGCGCACTCTTTGCTTCCCCCATTCCCACCTTGATGCTGGCAGGCAGAGGATGGATGAGGATTAGGTAGAAGAGAGGCTGGGTAAGTAGCCTGTCTGAAGTGGGGTCCTGGGTAGTCCCTGTCCCATTAACCACTTGTGGGCTGTAGGCTACCTCCTCTGTCCTTGGCTGCATCTTCCCCAGTGAGTGTCTGTCTTCTCTCATCTGTCTGGTTTGTGTGTGTGTGTGTGTGTGTGTGTGTGTGAGAGAGAGAGAGAGAGAGAGAGAGAGAGAGAGAGAGAATTCCAGTAATCTGAGAACCACTTACTGTGGCATTCGCTCATTTTCAGAGTGAATGAAGACCATCAAAGTCAGTGTAGATGTAGGGGATGCTCTATTTAAACCTTTCTTTATTCATAGAAGAAGAAGAGGAAAAGGAGGTGGGGTGGAGGAGGAGGAAAAGAGAGAGAGAGAGGCAGGGGGACCGGGTGGATGGGTCTGGCGGCCAGTCAGTCCAAGGAGAGGGCCAACACTGAAACAGAATTAAACATTATGACCCATCTCAGAGTTTTGCTAAGGTCTCTGGAGAGCGCGATACATGATCTTGGTGACTATTGACGGTACAGTCTTCTTCTTGGTGCTGCTATTCCAGCAAGCATTCAGTGTGATGTGTTATTTTGAACATGAGGACTGGATTGTAGGCGTTAAGTGCGAGCGGTGGATTTTGACACACGGGGTTGAATTAGTGTTGGGTTGTAGTCACCCGTTATGTAGATGCTGAATTTGAGGTATGGATTTAAGCACAATTATTAGCATGTGTTTGTAAATATTGCTTCAGCGTGTAGTGGATTTTTAGTACTTTGGTCATTTTTTATGTTCAATTTCTTTTGTGTGCTCATGTTCAGTGGATCAGTTGGGCTGAAACTGTCTGAATGTTCCCCAGTTTATGGGCCATCAGCTGTGTCTGAAAATAACAATAGGTTTCATTTATTTAACGCATCCAAAGGGCATAAAGAAGAACATACCACACACACACACACACACACACACACACACACACACACACACACACACACACACCACACATTTTTATATACACACGTGCACAAGCCACACACGCACACACGCACTCAAACACACACATGCACAGACACACACAGACACACAGACACGCACGCACGCACGCACGCACGCAAATGTCACCGCCCTTAAAACGGGAGTATTACTGCATGAACTGCGGGATAAGAACTGTCAAAGCATTGTCTACGTGTAGGAGAGAGGGTACGTTGAGATGTTGGGAGGCGGCGGAAGGGTGGTAGAAGTGGTGGTGGTGGTGGAGGGGGCGGAAACGAGTGAATGTGGTCGTTGCATTTCGCTAACTCGAGGAGCAGATGAAGTATTTGCAGAAGAAGGCAATCAGCTCTCTCTCTCCCGGCTACAGAGGTACGATAAGAGGAGTCTGCGAAAGAAGTTGCGGAGATGGCACGTTGTTAAATTCCGTCTCTTGAAATGGGCGAAGCAACCTACAGTTCCTGTTTTTGAGCTGGTCGAGAGAAGAGAGAGAGAGAGAGAGAGAGAGGGGGGGGGGGGGGGGGGAACGTGCGTATGTTCGTGTATGGGAGGGATTGGGGTGGTGAGGGAGGGTGAGGGATGGGCCGTTATGGACCGTCTGGAAGGATGCAGGCGGAAACAACAAAAACCTAATGGTGTACAGCTGAAGTTACGGTAGCCCTTAGAGCCTCGAGTCGTCACTAACAGGTACCGGTGATTAAACTTTTTTTTTTCTTATTCTGAACTGTAGGCAAACGCTCGCGCGCGCACGCGCGCGCACGCACGCACACACGCCAGCGCGCGTACACACACACACACACGCGCGCGCACACACACACACACATACACACACACACACACACACACACATATCAGCGCGCGCGTACACACACACACACACACACACACACACACACACACACACACACATACATACACATACTCACTCACGTGCACACACACACGCACACACACACGCGGCACTGAAATCCCAAACAAACAAACAAACAACAAAGGAACAACAACAAATGTTTTTGATTGAGAGCCCACATTCTGATTCAGAAGCTTTACTGAACATGGATGTTCTTAAAGAAATCCTTCAATCAAGTATGAATTGGTGAATGTTCACCAAGTGAATCATCGACAAATGGATACATCAGAATAATGTTGGAATGTTACTAGAATGTATCATTTACAACTCTTGAGAATAGTTTTGCACAGGACCATTGGCCTGCATGTATCTTGAGAGCTGGTTTCCAAGTGTAAGGGCGTTCGAGAACTTGTAAATTTGCGGAGTATCCGTTGAAAATTGAAACAGCAAACGGTTATTACGGGATGGACTGAAGTTTGCTGAGTTTTCTTCCCTGTTGCTACACAGTGCTCAGTCTGTTTCACATGTGTTGTGTTTTTGTTTGTTTGTTTTCAATTTCCCAAGTCAGAATCTTACGATTACAGTACGATATTGAAACTCAAGTAAGTTTCGGTTTATTATTACTTTCCTTTCTTGCTCTTCTTTTTCCTGAGTGTCGAAATGCTCCCTTTTTTTGTTTCAGTTAAAAGAAAGGGTTACTGTATTATAGAGGAAGTGCGATGTGTGTGTCTAGTTCATGTGTCTCTTTTTGTATCAGCGTATAAGATTGATAAATTGAATTGTCGTTTGAAAAGATGAATCACGTAGACCCTGGGCATGAATTCAGAGTCACAAAGTGAAGGAAACCGTTTTAGTTTTCAGTCCTTCTTTGCCAGAGAACATCTCTCTGAATATTGGAAGAAAGTTGGCGGATGGACTCATCGCCCACAGTTGAATAACTAAAGACTGAGAGTTTCCTGAATAACTGAACATGCTATTTATGCTAGTAGTCGGAATAGCTCAGTGGTAATCTTGGTGATCCTGGGGGTGCAGGTTCGAATATCTGCCAGGCCGTTTCGGTACTGGGGGATTTTTCACTCGAAGTTAACATTGGTTCTTACTCCATTTCCCATACGGTCCTTCGAATGAGACTATAAGCCGAGATTCCGTGTGTGAACGCACGCATAACATCTTGCACACACTTAAAATCCCATCATCAACTTTCGGAAGAGAAGGCCAGTTTGGCCGCTGGTATGGATGATGGTAACACATAGCATGCACCCTGCGTGAGGAATGGAAAGAATGAAGGAAGTAAGGAAATTGAGTGAATGATATTGAACAATACTGAGAAGATGACACGGGAAACGACTGAATGAAACGCCAGCTGGCAGCTCTTCAGTCGGCACTACCCAGTTAGGCAGCCCGTTGTGTAAACGACTGTGGATTGTAAAGCGCTTAGAGAATTTGGTCTCTAGCCGAGGATAGGTGCTATTTAAGTATTCATAATATTAGTAGCAGTCAAGGCCACGTGTGGGAACATTTTGTCTCTCTCTGGGTACAGTTTATTTTTTCCTTGCCAAGGTTAGCGTGACGTGTGGACACATTCTCGCTGATCATGGACGCAGCGTCTTCATGTAACTACAGTGCTTTTGACACGGTGGGAACTAACGGATATGAAATTCCAACATTAAATTGATGTATCGTAACTTTCTTTGAAAATCTATTAATCTTTAACAATGTTTGGTTAAAGGTGATCAGAACAACAACGAAAAAGTCCAACCTTTTTGAACATTTCATGTCACTTGAATGACTCAGGTTACTTAAATCAGAGTTGCCGAGTCAGTTCCGTTAGATCTAATTTGATGGAATGCACTGTGAAAGTGCTCAGTGTAGCCTACAGTAGAAGTATCAAGTGTTGAGACAAATCTAGTTTCCATGTGTAGCCAGTAGAGAGAGACAGGCGTGTTTTCCGGGTAGGGCTTTCGTCGGGGTTTGAAGTAAATTTCCTTTAAACTCCTTTTGACATAAGCGCTTTATGCACTTGCCACTCGCATCGTAAATCTCTTGTCTCGTCCCACCCAGGGAATTGCCGATGTGAATGGGAAGAGAGAAGGGGGGGGGGGGGGGGGGGGGGGATTTATGTGGCGAGTCTGATGAAAACCATTTGTGGACCTGTCGCACAGCCAGTGTTGTCGTCATCGGAGAAGTTTTGAGTGGGAAGGGGGTTGGGGAGGTGGGGCTGTAAGTGCAGAAAGAAGGGAATGTATTCGGTGTATTTTTCACACGTCCACAGATTTGAACCCACAGATACGTCAAGATCTTTTGCAAGAGGAGTGGAACTTACAACTTACTTACTTTCTTAGGCCTTTTGGTCCCAAAGCAACACAGGGCCATCGGAGACAATTATTTATACGTACTCAACTTTCTGCCTCTTCCCAGTTAGTTCCCTTTCTCGTCAGCTCTTTCTCAGTTCCCTTTCTCTTCAGCTGTGCTTCAGTTTCTCCTCTCCGGCTGTTTCTAGGTCCTCCCTTCTTCCTTCTCTGCGAGTTCAAGGTCGGAGCCAGATAGATGGTTTGGGTTGCTGGCTTCCTCAGAAAGTTTCCTATCCAGCCCAATGTCCTCCAAAGGATCTGTATAGCAACTGCCTCCTGTAATGTCCTTTCCTACAAATCCTCGCTATTCTGTCTAGCCAGATACAGATCTTAATGAATGTTTGTACCATCTGCTGCATCGCTTTGGTCTTCTTTCATGTCTCAAAGCTGTATGGCAAGACCAGTTCAAGGTTTAAGTCTATGTGCAGTTTTGTGGCTGTGCTGATTTTCCTAGAGCCCCAGATGCTTTTCAACGTGGCTCTCGCGCCTTGCCTTTCCTTACAGTGACATCTAGGCCTGTGCCGTCTGTGAACTGTACTGGATAGAGGATCGACATTCTTGACGGGGTCTGCATCACCTGTGACTTGTTGAGTGTTGACAGTGGTGTTGATCTTCATGAACTCTGTTTTTCTCGTAGACCCTAGGGCACAGTCCCTGGTGATGTTGAAGCTAGGGGGTTGATCTTGGCCTGCATGTGGTTCTGGTCGTTCGAAAAGACGTTAGTTCGTCAGCGAAGTCGAGCTCCTCAAGCTGAGTCCAGAATGTTCACTGTGTTCCGTTCCATTGTTGCCTCCAAGTGTCGATGACCAGGAGGAAGATGAGAGGCGACAGTAAACATCATTGATAAATTCTAGTTTAACGTAAAAGTTGACCAAAAGTTGCCTAACAGTTGACCCGATTGTTATTCCTGCATATCGTGTCTTAGTAGACCCTTCCTTCTCTCTCCTCTCCCCCCCCCCCCCCCCCCCCCCCCCCCCCCCACCACCGAGGTGCTCTTGATCGTGGAGACAAGCTTCTTGGATACACCATAGTGCCTCGGTAGCTTCCATGACGTCTCTCGTCAGTTTTGTTGATCCCCTTCTCGTGATTCATGGACTTCATGTGGAAGGGATAGTTCCACTGCACTGAGCTGCTCCAGGGTGATGCATGGCGTGGTGATATTATTTGCACGGGATCTGTTCTTGCGGAAACCGGTCTGCTTGTCTCGGAGCTTGGCGTCAACGAGGTCTTTCGTTCTCTCCAATAAGATTCTTTACAGTACTTGACTAGGTACTGTTCAGAACATGATCCCTCACAGTGGCTGTTGCAGCCCCAAAGACACCTCTCTCTCTCTCTCTCTCTCTCTCTCCCACCGCCGACCTTGCTGCTCTACTTTTCGGCAGCTGAACGAGAGCACCCCCCCCTTCCACTTGACCAGGGTTCGTCCACTTCCCAGATCTTGCTGGAGAGGCTGTGCAATCTGTGGACACCCGTCCAAACATCAGCTTTGATGGCTTCGGTTGTGATCTTTCGAACACAAAAAAACCCAGGATAGATTGTTTCAGTTCCATCCGGACTTGAAGTATTTTCTTCTACTTGCCTTTGAAAGTCGTGCAAAGGAAACGGCATTTTTGAAGTTACATATTTTTAACACCAGTCTTTTATTCATGCCTATCTTCCGAAGGGCGAGGAAGCACCATGGCGGAGGTGGCGTGATAAACCACCGAATCATCTTACAGTTGAATGTCGGGATGTGAACGTGGACAGGGACAC
>CM065715.1:17535041-17545041 GCA_033310375.1 Conus canariensis
CCCCTACCAATCATTTCACTAATTTTTGTTCCATTTCCACCGATGACATCATTCACAATCATCAAATACATGACGTTCCCCTTAGCTGACGTCAGAGTTCAGGCCTTCTCACTCACCCGTTACCCTATCTTTGCACCAGGTGGTCCGCCCCCTCCCCCCCCCCCCCCCCCCCCCCCCCTCACCCCAATAGTCCCATTCTTTCATTTTAATCTCTGTGCTTGGAACCACCTGGCATGTACCTTGATGGACATATGAAAGAACAGAAGGTAAATCAACTTTCAGACACAAATAAAAGCTATCAAAACCATGTAATTGTGCTTGTCTCTAAATACTCGACTCCGTTAGCAAGGCTTTGGCGCATTAAATGAATTTTTGGTGAGCAGCCAGTGAGCTGTGGAGAATGGTCAGGGCAAAGCGGGTGTCACGACGGAGAAGCATCGTAACGACGGTGAACACGGTGAATTGTGGCTCGGTCTATACAAAATTCGACTAGAAAACGAGTAGATCTTTTCAAGAGTGAATCGCTGTTCAGTGTCTGACCGCCAGTTACTTTTTGCCTAGAAGGATGCGTTTTCAGTCGAGTGGCGGCAACCTCGGAAGGTAGGGGATCTTGATTATTCAATGGCTAGGCCGATCCTTTTTGCCAGTTGCCTGTGTTTGAAGAGGAAGGGTGACCTACAAGATAACGCAATCGCTCATGATGAAGTGAGAACAGAATAGCTCCGTGGTTGTAGTGCCTTATTGAGATCTCCCCCCCCCCCCTCCCTTTTTTTGTTATTTTTGTTTTAACCCCCCCCCCCTCTCTGCACGAGAGTTCCCGTGGGGATGGCTGGGAGTCTTTCGGTATCAGTTAATACCTCCCCCGCCCCCTCCAAGTTCTGTGCTAGTAACTTCATCTTTTTTGTCATTCTCTTCGGCTCTTCACTCCCCACCCCACCCCACCCCTCTACATTCTTGTTTTTAAAATTGCTGTTTTTCTTCCTTTGTTGACCATTCTCCTGTCTCTGTTCTGAAAATTCTTCCACTGTCTTCTTTTTCTGTCACGCCAGTGTTTTTTGTTGTGATCTGGTTACTACATATAAATGAAAATGGGTACTCACTGACCAGATAGACATTGATTGCCCGTTCTGCAAGTGTCTTTTTGCCCATGTGGCCTTTTAAATGTAGTTTACATGTAAATATTTTTTGTTTATATATGTTTTTGATTTTCTTTTTCTTTTTCTGGTGACGAATGCCGGCGCTGGCTCTCGCCACAGCCTGACTTGTTCGTCAGTAATTTATTTAGCTACCATGTCATTTTTTTTCTTTGGTTGATCACATTTTCATTGTCTTTGGTTGTTTGTTACTTTTTCAGTTTGTTACCGTTTTTTCCCTGCGTGTTGACAGCCCTGAAGAGGCTTTGTGTGATTGGCAGGGCTACAGTAGTTAAAGTCTGAAGTCGTCTTCACAAGGCGTGCAGAAGGGGTCTAAGCGTTGGTCAGTCGGATGAGACGGTATAGCGAGATCCGTAGTTAGGTATGTGCTTGCACTTGTATGTGAAAGAACTCTAGGCGAGAAAAAGAGTGATCCATGGCAAGCTTCTGCACAGAATGCTATTTCGTATAAACAAAAACGAGCACAGAATGAATAAAGCGCACGCGTGCATGTGTGTGTGCGCTGGTGTGTGTGTGTGTGTGTGTGTGTGTGTGTGTGTGTGTGTGTGTGTGTGTGTGTGTGTGTAGAGAGAGATGAGAGAGAGAGAGAGAGAGAGAGAGAATGATACAACGACTCGCTTCACAGGGAGGGCAGCCAAATTTCACGCAGACAAATGTTTTCACGATGAAGATCACAGAGCAGTGTAACATATCCAGTCCCATCATCATAATACCACACACCCCCCCGGGGGAACGCACAATCACATAACATCACAGTGCACTATGCACCCAACTTCAATTCCACATCCAACCAATGCCTTTATCACGATGACAGACATCACACACATTCATCCGACGTCACATCACATCATAACAGTTCAGCAGCATACAACGCACATTTCATGTTATGCAATCGATTATGACTCTCGCAAACACGCTCGGCTCCCGTCACCACCACCACACACCACACACACACACACACACACACACACACACACACACACACACACACACACACACTACACATGCATATGCACTCCTTCAACGGTTTCCCAACTTCCACCATCCCCCACCCAACGTACGCCTTCTATCACGCCATGCCACGACCATCTACCCCACCACATTTCTCCCCGACTGACACATGTACTCATGAGGACATTCAAGCATGCATACATACGAACATTTTGTTTGCATACTCTGATGTAGGCTCTCGCAAACACGCTCGTGCTCACTCACTCACTCTCCACACACACACACACACACACACACACACACACACACACACACACACACACACACACACACACACACACGTCTCTTTCGCTATTTTTCTTTTTCTTTCTTTTTTTTCTTTTTTTTGTGTGTTAAAAATACATCTTCATTGGATGTCGGGAAGCCATCTATTATACAGATGAAGATAAGGAGGTAGGTACTGTGCTATTTTGTGACAGAGCGAGGTCCTTGATGATGGTCTTCGGAGTGAAGGCTGAAGAGCTAATGGGAATGTGCACGCCCTGAAGATGAATGACGGGGAGAGGAAATAGTTGTCGGGAACTTTCCGTGGAAGCCTTTTCTTAGTCTCCCAACCCTTTCACACACCAGCGGAAAAGATTTCCTTCGCAGGGCAGAGAGAGAGAGAGAGAGAGAGAGAGAGAGAGAGAGACGGGAGGGGGGGGTAGGAGGGGAGAGAGAGAGAGAGAGAGAGAGGAGAGAGAGAGAAAGAATATGACAACAACCCAGAAAATGACACATTTTGTAGTTCTTGCAACAAGACATAAGCAGAGACGATATTTAGACTTACTTTTTTTTTTTCTTACTCAATATTGCGAGTCTGCGGACAGCGAATAATAGAATCGCACTGAAAGGAATGGGCGAAGAAATCAGTTCATGCATGTTCAAGAGCCTTTTTTTAAGCAGGAATTTTGGACCCCTCATCGGTTGCTCTAGAGATTTGTGTTTGGAAATTTGCTCGTTCTGTTTGTTTTGCGAATTTTGCAGCCTAATGTATCTTTTCTCCTTTTGTGTCATCTTAAAACAGTTTAGGACGGGAGCTTCGTCAATATTAAGGAACATCTCCATGAGCCTTTGTCCCCTTTGGAGGTGGAATGGGGGATTTGTCGCATGAGCTTCACTGATTTAGATAGATAAATAAATCTGAAAAAAAAATCCTCTGTATCTGCAAGACTGCTTTGATAATTCGGCTATAGAACAGCCTCAGATGCACAGTAAACAAAGAATCTGGTGCGTAAGATTCAGATGCATGAGAACAGAACTGAGCCTCTGACGGGCTTTCCCCCTTTTCTCCTAGGAACGTGAAGAAAAATGACGATATATGATGTTGGGAAGCGGTTATGCTGCAGGGAACCGTGATGAGGCAGGGAACTGAAATGAGGCAGGATGAGGCAGGGATCTGTGGGAGGCAGGATGAGGCAGGGTCTTGTGATGAGGCAGGGAACTGTGATGAGGCAGGGAACGGTGGGAACTGTGATGAGGCAGGGAACTGTGATGAGGCATGGAACTGTGATGAGGCAGGGAACTGTGATGAGCAGGGTACCGTGGAAACTGTGATGAGGCAGGGAACTGTGATAGGCAGGATACTGTGATGAGGCAGGATGAGGCAGGGAACTGTGATGAGGCAGGATAAGGCAGGGAACTATGATGAGGCAGGATAAGGCAGGGAACTGTGATGAGGCAGGATAAGGCAGGGAACTATGATGAGGCAGGATGAGGCAGGGAACTTGATGAGGCAGGAACTGTGATTGATGGCAGGATAAGGCAGGGAACTTGATGAGGCAGATAAGGCAGGGAACTTGATGAGGCAGGAACTTGATAGGCAGGGAACTATGATGAGGCAGGGAACTGTGGTGAGGCAGGATAAGGCAGGGAACTATGATGAGGCAGGATAAGGCAGGGAACTATGATGAGGCAGGGAACTGTGATGAGGTAGGAATAAGCCAGGGAACTATGATGGCAGGATAAGGCAGGGAACTATGGTGAGGCAGGATAAGGCAGGGAACTATGATGAGGCAGGATAAGGCAGGGAACTATGATGAGGCAGGGAACTGTGATGAGGTAGGATAAGCCAGGGAACTATGATGAGGCAGGGAACTTGATGAGGCAGGATAGGCAGGAACTATGAGAGGCAGGGAACTATGATGAGGCAGGGAACTGTGATGAGGCAGGATAAGCCAGGGAACTATGATGAGGCAGGGAACTGTGATGAGGCAGGATGAGGCAGAGAACTATGATGAGGCAGGGAACTGTGATGAGGCAGGATAAGCCAGGGAACTGTGATGAGGCAGGGAACTGTGATGAGGCAGGGAACTGTGATGGAGGCAGGATGAGCCAGGGAACGATGATGAGGCAGGGAACTGTGATGAGGCAGGATGAGGCAGGGAACTGTGATGAGGCAGGATGAGGCAGGGAACTGTGATGAGGCAGGGAACTATGATGAGGCAGGGAACTGTGATGAGGCAGGATGAGCAGGGAACTATGATGAGGCAGGGAACTGTGGTGGAGGCAGGATCAGGCAGGGAACTGTGATGAGGCAGGATTAGGCAGGGAACTGTGATGAGGCAGGGTGAAGCAGGGATTTGTGATGAGGCAGGAAACTGGGATGAGGCAGGGAACTGTGATGAGGCATGATGAGGCAGTGAACTGTGATTAGGCAGGGACGTGGGTCGTAAATAAAACAAAAATTGCTATCGATTTGTCTCTCATAGTGCCAGTTTCATTAATTAACATGATTTTAGTTTTGAACCTTGGGATTTTAATATGTACCTAGTTATGCTTTTTGCTTGCTTTTAGCCTCTCTGGTCGGCCGGACTGTAAACAGTATGCCTCGACTCTGGGTCTTTTTGTGACCAGTCTGGGATGGATGTGCAGGCACAGGAGAAAGGAATGTTATGGAATTGGAAAGTGTGCGCCTGTGATCAATGTACTTGTCCTGGTCCAGGCAGCTGTGGGGGATCGATTAGGGGGGAAAAGTCAATGAACAGACAGGTGTTTCATCTTACCTTAGGCAGAAACGGAGCTTAAAATTTTTTTTTTTTTTTTTCACGTGAGAGAAAGGAATTTGTTTATGATTAGTGCCGCTCTCCGAAGCGGGACGCTCATTCACGCTGGCTCCGTGACTTGGCAATTTAGTGTCGCTAGTAGAGGAACTAGTCGGTATGTAGTTTCCTGAGCATGTTGATCAGAGCGGAGCCACTGAACACCACCGAAGTGACCCTGCACTTGAGCGGCGTCTCCTTTGTTGGGATGCCTCATGACAGCGTGCTGCTGATTGCAGTGCTGCTGCCTTTTGAGCTGCAGTGCCGCTGGGCTGCGATCGGACAAATCTGGATGCAACAGTATATGGAGGAGCCTGAATGAGCGATGGGAGTGGGGGTGGGGTGGGGAGGGGGGAAATGCCATTGTGAACGCACGGAAGATGAGTCAGGGAAAAAAAGAAGAGTTTTAAAATCTGTTTATTGATTTGGTTTGATGTAATGTTACTGCTTTTAGGGTTGGATTTCCTTTGTGCGTGCGACGGTGTGCAAGGGGAGAGACAGCGAAAGGGAGAGAATGGTGAGGGGAGGGGGAGGATGGGATGGGGGTGGGGGTAGAGGAGTTTGGGGGATGAATGGGGAATTGTTGCCGTGGAGAGAAGTGGCAAGACGCGGAGAGTCCTTGACACGACACGGCCCGGGTTATGACAAGTGACTGAGGCTTTTGACAAGTGACCCCCCGACCCCTTTGCCCTTGCTGGGAAGTTGGTACGGTATGTCAGTCTGTGATCACAGACCGCCACTGACCCCCCCCCCCCCCCCCCCACACACACACACTCTTCCACCGCCCTGCTCCGCCTACCATCTCCCCCTTCCTTTGATAGACAGACAAACACGTAAACACAATTATGCATGCGCGTAGACTCATGCACACATACGCAAGCTCTTGTTTGCACACAAACACACGCGCGCTGTGCGCACACAGACACAGACACACACACAGACACACACACCAAACACACACGCACACACACAAACACACACACACACACACACACACACACACACACACACACACACAGCGCGCACGTACTAACATGATCAGACGCTGGGCGCACACGCCCATTCTTACTTGTAAATAACAAGACTAGACAAAACAGACAAACCTATTTTCTGATTCAGCATCTGTTCGTTCAAAACCCACTTAGTCATACGAGGTAAACATTGTCTGTAAAGGTTACAGGTCAGAAACGAAGTTGGTTGAGCTACTGTGCCGCCTGTATTTCCCCCCATCCCCCCCCCCCCCCCCGCCCATCCCCCCTCCCCCGTGCTCTATAATTAGTAACACCGTTTGATTGGTGCACGAAGCGATCGGTATACTCACAGTCGGCAGTCCCGGCGACCTAATGTGACGTGTCAGAAGGCAACCGCACGAAATCTAGGCCCCCAACGCCCACTTCCGTTTCCGGGGGGCGGAGGTCATCGTACAAGTCAGTCTCGTGACAAGGCGATGTCACAGTGTCTCCGGACCACGGCACGCGCCATGATGACCACTTCAGACTCCACTCCCCACCAGTAACTCCCATCCCCAACCTACCCCCTCCCACCCCACCCCGCCCCAATTCCCAACTCTCCTCTCCCTCTTCACATAATGTGTGTGACAAGCGGCCTTGAGTTAAGACCGTCTTCGCTCCCGTGCCATGGTTCTGTTTTTAACTCGGCTTCCAGCCCTTTTATGGCCTCTGCCGATCGTTTTGGTCGGTACACAGCCCCGACTTCACTCGGCTTCTCTGGCGTGTGTGTGTGTGTGTGTGTGTGTGTGTGTGTGTGTGTGTGTGTGTGTGTGTGTGTGTGTGTGTGTGTGTGTGTGTGTGTGTGTTGTGTGTGTGTGTGTGTGTCTGTGTGTGTGTGTGTGTTGTCTGTGTGTGTGTGTCTGTGTGTGTGTGTGTGTGTGTGTGTATGTTGTGTGTGTGTGTGTGTGTGTGTCTGTGTGTGTGTGTGTGTCTGTGTTGTGTGTGTGTGTGTGTATGTGTTGTGTGTGTGTATGTGTGTGTGTGTCTGTGTGTGGCTGTGTGTGTGTTTTACACAAAGTAGATGTGAGTGAGAGATTTGAAGAAAACAAGTATGTGATTGGATTGAGAGAGAGAGAGAGAGAGAGAGAGAGAAGAGAGAGAGAGAGAGAGAGAGAGAGAGAACGAACAAACGAACGAACGAATGTTGTTGTTTTTTTAATTGAGGGAGAGGAAAAAGCACAGGCTTCCCCCCCCCCCCCCCCCCCATCTTTTCCATTAAAAAAAAAAAGTAACAAAGAAAAGAAAAGAAAAAAAAAAGCGAATTCAAAAGTGAAGGAAGTATCTAAATAATGAAAGGAATACCGAACTGAAATACAAAATCGCAAACCAAAAATAATGGAAGCAACTTTTCAGGGGGAAAAAACCCCCTCTGGAAATACATTTAAAAAAAAGAAAAAAGAGGAGGGATGGATGTCAGTAAAAGGTTGGAAAGGTGAAGAGGATGTCGACGGAAGAGGTAGAGAAGGGGAAAGGAGAGAGTACAAAGGTAATGTTCAACATACATTTATACAAAGATGGCTGTACTCGATTCCACACACATAAATCATAAAAAATATATAAAACAAAACAAAAGTCAAATAATGTTATCATTCATCAAGACTGTTCAGAAAGTTTTGCATAAGTATGAGAACTAGTGTCTTTTGAAAACGTTCAGACTTGTATTTGCATGAAATGAAGACAGTATGTTATTCCGTAAACAACCACCAGAATGTAATGAGGCTAAATTTAAAAAGACCAATCCGTCATGGGCGTGCCTTAGTCGTGTTGACGTAACGAATCAGATTCGTTTCAGATATAATTTTCAGAGTTGGTGGGGCATGATGGGACATCACAATTATGAAACATGAAAATTGCTTCTTCTTCTTTTTCTATAAGTGAGTTTCCATTTTAGAGACAATAAGTCTAAACTTTTATAATCAGAGGGAGTTGCGGTAGAAGATTTCAGGAGAATTAACAGCCCGTCTGTGAAGACAGGAGAGCGGTTTTGATACGCTATCACTGGCCGAATCCCATAATGTAGAAGAGTAATGTAAATGAGATTCAATATGCGAAGTAAAAACAAACAAACAAAACGCACACACACACACACACACACACACACACACACACACACACACACACACACACACACACACACAGAGAGAGACAAGAAGAGGAGAGGGCGAAGAAGAGTAGAGACTACGACCATGGTCAAGACATGTAGTTTTAAAAGCAGGAATCTTTGGACAGAAGTTTACAGAACATGTGACATAAGGGACCGTGACACACTATTGTCTATAAGAACACCAAGGACTTGGTTGTGATGATCAACTTCCTCAACCACCTCATTATTTGTACAGACAGAGAGTTATAAGAAAGATTTTGACGCTTTTGCTTGGTGGTTATTATCAAATGTTTAGTTTTCTGAGATGGAGACTCATGTGATTGAGTTTGGAGAGAGAGAGAGAGAGAGAGAGAGAGAGAGAGGGGGGGGAGAGAGAGAGAGAGAGAGAGAGAGAGAGAGAGAGAGTTTTGAAAGAAAACAGAGGGAGTGGCTGTAGAGAAAGTGGGTGAAAAGAATGAAGGAAAGAAAGGAGGAGGTGGGAAGGGAGGGGATGCTGGGTGTGGGGTGTGGTCGCAGGAAGCTCAGGCCCGGTGCGTAATGTGCTCCATGTTTCACGCTTCTTCCACGCTGTTCCTGTTTTTGGTGGGTTCTGGTGACCGGGGCGATCCGTAAGATCTACGACGGTGCGAAGGCATACTTACCTGCACGCCCGTGTATATCCAAAACAGACAACGGACGCAGGGCCGGCTGTTTGTGGGCCCTGTTTCCCCCTACCACGTCGGAGGCAGGCCGGGCTTCATCATCCTTCCCCCCACTGTGCACACAAACAGACGGCAGGGGGGTTCCATTAGTCTGCAAATGACGACAGCGTTTGTCTGGGCCCAGGTGAAAGGAAGTGCAGTTTTCTTTTCATTCTTACCCCGCCCCCCCCCCCCCATCCCTACCACCCCGCCCCCTGCCCTCCTCCCTCTATCTCTTCATCTCTCTTCTGTCTGTCTGTCTGCTCTCTCTCCTCTCTCCTCTCTCTCTCTCTCTCTCTCTCTCACAAACACACGCGCGCGCGCGCGTACACACACACATACGCACGCACGCACGCACGCATGCACGTACGTGTAACACACACACACACACACACACACACACACACACACACACACGCACACACACTTTCCCCACAGCCTTTTTTTCTCTTTAGAACACATCTTTAAATGAGAGTCACATGGACTGGGTCATGTGCGTTCAAAGTGGGGTGTGGGCAGTGGAGAGTCTGACACTGATAAAGAGCGGCGATTAATGTCCCGCCGAACGATTAACGTCCCGTCGAGATGGAGCCCATTAAGGACAAATTGTTCACTCTGGGGCCCGTAAGGGACTTAGGCTGCCGGATTGTAATGTCCACGGGGCATGCCACCCTAACAAGTGGGTGTTTCATATGCCTTCACTCCGTTGAATGCAGAGGCGGAAGATGTGCATCGGGTTGGAAATGATGTGAAACCCATAGTTCAGACCAGTGTCAAAGACCTGTAGAAATAGGACTGGAACATGCAGACGGATAACAGACTCTTTCAAATCCGTCCAAACAAAGAGTTTTTACTACCTGCCTCTAGAGGCCGTAAAGAAGAAACAGTCTGAGGCTGATTACTCTCCGACTCTTTCTTTGTGCATCCATTCATACCTTTAAAAATGGTGAGAATAATCGCCTTGCAGCTTGGTGCGTACCACCCGCCGTGAAACATGTTCTTACAAAGTATTAGGACTAGC
>CM065715.1:17552541-17555041 GCA_033310375.1 Conus canariensis
ACATCAGTATTGATAACCTGTAGAAAGATACAAGAACAAAACATCAGTATTGATAACCTGTAGAAAGATACAAGAACAAAACATCAGTATTGATAAGCTGCTAGAAAGATACAAGAACAAAACATCATATTGATAAGCTGTAGAAAGATACAAGAACAAAACATCAGTATTGATAAGCTGTAGAAAGATACAAGAACAAAACATCAGTATTGATAAGCTGTAGAAAGATACAAGAACAAAACATCAGTATTGATAAGCTGCAGAAAGATTCAAGAACAAACATCAGTATTGATAAGCTGTAGAAAGATACAAGAACAAAACATCAGTATTGAAAGCTTGGGAAAGATACAAGAACAACATCAGTATTGATAAGCTGTAGAAAGATTCAAGAACAGGACATCAGTATTGATAAGCTGTAGAAAGATACAAGAACAAAACATCAGTATTTACAAGCTGTGAAAGATATCAAGAACAGGACATCAGTATTGATAAGCTGTAGAAAGATACAAGAACAGGACATCAGTATTGATAAGCTGTAGAAAGATTCAAGAACAGAACATCAGTATTGATAAGCTGTAGAAAGATACAGAACAAACATCAGTATTGATAAGCTGTAGAAAGATACAAGAACAAAACATCAGTATTATAAGCTGTAGAAAGATACAAGAACAAAACATCAGTATTAACTAAGCTGTAGAAAGATACAAGAACAAAACATCAGTATTGATAAGCTGTAGAAAGATACAGAGCAAAACATCAGTATTGATAAGCTGTAGAAAGATACAAGAACAAAACATCAGTATTGATAAGCTGTAGAAAGATACAGAGCAAAACATCAGTATTGATAAGCTGTAGAAAGATACAAGAACAGAGCAACTTGCCTGTAGAATGGACGGAAGAAAAAAGAGGAGCGACGTTGTTTTGAGTACGTTACCGGGGAGCAGGATCTATATTGAGCGTGGAGGTTTATTTATAGTATTAACGATAGGACTGAATTAACTCTGATGGAATTGAGGCCAGACAAACAGCCTGAGTGGGAATTACAAATCAGGACTTTCGTTCACACACACACACACACGCACACACACACACACACACACACACACACACACACACACACACACACAACACACACACTGTGGACAAACACACTGAACAAATACGGTGCACAGCGCGCGCGCACGCGCACACACACACACACACACACACACACACACACACACACACACACACCACACACCGCACACACGCACGCACGCACGCACGCACACACACAGCACGCGTCTCTTTATACCCCTTCGTATCCCCTCCCCTTTAATCATCTCCCATTCCCACCCGGCCCACCCAACTCCCATGTTGAACGCATAGTTAAGTTTTTGCTTGATCGATTGATCGAAGCACGAAAAGTAAGAAATGACCATTGATGACGTTCTCTGTTCTTCTCACTGGTTTACTTCGATTTGTTAATTTCTTGCGTTCAGAGAAGGTGGGAACCGTCTGATTCGTTGTTCTCAGTCCGCTGCTAGGTGGCATAGCAGCGAACACCAAGGTAGAGGTGGCAGCTCTCTTTTGAGGGACACTGATGTGCGAGGTCAGTGTCAGGCGGCGCAGCGAACTTTCCAGCCATATGGGTGACGACGGGTCTAGTCTGTGTCACCGGGGGACGATTCCTGGAGATGTGGGGCGATCGGCGATGGAGCGCTCCTGCCTGACTACGATTACCGTGGCCTGGAATACCATGCTTTCCAATCGGGCATGGGGACACCCCTCACGGGGTCGGGCTGAAAATCTGCCCTCTCGGCGTAAGTCTACGTGGACCGCAGAATACAAAAGGGACTCGTGCAGCTTCAATGACCAACCGCACCACGAACATCTCTTAAATCCAATGACACCAAAGACTACCGTGAATGAAAGACATGTCCCTAAAAGCTTTCGCTATGAGGACGTAAATCTCAACTATTTTCGCTCCAGCGACTTTCGTCCCGCTCCCTCTTTGAGGCGGCCTCACGCGGCACAGGACCATCGCCTCCCGGCCTCCCGAGCACAAAGAGGGCCGCCTAGTGACCCGGAAGACAACCGGTTGGGGGGGAGGGGGGGGGGGGGGGGAGGGGGGCGAAGTACACCGACGTCCATATTGTCGGCTGACCAACACCCGAATGTGAACGAAAGTTCACAAGGAACCAGAGCTCAGAGAACGACCGACGACGGCTTATTAACCACACGGAACTCACCCACTACTGTCAGCGACAACTACCGTCACAGAGCATGCAGACTTGAGTTTGCGAGTGCTGAAGGGCCTCAGACCAGTAGGACGTAAATCTCGCCCATCACCCTTCGTTGTATCCAGTTTGTAACCTTCGTGCTTGCCTCTGCAACACATCAAGGAAATCTTGCCCAAGCATGCGTGGTTTTTATTTTTATTTTTTATTTCAACTTGTTTGTGGAAGGAATTTCTTTGATTTGTTTCGGCTCATGGCATAGCGGAAGGCATGTCTGATCG
>CM065715.1:17560041-17602541 GCA_033310375.1 Conus canariensis
AGCAGTATGTTAATCTGACAGTAAATGGTTTTCAGTCACAGAGAAGAGAGAGGAGAGAGAGAGAGAGAGAGAGAGAGAGAGAGAGAGAGAGAGAGAGAGAGAGAGACTCAGACGGAGATAGGCACAGAGAGAGAGAGGAGAGAGAGAGACTCAGACGGAGATAGGCAGAGAGAGAGAGAGAGAGAGTGAGGAGAGAGAAGGAGAGATGAGAGAGCTGCGGAATCAGTGAATGTTGCGGGTAAATGATGATGAAGTGGGGAAGAAGATGAGAAGGCAGACACAAGGAAGTAAAACATGGGAGGATAAGGGTGAAAAGGTAATGTGTGGAGAGAAACGTTTCTAAGGGGAAAGGTGGAGAGAGAGAGAGAGAGAGAGGAGAGAGAGAGAGAGAGAGAGAGAGAGAGAGAGAGAGAGCGATGGTGGCCCAACTTCAAAGGATAATTTCGTTTTCTGCCTTTTCACTGCCGCACTTCGGGAAGCTTACAGACCGGAAATACGCCCAGGGCATGCTCACCTACGGCTCCCTTCATGTCAGAGTACGTTGCGGTATTTTTTTTTTTCTTTCTTTCTTTTTTTCTCTCTCCGACAAACCCACCATATTTATAGGCCTACTCCCCAACAGTGTACCGACGTTCACTAGTTGTCCAGATTCATGACGTTGTCAGGGAAAGAAGCGGGCGGTCAGACAACGACTGTACTTGATTTGCCCTCCACCACGTCAGTAAAATTGGACTGAAGGTAGGAACGGCGTCCAATGCGATAGTCTTAATGTTTTGATAGTCCGATGTTTGAGTACTCCGACGTGACAGTGATCGCGGCTTTGCTATAATCTGACCTGGCGAACGTTCGGACACAACTCAAAAGAAAAGAAACCATTGCCAAATGACTCGAATATGAAGAGCAAAGGACGGGTGGGACAGATGGAGAGGGAGTGAGGCATGCAGGTTTTGTATAAACCGAGTTTTCACCTTACAAGATGAATTTCACTGTTTTCTCATTTCAGTCTTGTATTATCGGGAAGTCTGTGACATGGGATGGCATTGTAATGTATGAATGATGAAAAAGAGTCACTGAATGAGGCTTTTTTGCACTCAGCCATGTAGCGTGTACACGCGCGCGCGCGCGCGCGCGCACACACACACCACACACACACACACACACACACACACACACACACACACACACAGTTTAACGACATCGATTTGCTTTGTTACACTCGGGAGTGACATTTCCTCTCAACATGTCTTGATAATTGTCCTCTGTCCGAGCATGCGGATGTAATGATATATTTATAGCAGACTGAAAACGTTCACTTTTCGTACTTATTTTCAGGGAACAGTGTGATTAACACTTAGTCTAGTGTTTAGGATGCGACATACAGAAAGACAGCCTCTGCTCATGGTGTATAAAAACCATGATCAGCATGTTGAAATCGACTTCAGTATAAAAACTGGGAGCATAATTCTAGCCCACTGATCCACCAGAAGTCAGACTTAAACGCTGGGAGCATAATTCTTGTCCTCTGACCCACCAGAAGTCAGACTTAAACGCTGGGAGCATAATTCTTGTCCTCTGGTCCACCAGAAGTCAGGCTGAAACACTGGGAGCATAATTCTTGTCTACAATCCAACAGAAGTCAGACTTAAACACTGGGAGCATAATTCTTGTCCTCTGGTCCACCAGAAGTCAGACTTAAACACTGGGAACATAATTCTTGTCCTCTGTTCCACCATAAGTCAGACTTAAACACTGGGAGCATAATTCTTGTCCTCTGACCCACCATAAGTCAGACTGAAAATCTGTAGGTCCCAGGCAGATGTGTAAAGGTTAGGTTAAAGTCCACAAGTTAAGGTTAAAGTTAAAGTCCAAAGCCCAAGGGTCATAGGGGCAGTGTGTTGCTGATAAAGTACATTTTGAATTAATCTACCGAGGATATCCAATAAGGAATCCAGAAGTACTGGAACTTTTCTTCCCATCTCAGACACCAGTCTCTTAAAGTCTGCTCTACCGAAGGCACCCGACGCTAGTTCCACCTAGATCTTTAGATCATGCATGGCGAGTGGTTCAGGATATCCACGTACACCAACGGGCGGTTTTTAAAAACGTGGCGCCTGTCTGTAAGTTGTGTTTTGAATTAACGCTTTTCAAGTTAGCATGGTGAGACCGAGGATAGGGCACTCCAGACTCAAACACCACATGTTCACAAAATTCCACATCGGCGAGTCTTCAGGGTGCCCGTGCGGTACAGCCCCAATGACTGTGGGGCACTTCCTGCAGGACAGTCCAACACATCAAAAGCTACCTGGCCTGCTGACACATCGACGAGGGAGAAGCTCTGTGGATCTCTGGAGGGCCTCCGCCGTACAGCAGCCTTTGTCAGTGCTTCTGGGGTTCCTGTCTGAGTGAACGAAGAAAAAGAATAAATGCTTAAAGATTATTTCAGAAGGGATACAAGGAGTTAAAGAATTTAGTAACCGGGTTGACCCACCAAGAGGCCTGATACTGAGCAGAGAGACACAGCTAAGACGTGTGATGAGCAGAGAGACACAGCTAAGACGTGTGATGAGCAGAGAGACAGAGCTAAAACGTGTGATGAGCAGAGAGACACAGCTAAGACGTGTGATGAGCAGAGAGACACAGCTAAGACGTGTGATGAGCAGAGAGACACAGACGTGTGATGAGCAGAGAGACACAGACGTGTGATGAGCAGAGAGACACAGACGTGTGATGAACTGAGAGACACAGACGTGTGATGAGCAGAGAGACACAGACGTGTGATGAACTGAGAGACACAGACGTGTGATGAACTGAGAGACACAGACGTGTGATGAGCAGAGAGACACAGACGTGTGATGAACTGAGAGACACAGACGTATAGAAACACAGACGTGTGATGAGCAGAGAGACACAGACGTGTGATGAGCAGAGAGACACAGACGTGTGATGAGCAGAGAAACACAACTAAGACGTGTGATGAGCAGAGAGACACAGCTAAGACGTGTGATGAGCAGAGAGACACAGCTAAGACATGTGATGAGCAGAGAAACACAACTAGACGTGTGATGAGCAGAGAGACACAGACGTGTGATGAGCAGAGAGACACAGACGTGTGATGAGCAGAGAACACAACGACGTGTGATGAGCAGAGAAACACAACTAAGACGTGTGATGAGCAGAGAAACACAACTAAGACTGTGATGAGCAGAGAGACACAGCTAAGACATGTGATGAGCAGAGAGACACAGCTACACAGCTAGCGTGTGATGAGCAGAGAGACAGAGCTAAAAGGTGTGATGAGCAGAGAGACACAGACGTGTGATGAGCAGAGAGACACAGACGTGTGATGAGCAGAGAGACACAGACGTGTGATGAGCAGAGAGACACAGACGTGTGATGAGCTGAGAGACACAGTTAAGACGTGTGATGAGCTGAGAGACACAGCTAAGACGTGTGATGAGCTGAGAGACACAGCTAAGACGTGTGATGAGCAGAGAGACGCAGCTAAGACGTGTGATGAGCAGAGAGACACAACTAAGACGTATGATGAGCAGAGAGACACAACTAAGACGTGTGATGAGCAGAGAGACACAGACGTGAGATGAGCAGAGAGACACAGACGTGTGATGAGCAGAGAGACACAATTAAGACGTGTGATGAGCAGAGAGACACAGCTAAGACGTTTGATGAGCAGAGAGACGCAGCTAAGACGTGTGATGAGCAGAGAGACACAGACGTGAGATGAGGAGAGAGACACAGACGTGTGATGAGCAGAGAGACACAACTAAGACGTGTGATGAGCAGAGAGACACAGACGTGAGATGAGCAGAGAGACACAGATGTGCGATGAGCAGAGAGACACAACTAAGACGTGTGATGAGCAGAGAGACACAGACGTGTGATGAGCAGAGGGACACAGACGTGTGATGAGCAGAGAGACACAGACGTGTGATGAGCAGCAACACACAACTAAGACGTGTGATGAGCAGAGAGACACAACTAAGACGTGTGATGAGCAGAGAAACACAGACGTGTGATGAGCAGAGGGACACAGACGTGTGATGAGCAGAGAGACAGACGTGTGATGAGCAGAGGGACACAGACGTGTGATGAGCAGAGAGACACAACTAAGACGTGTGATGAGCAGAGAGACAGACGTGTGATGAGCAGAGGGACACAGACGTGTGATGAGCAGAGAGACAGACGTGTGATGAGCTGAGAAACACAGACGTGTGATGAGCAGCAACACACAACTAAGACGTGTGATGAGCAGAGAGACACAGACGTGTGATGAGCAGAGACACAGACGTGTGATGAGCAGAGAGACACAGACGTGTGATGAGCAGCAACACACAACTAAGACGTGTGATGAGCAGAGAGACACAGACGTGTGATGAGCAGAGAAACACAGACGTGTGATGAGCAGAGAGACACAGACGTGTGATGAGCAGAGGACACAGACGTGTGATGAGCAGAGAGACACAGACGTGTGATGAGCAGAGAGCACAGACGTGTGACTAGCAGAGAGACACTGCTAAGCCGCGTGGTTAGGGTTGTATTTTCCATGTGCTCCATCCCGTTGTGGATTCTTGTTTTCGTGTAGATGAATTATCAGCGGAATACGAGGAATCAGCAGCGTCTAGCATACTTCTCAGGTGTCATGGGATGAGTGATTGGTCGGACGATCGGCCACGTCGGGCTATCATCACACCGTGGTATCCTTTCAGACAGTTTGTTACATCCGACTGTTGTCGCTTGGGACTACCGCCACGTCGGACACAATGTCTGGATCAGAAGGGTCCCACTGTGGGGTGGTTTGTTAGTGGGACCGTTCAATGCTCGGCTTCTGATCTGTTGGGCTGTTTGAGCGTGCCGCTGACAAGAACTTGACGGGACAACGAGGCGCAGTGTGTGTGTGTGTGTGTGTGTGTGTGTGTGTGTGTGGTGGTGGTGAGAGAGAGAGAGAGAGAGAGAGAGAGAGTGCGTGCGTGCGTGCGTGTGTGGCGGGCGCGCGTGTGTGTATGTGCACGTGCCAAAGGACATACATATTTAAAACTAGGTGAATGGCGTGGGTGAAGTGTGTCAATCATTACAAATTTCTGCCAGCTGAACCACTCTTTGGTGTGTCTGTAATATTAGCAATTGTGGTGTTGGTATTGGCAGTTATAGCGCTGATGACGGTGCACTGGCATCGGAAGTTTGTATTGCCAGTGGCTGTGAATGTGATTGTGTTAGTATTGGCATTCCTAGTGCCAGTGATGGTGCTTGTAGTGGTGAGTGATAATGATGGTTGCACGGGAAAAAAATGGCCTAAATAATTGGTGGTTGTGTGAAACTAACAGCAGAAGCAGCAGCAGCGAGAGAGAGAGAGAGAGAGAGAGAGAGAGAGAGAGAGAGAGAGAGAGAGAGAGAGAGATCATGTTTCTCGGAACTGTTGCGCTGAGAATTTTATCACAGCCAGGGTGAAAGCTGAGGGTAAAAAAAAAAGAAAAGAAAAGAAAGAAAAAAAAAGTGGAGATGGTGACTTAGTGTGACAAGTAGCTTAAGATAGAAGAATGAACCCTAGCAGGGGAGAGAGGGGGGAGGGAATGTGGGTGATCTGATAAGAGCAGGGTGGGGTCAAGTCATTAACTTCGTGGACGACGGTTATTGCTGTGCGGACACACACACTGTCATGTGGTAGGTAATGACAGCGCCTGGGGACACGAGGATTGTAGCACACCACTAACAGGGCTGTACAGTTGCCACGGTGCCAAGTGTGTGTGTGTGTGTGTGTGTGTGTGTGTGTGTGTGTGTGTGTGTGTGTGGTGAGAGAGAGAGCGAGCGAGAGAGAGAGAGAGAGAGAGAGCATGCTTGTGTGCATGCATGTGCACACACCCTGAGCCTGAGCGCCCTGTTCAATCGGTAATTTCAACAGGCAACACCGCTTGTTGAAACTTAGACGCTGAACTGCTGCCATTGAAACTAAAAATATCCATATTGATTGAAACGGGTAACAAATAATGAGAGTCTTTGAAACTGGTTAGAACTGCAAGGCATTAGCAGTGGAAATTCGTTTGCTTAGAATTGAAAGAGAATTTGGAGAGAGAGAGAGAGAGAGAGAGAGAGAGAGAGAGAGAGAGAGAGAGAGAGAGAGAGAAAGAGAGAGGAGGAGGTAAGAGATAGGAGGGAGGGAGTGAATGGAGGGAATGTGGGTTGGGGTTAAAAGAGAGATGAAGCGAGAGAGAGAGAGTGAGAGTGAGAGAGAGAGAGATGCATTGGACAAGAGTTGAAAGGAAGGATGTGGAGAGAGGTAGAAAAATAAGAGACGCGGTGATGAAAGAAAAGAGGGGGGAGGGGGGGGGGGGAGTAGGACGAACGTGTCACGGAGCGGATAGGGACCCGGGATTGGGTATTTGTGCGGTGAACGCCAGCTTTGGTGCATAATCAGTGCGGGTTGGCAGGTCCAAATTGGTAGGACAGCCTGGACAGCGAAAGGGAATGTGAAAGGCGGACTGGGTGAACTCTACTCTCTCACCCCTGTTTCCACAGTCGAGTCTTGTCAGTCGGTCCTGCTTTGGACCTGCCGTCAGGGCGTGACCCGGCTAACTAGGCGTGCCCTTCCTCCCTTCCCCCCTCACCCCCACTCCACCACCCCCATTCAGGCCCTCGCCGAGTGTGGAAGGGGGAAGCCCTGCCCGAGTTCGGAAATTCCGTTGACGCACACCATTAGCCGAGAGCGTTGCACGTAACTTCAGATGATAGCGCTTGTTACAGTGGGCTAGTTTGCCAGCATCACTTTAAAACGATAATCCAATAAACGCACACATGCTCTTTTTCAAACACGCTCAAGAACCCTTGCACGCATGCTCGTACACACACACACACACACACACACACACACGCACACACGCACGCACGCACGCACGCACGCACGCACGCACGCACGCACGCACGCACACACACACACACACACAGAGTTTAAGATGATAGATTCCATTTTGTTCTGTTCACGTACGCACACATGCACGCTCCCACGCACGCACTCAGGCACGCACGCACGCTGTAGATGATAAATTCCATCGTGTCCTGTTCTTATGAAGTGTGTTAACTCACTAGACTGACAGGGGATGATTACTTGCAATCATAAACACGCAAAGGAAAAAGGAGAAGAGAGGAAAATGTCACCCATAATTAACAGTGTGTGTGTTGTGTGTGTGTGTGTGTGTGTGTGTGTGTGTGTGTGTAGGCGCGCGCGAGAATAACCGAGTGACAGACAGTGGAGACAGGAGCGAAAGAGTTCATTGTCAGATTTGACATTTTGAATTTGACTTTATATAGAGGTCTTCACGCTGTTCCCATTCACGACCACGACTGTTTCTTTTTTGCCCCTCCATTTTTCAGAGACCATCTCGGTTCTGATTTTTTTTTTGTCTGTGTTAATGTGTAGGCCAAGATCCGCTTGTGAGGGCTCGCCCGCGGCTGAAGGTTTATCCGTCCAGCTGGTCCTTCCTTATCTAGATACTGAGGTCATTTGAGAGTGAGTCATAGCTTGCAACAACACCAGAAGACTACCAGGCTATTCCCAGAGCGTGTGCGGTCCGTCATGAATCTGCTAGCCTGATTTCTTCTGTTGACAGTTCAGAATGGTCGCTTGTGTAGCTTTGGCTGAAGTGTGAAGCTACCGGTTGTTTTGTTTGGAGAATGTTTTACCTGCGGTCGTAGGTCGTGCTGTGCAGTATTGTGCTTGTAAGCCTACCTCTTCCATAGGCCTTATAGGTGTCTCAGCATTTGAGGCAATTACTCAGGTAGATTATACTACTGGATGTATGTTCCAGTTTAGTTACATGTGAGGCGGTTTCTGATCGCGAACTTTATTGTATTGTATGCTGTTGGTGAACGCGATTATCTACGTCTGCGTGAGCTGCTTCTTACAGATGCAGCAGTTTCTGCGGATGTTTAAACATAGTCCTTCGGGGTATTATCACTTTGGGAGGGAGTCGGTGAGATCGTAGAACAAATGACAGAATCCTCAAGCTTGTCGGGTTCGTTTCACTTACAAGTCGGGGTAATGATGGTGAGAGTAACGTTGTCTCGGCCAGAAGCTATTGAGGACAAGTTGTTCTCAGAGAGAAACCTGTAGGCCCATGGAGTCGGGTTGGTTTGATGGCAGATTGTTGATTGCAAATTGAAGTGTGCATTGAAGCCAGAGATTGGTGTTTTGTCCTAAGCAGGAAGATATAACGAGAGTCACAATGCTTGGAAAGACTCCTGTTTGCAGAGTCTTCAGGGGGAAGGCGGGGCAGAATCCGTTTCAAGGGCTCCCGGACAGCGGTCCTTCCTGCAGGGATGTCGGCCAGTTCGCCCCACATCCCCCCGGCTGAAGGATACCAGGAACAGCAGATTGCAGAAGCAGGGATATCTACAGTCCCTCAAGGTCATAAGCAGGCACTATGCAGAAGCATGGATACCTACAGTCCATCAAGGTCATAAGCAGGAACTAAATTCTATCGCCCCATCTCTAAATAGAGGCCCACTGTCGAAGTGGCCCACAATGAAGTTTTTAACCGACTCACGAACCGTAGGAACACAGCCATTGAGATAGAGCACAGCAAGCACATCAGCTTGCAACCATAGTACTGCAGATTGCAGGCTGCGTCCTCGTGGGAATTCGGGGGCTATTTCAGTCCAGAGAACTCCCCCACATTCTGGGAGTATTGTTGCAGTAGCTTCCTCTTTTCTTCCCCTCTCTTTGACTCTGCCTTAAAAAAAAAAAAAGTCTGTTGTTACTGTTGTCTCCTGTTTTCCTTTCAGGTTTTGCGGACCATTGTCCGGTCTTTACTTTAGAAACTCTTGAACATCTTTTTCCGATTTAAAAAGAAAAAGACATTTCAGTTGTAATGTGGCGGCTGAGTAGTGAAAATTTGACACACTGTCCAGATTGGACACTCGCTGTCCTAGTCTGCAGTGCGTCATTGTCCATATGAGGTTTGTTTGTTTGTTTGTTATGGCATTTCCATTTTCTGAACCTTTTTTTTTTCCTTCTGGAATCTTGGGGTTAGAAATCAAGAGAGATGCCAGGTATTCCTTAGACAGCCTAGTTTTATTTGTCTTAGAAGTCGTCAGTGGTTTAGCCTTCATGTCGTAAATTGCTGTTGTTGTTGATTTCTTTTGCATGACGTCGTTTTTTTTTTTTTTTAATGTTCTGAGCCGTTCAGATGGTGGTGTTTTCCCCCCTGTTTGAGGTTGACAGCCCTGAAGAAGTACGTGTGGTCAGCTGGGTGATACCAATAAAAACTATGAACGGCAGGCTGCCGGAAAGCCCTTGACCCTTATAAGGAGCAGACCGTCAGCAGAGATACTCACATGGTGAGGGAGGGAGGCAGGATTTGGACTGGGATATGTATCTCCTGCACATGGATGTAGGTTGGCAGACACGTCTGAACTGAGTTCTCAGCTAAAGGCTGTGCTTGCTATCTCCAAGGTTGGTGAACAAGTAGAATTCAGGCTTGGTGGAGGGAATGAACATAGAATGTTACGTGCATTGAATCGTATCCGTCGCTAAGGCTTTGCATGCTACCTCCAAGGTTGTTGGACAAGTAGAATTCAGGCTTGGTGGAGGGAATGAACATAGAATGTTACGTGCCTTGAATCGTATCCGTCGCTAAGCAGCCAACTCTCCTTCAAGATTTTTCAAGTCCCTGAAGAACGGGGACGTGCTCCTGCTAGTGTGGGGGTTATTCGTTGAAGCCAACAGCCCTCCGCAGCGAGGCGAACTGTTGACTTCACCGAGTGCAATAGGTCTTGGACCTACCCTACCCTGTCAGTCACGCTGCTGCTTTATTGACTGACCCTCCCGAGAGTGAGCAGCCTCCTCGGCCAGTTGCCTGCCACCTCCGTCGTGTGATGGCGACAGGGTGGGGGTTAGGGGCAGCCCGTTGCCAATCGTCTGCTCAGTGATCAGCCTCCCCATTGATTGATTGCTTGAGCCGTTGGTCTGGCGGAGTGCGAGTTGCGTTATGTTTTCTGCTCGTGCTTGCAACATCGCTGGTGGATCCTCCCTCCCACCCCCCTACAATGGATTGGGGGTATCTGTATTCAGAAATGTTTGCCGGGGCTTGCTTCTTCTTCTTCTGGCTGGTGAAAGGAATGACATGCTCAGAGGACACCCGATTATAATGGATATTGGATTTGTGGCGAAGAGAGAACGGCGTGTTTTTGTTAAGTGATTCGTTGAAATCGAATGCTGAGAGAATAGAATGTTGTTCTCCGTCTCGTTGCTTTCCCCCTCTTCCCAGTCTCTTCCCATCTGTGTGTGTGTGTGTGTGTGTGTGTGTGTGTGTGTGTGTGTGTGTGTGTGCGTGTGTGTGTGTGTGTGTGTGTTGTGGCAGGAGAGAGAGAGAGAGAGAGAGAGAGAGAGAGAGAGAGAGACAGAAGACAGAAGACAGACAGACAGACAGACAGACAGGTTGCGCTCCTTTGTGTTCTCATGTGCACAGGCATGAGAGAAAGAAAGGGCGAGCATGCGAACGCATTCTGCAGCGCATATTGGCCCGTCATGTTGATTTGCAGCAGTTCTTTTGTGTTCCTGTCACACACACACACACACACACACACACACACACACACACACACACACACACACACACACACGAACCCAAGATTCATCAACTCTCCATCCAATTCTGAAACCACCGGAGACAGGGTCTTGGGAGGGAAGGTGATTTGTGAGGGTGAACTGGAGGTGGGACTGGAGTAGAAAGCGTTCGATGCGTGTTTAGGCAAGCTGAATTAACGCGAGTGTGTGTGTGTGTGTGTGTGTGTGTGTGTGTGTGTGTGTGTGTGTGGTGTGTGTGTGTGTGGAGAGAGAGAGAGAGAGAGGGAGGGAGAGGGGTATCGTGTGTTTAGCACAATTTCAGCTTTGTTGCGGGAATGGCGTTTTTTCTTCCCTCCTCCACAAGAGAATTAAGCTGAGAGCTCATTTATAAAGTGCCAGCAGTGTAAACTAACGCCGCTGTCGTCATGCCCTGCAGATGTGCAGGCATACAGCTGTAGTGGGTAGACTGCCGCTACAGGGGTCTTTAAATAATGTATATATGTTGTGTGTGTGTGTGTGTGTGGTGTGTGTGTTGTGTGTGTGTTGTGTGTGTGTGTGTACAAGAAATAAAAACAACAGTTTTTTCATGTCTTCAGACTTCTTTACATTTTGACCAATTTTCGCTGGTTGACAGCTTCCTCAGGTCAGGGTGCAGTGATAAGAGCTTCACGTCCAGTAAAAAGACATATCATTTACAGTGAATTTCTATTCAGGTAATCTCATTTTACCCGATTTTTACCTGGTTTTACCTGAACAGACATTCACCGTGAATGATATGTCCATTTTACTTGATGTGAAGCTTTTATCACTGTACCCTGACCTGAGGAAGCTGTCAACCAGCGAAAATATGTCAAAAATGTAAAGAAGTCTGAAGACATGAAAAGACTGTTGTATTTATTCTTGTATTTTACCGTCTCCAGTTTTTAACTACAGTTTATTTTACAAGGTGCGGAGCCTTTGAGATCAAGAGAGCGTTATTTTTTAACGATATATATAATTTGACCACAGAGAAGTAGTACTATATCTGTAAGTCATGGTTATATTGTGGGTTGTCATGGTATTCGTTGTGTGGGAACGCACAGGGGCTGCTGTCGATGTTGTATGACATTTCTGAACAGAATGTGTAACTTGACTAACCGTCCCTGGCTTTTACGGAGCTGAGCCCCACTGAGCATGCTGTGTGCTCAGTTTGAGTTTATCCGTTCAGGATTGTGTTTACACCACAGTGAGTAGCATCTGGGGTCGTGATAAATCGTGTGACTATCTGTTCAGAAGTTGGAAGCTCAGTAACCAAAACTGCCGCATTTAAAAGATTTTTTTTTTTTAATTTTTTTTTTTTAAAAGAAAGAAAAGGGGTTAGTTACCGCCAAGGACACAGACAAACAGATTACAGGACAAAATATAAGGCATTTCGACCTCTTGGGTCATCTTCAGGCAAAAACAAACCACATTTGGGACAGTGAAAACGAAGAACGAGAAACCACTAACCTTCTCATTATTCGGCGCAAAATGGCTGTTGGATGAAAACGAGGCCGTTAAGGAGGGGATCATGGAAGTTGAAGTAGTAATGATGACCGTGATCATAATGGTATTAATGGCAATAATAGTGATAATGGTGGCATTGATGAAAACGTATGTAATACGAGGAGGGATACTGGTAAAGGGGGTTTGTTTTAAAAAAAAAAAAAAAAAGGGGGGTGGGTGGGGGATGGGGTGTGTGTGTGTGTGTGTGTGTGTGTGTGTGTGTGTGTGTGTGTGTGTGAAACAGTGGCATTTTGTTTGTTTTGTAATTGTTGATTAATGGTATGATATGTTAGTGACGGTAGATTATGGTGGATTGATAATAGTGCTTAGTGGTAAGGAATAGAAACGATGAAAAAAAACAAACCAAAAAAAAAAAACAAACAAAAAAAACAACTAATTTTGTAAACATAAAGCTAAAATCACCAAGACAGTTCCTCCGCCCCTGACTCCCAGGCAGACTTATTTGACGTTCGTCTTATGGTGTCGGCGACTTTTACCCAGTTGTTGCGGATTCCCATTGTGGAAATGGACCTGTGTGGTCCATTCATCGCGGTGTTGGGTTTGCCATTTTGCTGGCCATCCCGATAAGCGACTTATCCAAACACTGTCCACCTCACATCTATGATACGCGTTCACTGTCTGTCTGTCTGTCTCTATCTCTGTCTCTCTCTGTGTCTCCGTCTCTCTCTCTCTGTGCGTGCGTAAATGTGTGTGTGTGTGTGTGTGTGTGTGTGTGTGTGTGTGTGTGTGTGTGTGTGTGTGTGTGAGCGCGCGCGCACACACGCGTGTGTATGTGTGGAATTAGTCCCCATGAATTAGTTGGGATGTCTTTGTTTGTTTGTTTGTTTTTTTATTTGCTACATCATGTGCTCGATTAATTTTCCTCATTTTCTAATTCATATTTCTGCTTTTTGCAACAATGATGCATTACCCCCATGTCATTAAGACTTGCTGTCAATGACATTAAAATGGTCAAAGCGTCTCTCTGTCTCAGTCTTTCTCTGTGTCTGTCTGTCTGTCTCTTCTTTCTTTTTTTTTCTTTTTATTTCTTTTTTCTTTTCTTTTTTTGTACTTTTATCATCCTAGAAGCGGCTTACGCGGTCAGTTTAACCATTGCACAACAGGCTTACTCCCCCCCCCCCCCCCCCCCCCCCCCTTTTTTTTTTTTTAAATTTTTTTTATTTCTGGCCATGCTCTACTCTGCAGAGCAAACACGTCCCGTTTACATTTCATCAGCCCGTGTGTGCACTTAGCAGCGGCCGGGAGGTGGGCAGCTAACAGATTTGAAACAGCCCCTCCTTCTTTGATTGCCAGAGGGTTCCGTGGAACTGCCGTCATTAGGACGAGAAGAGGAGTTAGGGAGCTGAAGTGGTCAGCTAAGAGATTGCATAGGGGCAGCGTTTGTTGGTCTCCTCGAGTTTTTGTAGTAATTACCGATCGAATTGCATTATGCCAAATGTTGTGCTTGTCACAGGACCTGTTTTTGTTGTTGTTGTTGTTTTGTTTTTGTTTTTGTTTTTGTCCCATGATGGATAACCTAAAGTGCACGCATTGAAACACACACACATACGCACGCACGCAAGCACGTACACGCACGCACACACACACACACACACACACACACACACACACACACACACACACACACACACAACGCACACACCACACACACTCACTCTCATTCACTCACTCACTCACCACATGTGCCCCCCCCCCCCCCCCCCCCCTCAAGGATACTGCACACATACTTTCATACACACATACAGACACGCATCCATACTTGCACACAGGAACACACACACACACACACACACACACACACACACACACACACACACACACACACACACAGAGGTAGCACACACAAAGGAGCAGCAGCAGAGAACACGACGAAAAAGAGGCGTAGCATCAGCTTAGGCAGTTCCTAAGGTTACGTCTTCCAACGAGACCTGTGTAGCTTACCAAATCCCCGTGTGGCAGAGGTCGCGCCGCCACCTTCCGCCCTGAGAGCCATAGATCTAGTCACTTACCTCCCCGCGTGCCACTCGGCTATGGCTTGTTCGGGCACACAGCCACCAACCAACCAACACGGGGGGGGAGGGGGGGGGGGGGCATCAGTTTGCCTAGTGCACTGTGAGCCAGGATTCCCAACCATCTGTTGTGTTGTGTAGACATCCCCACCCCCACCCCCAAGCGTCTCCACCACTCCTCTGCCCCCACCCTCAGCCCTCCTCTTCCCCTCCCCCCTCCCCCCCCTCCCTCTCCATCTGTCTTCTTTCCGCTTCTCTTTTCTTCTTCCTACCTGTGTTTGTGTTCCCATCTGTCTCACCTTTCTGACAGTAAGCGAAGGTTGTGTTACTTGTGTTCTCTTCTGTCTCACCTTTCTCACCACAGTAAGCGAAGGTTGTGTTACTTGTGTTCCCTTCTGTCTCACCTTTCTGACCACAGTAAGCGAAGGTTGTGTTACTTGTGTTCTCTTCTGTCTCACCTTTCTACCACAGTAAGCGAAGGTTTGTGTTACTTGTGCTCCTTCTGTCTCACCTTTCTCACCACAGTAAGCGAAGGTTGTGTTACTTGTGTTCCCTTCTGTCTCACCTTTCTGACCACAGTAAGCGAAGGTTGTGTTACTTGTGTTCCCTTCTATCTCACCTTTCTGACCACAGTAAGCGAAGGTTGTGTTACTTGTGTTCCCTTCTGTCTCACCTTTCTGACCACAGTAAGCGAAGGTTGTGTTTACTTGTGTTCCCTTCTGTCTCACCTTTCTCACCACAGTAAGCGAAGGTTGTGTTACTTGTGTTCCCTTCTGTCTCAACTTTCTCACCACAATAAGCGAAGGTTGTGTTGCTTGTGTTCCCTTCTGTCTCACCTTTCTCACCACAGTAAGCGAAGGTTGTGTTGCTTGTGTTCCCTTCTGTCTCACCTTTCTCACCACAATAAGCGAAGGTTTGTGTTGCTTGTGTTCCCTTCTGTCTCACCTTTCTGACCAGTAAGCGAAGGTTGTGTTTCTTGTGTTCCCTTCTGTCTCGCCTTTCTCACCACAGTAAGCGAAGGTTGTGTTACTTGTGTTCCGTCTGTCTCACCTTTCTGACCACAGTAAGCGAAGGTTGTGTTACTTGTGTTCCCTTCTGTCTCACCTTTCTGACAGTAAGCGAAGGTTGTGTTACTTGTGTTCCCTTCTGTCTCACCTTTCTGACAGTAAGCGAAGGTTGTGTTACTTGTGTTCCTCTTCTGTCTCACCTTTCTGACCACAGTAAGCGAAGGTTGTGTTACTTGTGTTCCCTTCTGTCTCACCGTTCTGACCACAGTAAGCGAAGGTTGTGTTACTTGTGTTCTCTCTTCTGTCTCACCTTTCTGACCACATAAGCGAAGGTTGTGTTGACTTGTGTTCCCTTTTGTCTCACCTTTCTCACACAGTAAGCGAAGGTTGTGTTACTTGTGTTCCCTTCTGTCTCACCTCACAATAAGCGAAAGTTGTGTTACTTGTGTTCCCTTCTGTCTCACCTTTCTCACAGTATAGCGAAGGTTTGTGTTACTTGTGTTCCCTTCTGTCTCACCTTTCTCACCACAGTAAGCGAAGGTTGTGTTACTTGTGTTCCCTTCTGTCTCACCTTTCTGACCACAGTAAGCAAGGTTGTGTTACTTGTGTTTCCTTCTGTCTCACCTTTTTCACCACAGTAAGCGAAGGTTGTGTTACTTGTGTTCTCCTTCTGTCTCACCTTTCTCACCACAGAAAGCGAAGGTTGTGTTACTTGTGTTCTCTTCTGTCTCACCTTTCTACCACAGTAAGCGAAGGTTGTGTTACTTGTGTTCCCTTCTGTCTCATCCTTTCTGACCACAGTAAGCGAAGGTTGTGTTTTCTTGTGTTCTCTTCTGTCTCACCTTTCTGACCACAGTAAGCGAAGGTTGTGTTGCTTGTGTTCCCTTCTGTCTCACCTTTCTCACCAGTAAGCGAAGGTTGTGTTACTTGTGTTCCCTTCTGTCTCATCTTTCTCACCACAGTAAGCGAAGGTTGTGTTACTTGTGTTCCCTTCTGTCTCACCTTTCTGACAGTAAGCGAAGGTTGTGTTACTTGTGTTCCCTTCTGTCTCACCTTTCTCACAGTAAGCGAAGGTTGTGCTTACTTGTGTTCCCTTCTGTCTCACCTTTCTCACCACAGTAAGCGAAGGTTGTAGTTACTTGTGTTCCCTTCTGTCTCACCTTTTCTACCACAGTAAGCGAAGGTTGTATTACTTGTGTTCTCTTTCTGTCTCACCTTTCTCACAGTATAGCGAAGGTTGTTTACTTGTGTTTCCTTCTGTCTCACCTTTTCATGACAGTAAGCGAAGGTTGTGTTACTTGTGTTCCTTCTGTCTCACTTTCTCGACCACAGTAAGCGAAGGTTGTGTTACTTGTGTTCCCTTCTGTCTCACCTTTCTGACCACAGTAAGCGAAGGTTGTGTTAGCTTGTGTTCCCTTCTGTCTCACCTTTCTCACCACAGTAAGCGAAGGTTGTGTTTACTTGTGTTCCCTTCTGTCTCATCCTTTCTACCACAGTAAGCGAAGGTTGTGTTACTTGTGTTCCCTTCTGTCTCACCTTTCTGACACGTAAGCGAAGGTTGTGTTACTTGTGTTCCCTTCTGTCTCACCTTTCTCACAGTATGCGAAGGTTGTGTGTACTTGTGTTCCCTTCTGTCTCACCTTTCTCACCACAGTAAGCGAAGGTTGTGTTACTTGTGTTCCCTTCTGTCTCACCTTTCTCACCACAGTAAGCGAAGGTTGTATTACTTGTGTTCTTTTCTGTCTCACCTTTCTCACAGTATGCGAAGGTTGTATTACTTGTGTTTCCTTCTGTCTCACCTTTCTGACAGTAAGCGAAGGTTGTGTTACTTGTGTTCTCTTCTGTCTCACCTTTCTCACCACAGTAAGCGAAGGTTTGTGTTACTTGTGTTCCCTTCTGTCTCACCTTTCTGACCACAGTTAAGCGAAGGTTGTGTTACTTGTGTTCCCTTCTGTCTCACCTTTCTGACCACAGTAAGCGAAGGTTGTGTTACTTGTGTTCCCTTCTGTCTCACCTTTCTGACCACAGTAAGCGAAGGTTGTGTTACTTGTGTTCCCTTCTGTCTCACCTTTTCTGACCACAGTAAGCGAAGGTTGTGTTACTTGTGTTCCCTTCTGTCTCACCTTTCTGACCACAGTAAGCGAAGGTTGTGTTACTTGTGTTCCCTTCTGTCTCACCTTTCTGACACAGTAAGCGAAGGTTGTGTTACTTGTGTTCCCTTCTGTCTCACCTTTTCTCACCCAGTAAGCGAAGGTTGTATTACTTGTGTTCTTTTCTGTCTCACCTTTCTCACAGTATAGCGAAGGTTGTATTACTTGTGTTTCCTTCTGTCTCACCTTTCTGACAGTAAGCGAAGGTTGTGTTACTTGTGTTCTTCTTCTGTCTCACCTTTCTCACCACAGTAAGCGAAGGTTGTGTTACTTGTGTTCCCTTCTGTCTCACCTTTCTGACCACAGTAAGCGAAGGTTGTGTTACTTGTGTTCCCTTCTGTCTCACCTTTCTGACCACAGTAAGCGAAGGTTGTGTTACTTGTGTTCCCTTCTGTCTCACCTTTCTGACCACAGTAAGCGAAGGTTGTGTTACTTGTGTTCCCTTCTGTCTCACCTTTCTGACCACAGTAAGCGAAGGTTGTGTTGCTTGTGTTCCCTTCTGTCTCACCTTTCTGACCACAGTAAGCGAAGGTTGTGTTACTTGTGTTCCCTTCTGTCTCACCTTTCTGACCACAGTAAGCGAAGGTTGTGTTACTTGTGTTCCCTTCTGTCTCACCTTTCTCACCACAGTAAGCGAAGGTTGTATTACCGTTACTTTAATTAGCACCCCGCAGCAGCAGCAGCCAGAGGGCTTTTTGAAAGATGTGGTTGTTGTTGCTGTTGTCTTCAGTTGAACGTCTTTCCGCATTAAGTGATATCAGACGAAGAGAAAATATGTGGAGAGGGGAAGCATGAGGAGGGGGTGGGTGGGTGGGTTATCTTGCAATTATATAACCCCCCCCCCCCAAAAAAAAAAAAAAAAAAAAAAAAAAAAGCCTTTTTGAAAGATTCGTACATAAAGATGACTACTTTCATAAGGTAGATGGAGTGGGTAGCATATGGAAGGGTATTAGTTTAATAATTAATTATAGGTCAGCAGTATCCAGAACATGATGAAAACCAACGGCAAACAGTTGAGTAATTTCTTTGAGGTAATTGATCCCATTTATCACAGTGGAGGGGGGGGGGGGGGGGGGGGGGGGCTTCAAGATTTTGAGGATATCTGACGCTTGAGCAGGAGTGAGGATGTGGGTGGGTGGGTGTGTGGTGATGGGGTGAGTGGTAATATCCAGGGACATGAAGGTCAGCGGTCGGTCAGTCTTCAGTCTGGTCACTAAGGGGTGCAGTTGGGGGGAGGGGATGGGGGGTGGGGGTGGGGATGGATGGGAGTGAGTGGGTGAAACGCAGGGAAGAGGACGAGAAAAACGGAATGCTGGAAGAGGGGTGGGGGATTGGGGGTTAGGGATGCGATATAAAGATAGGCACATGGTCAGACTTGAAACATTTAACTTCTTTAAAATATTTTACTCCCTTTTTTTTTTTCTCAGACTTATTTGTGGCCAGTCCCTCAGTCTCTACGTCAGACTTGAAATATTTTACTTCTTTTAAAAAGTGTTCTCCCTTTTTTTCTCAGAATTATTTGTTGCCTATCTCCCAGTCTTCACGGACCACGAGTCTTGATCCATGTTCATTGTTGTTATCAGATCACCACAGCTTGTCATCGCTGTTCATGGTCTAATCTGTGCAAGGCTTCACTCTCCAGAGTCAGCCTCTCTGTGACAGACTGGGTGGATGATGGTCGTGAGAAGCGCTTGATTTAGTTGGGGGGGGGGGGGGGGGGGAGGGCTTAGTTGCAACAACCTACAGCTTCTCTGTGTCAGTGTCAGGGTCTTTGCGTACAGGCCATTCATTTTATACCCATTCTTATCTTTTAAAAGGTGAAGAAGCTCCATGGTGTATTCCATGTCATGTACCACTCACAGTAAGGCATATTCTTTTAGATTGTTGGGACTTGCACGATGTGAGACATAAACACTTTACAGTAGACTTCATGAAAACCCTGTTCAGAGATGTCCCACCTGACGTGATCTTTGAGTTTCTAAAAGAGATCAACATTTTTCATCTGATCTAAGATTTTACGGAAGACAGGTTTTTAACGACGTTTCTGGTGCGTTTTTAGAAGGTGATTTAAAGAGGAGTGATTTTTTTTATTTTTTAATGACTTGTGAGTTGACTTCAACGTGGTGACAGCCCTGATATGGCCCTTTGCGGTCGGCTGGGCTATAAGCAACTATTACCTTACCTTACATTACCTTGCTTGGGGTGTGATAGGAGTAATTCGGTGGATGTGAATAACTGTGTGGGAGTAAGTGGGTGATTGAATAAATAGATTAAGATGGTGTAGTTGGGTGGGCAGTTGACAAACTGAGCTGGAATGAGTAATTCAGCTGGGTGGGGGTGAGTAATTGATTGATGGAGTCACTGAGTGGGCGGTGAAGTAATTGAATGGGTGATGGAGTAATTGGGCAGGGATGAAGTAACTCTCTACTAACTGGGTGGAAGGTGCAGCATTTCTTTTTTTTTTTTTTTTTTTTTTTTGAAATAGGTATTTTGGAAGAAGGGTTTCGGAGTAATCGAATCGGTGATGGAGTGATTGTGTGGATGATAGAAATAATTGAGTTTGGGATTGGAAACTGGGTTGTCTGTGGTTTGAGCATGCCTTGTTACAGCTTAACTAATGTTGGAAGCATCAGGCAAGTAGAATCATGTATACATGTGCACGCATACATGTGTGTGTGTGTGTGTGTGTGTGTGTGTGTGTGTGTGTGTGTGTGTGTGTGTGTGTAAGCGAGCATATGCGTGCCTGCTCGTGGATGCTCATGTGCATGCATGTGTATATAAGTGTTTTTAAGATAACCTCATTTCCTGCTAATGGTTTTGGTCATGCACACTGTGTTGACAATTGGAAAGGTTGTGTCATCAACTTGGATTGGTGGAGTCTGCTATCTTGAGAGGTTCCAGGGAGGGAAAGGGGGGGGGGGGGGGGGGGTGGATGGATGGGTAAAATGGCGCCAAGATTAGGACATGATATTTTCTGTCATTGCCTCAGCTCATTAAATTCATCCTCGTATCATCAAGTCAACCTACCCCTCTTCTTCACCCCACCCCCCTCCATCCCTTCTCCTTCTCTCCCTTCTGTTTTTATCTCCTTTCTCTCTGCTTGTGTCTCTCGTATTACTTTTGTTTCATTTGTTTTCACTGTCTCTGTCTCTTCATTCCTTTTCTCTCTCTCTCTCTCTCTCTCTCTCTCTCTCTCTCTCTCTCTCTCTCTCTCTCTCTCTCCACTATTCTCTTCTTCTACCCTCGTAGGCTATCTTTAGAAATCTGTCTGTAGATTGGAGCTCAGTCATTCTCCGCCAGGGAGAATATTTTTGTTTTCCCGTCAAGAATGAAGCAACTTGTATTCCAAGCGGCATTGCAGGTTTATGAATATGTGGCACCATCTTGTCTACACAATTCAGAAGATCATGAAATGTGAATTCGAAACCCTTCTTTAGGACGTCATCCCTAAAATATGCCCAGGAATCATGGCAAAATAATCCTGTGCTTGTAAAGGAAAAAAAGAGCACTTTAGCATTTTAAGAGATCTTAAAATGATCATGGGGTGTTTTGGAACTGTTCCTGAAATAATTTCTTTGTATGAATATTGTCTTTGTTTTTGACATGCACGCACGCACGCATGCACACACGCATGCGCACACGCACGCGCGCGCACACACACAGACACACACAAGCGTGTGTGCACTCGCGCATGCGCGCGCGCGCGCGCACCACAAAACCAACATACACACACACACATACACACACACACACACACACCACACACACACACAAGCGTGCGTGCACTCGCGCACGCACACACAAGACACACACACACACACACACACACACACACACACACACACACACACACACACACACTTACCGCCAGCACCAGACATTTGCTAGAGCATCAACATCTCCAGAGGTGGCGAGCGTCGGCTAACAATCGCCGGCATTCAACCTCTAAATGACACGATCGTTTTCCTGACCAGGTCCAAGAATAGAGGCGAGTGAGTGTTCTTGGAAAACGATGCCAAAGAGAGTAGCGGCAACAGGGGGAAATGAACATTGTGTTGCTGGTGAAATGCACCGTATGTTGTAGGTGGAAAGAAAAAAAGGGGAAAAAAAAAAAAGCGCTTCTACGAGTGTTGACATGACGCCATGAAAATCCAATGAACAGGGAAAAGAACCAAGCGGAAAGCAGCCTCGAACACCCCCGTGCCTGCTCAGTCTCCTCATTGGCGCTCCATACTGTGTTCATTATGTCCTTGTTATCACCCATGTTCCTGAGCTGAACTCTTCGCGCCTTACCTGGTCACATGCACACTCTCTTGCAAAGGTCGGCTTTTTTCTTTTCTTTTCTTTTTTTTTTCGCGTACGCAGGCCCATACTCCAGCGAACACTCCCTGTATAGGCAGGCAAGGATTAATCCCATCTACCCAACAAAGGGAGTGGAGTTTTGTGTGTATGACCGTTTTTTTTTTTTTATCCCGCCATTAAGGCAGCCATACTCCAGCTTCGGGGAAGGTGCATGCTGTGTGTAACGTGTTATCCATACCAACGCCGAACTGGCCTTCTCTTCCGAAAGTTGGTGATGGGATTTTACGTGTGTGCAAGATGTTATGCGTGCGTTCACACACGGAACCTCGGTTTATAGTCTCATTCGAAGGACTGTATGGGAAATGGAGTCAGAACCAATGTTAACTCCGAGGGAAAAAATCCCCCTGTACCGAAACGGCCCGGCGGAGATTCGAACCCGCAACCTCAAGATTACGAGTCCGGCGCTCTACCACTAGACTATTCCGGCCCCGGTCGGCTTATTTTTGTGTTTCTCAAAGGCTGAGAGGAACTCATGCATGACTGTTTACCACGGAGGCAGTCACGCTGTCTTGGGAAGATTTTTTTAAATTTATTTTTTTTTAGTCTGTCTTGTCAAGTGAACGAAGACTGATATGAAAGGGGTCTGATAATAATAGTACTAATGATAATAACAGGGCTTGATAATGCATTCTGCTGCCTAGGTAAGTTTCAGGGGCACAGAGTGCTAGAGAATGCTAGGTTACAATCTGTGAAGAAAGCTCCAGCATCTCGCAGCATACAGGATCTGGTGGGCCTGAGCGGCAGCGACAAAAGGTGTAGGGCAAGGTTACCCTGCGGCGCGTACAAGTGATGAACACGTGTCATGAGTGGTAGGGGTTTGCAGCAGATCCTGAAGCAGGTTATGGAAGCGAGTGTAAGGAAGCGGCTCGACAGCCACACCGAGACTTGAGAAGAGGATGAATATGAAGAGGGGAAAGAGAGGAGAGAGGGTGAGTGGGTGGGTGGGTGCGGGGTGGGGGTGTTAGCCGGATGTGAAACTCTTAATGAAAGCGGGTGGGAAGGTAAACATGGACTCTGATGAGAGAAGCTTTTTACAGTGCCAGCCTTCAATTTGAACGGTGGGTGGAATCTCGCCAGGAGGGTCAGCACAAATGGAAGTTTCCTCGGAAACACGCCCCCCCCCCCCCCAACCCCCTTCCCCCTCCCTCTTCCCCACCCCACCTCTCTACCCCAGCGTCAGAAAGGGAGCACCTTTTCCCCTCTAGTTACTGGTTAATTTGCTAGTTAAAAGGTTCCCAGGAAGTTGCAGTGGCTCAGTTAGTAGGCCTAAAACCCTGACATGGGAAGACATCACTGAGACCATTCAGGCCTGACCGCTGCAGGTGGCTCTGCCACAGTTCAAGGCCATTTCTGTAAGGTTGAATGAAAATTAAATCAAGGACAGGAACTAGTGATAAACAAATTTGGCGGGAGGGGGGGGGGGGGGGGGGTCGCAGTGTTCTTGTCTTGTCTTGTCTTACCCTGCACAAATGCGTAGCCTGAGGAGCAAATTTGTTTTGTTTTGTTTTGTTTTGTTTCATGGTCCTGTCTGTCTGCCCGCAAGATTATCTTGAAAACAGATTGATAGAGTTAAACTCCACAGGTGGTTATATTTTGAATCTGTAGATTCAAACCTGGTTGAATTGTCGAAGGAAAAAACAACCCTGTTAAGCATTATTATAGCAGGCTTAGAATTGTTGACGGACCTAACAAACAAACAAACAAAAAAAAAGAAAAGAAAAGAAAAGTCAGAAAGAAAAAGAAAAGCAGAACAAGTGACAGTTGACCGAAACGGAATCGGAAAGAAGAGATGATTTTAAAGAAAGGGCTTGAGTAGGCATAGCAGGGGTCTTGTCACGTCTTTCTCAGAGACTATTTTCATGTATTTATTTATTTACGTGGAGCCCAGGTGTATAGCTGAGGGGAAGCGAAGTGGTCGGGCTGGGAGTCAGAAAGACTGCTGTGCAGGAGCTGAGAGGCAGCGAGAGAATGTAGGGGAAAGCTTCTCCGAGATGAACATTGGCTGCCGTCCAGTTGTGTGTGTTTTACCGTGCCCCTCTCTTTCATTAACCCAACCGACTCGGCAGCTGCCACTGTCATGGCATGCACATGCCCTGCGTGCATATGCTGTCACTTGTTGTGTCTGTGTCGCTGTCTGTCTTTCTACTGTGCGCTCTTTGTTGAGGTTGATGTGATTGGAGGCGTTTTGTGTTGCAGTCCCGTTTTGACCTGTTTATGAAAACTAACCAAGGAAGAACAGAGAATAAGAACACATGGATACAGGTGCAGGCACACATACTTACATGCGTGCACAGTACACATGCACGCACGCACGCATGTGCGCGTGCGCGCGTGCGCGCGCGCCACACACACACACACACACACACACACACACACACACACACACACACACACACACACAGCCCTGATGTGGCACTGTTGTCATCTGGGCCATGAAACATTATGACCACACACATATGTACACACACACACACGCCACAACACACACACACACACACACACACACACACACACACACACACACCTCACTCACTCAACTCACTCACATAACGAAGAGATCCCTGTGTAGAGAGATGCACAACTTTCAAGAGCACATTGACAAAATGGTGAGGACAGACACCTCTTCGTTTGAGCATGTTCGGCTGCAGTCTCTCTTAGATCTCTCCTGTAGTTCATGAACTTGGTTATGCATCATAGACATATTCTCTGCTGCTGGAACTTGTGTTGCTCACCCAAGGTCTTACACTGACTTTGAGTGAAGATTGTTTGCCATGTAGACTGGAAAAATACAGGAGCAAACAAGGAATATAAATGTCATTTATAATCGCCTTCACACTGGGGCTCATGCTGCAGTGAAGCACTTCCTACCTACCACCTGAGCTTTTCTCAGCAGGTCACATGCAGTAGGAACATCAGTCACTCCATGTAGTTAGCTACAAGCGTTGTGCTTTCTTGCAGCTATGCACTTTAGTTTTGCGGAAGAGGTGGTTGGATGGCTCATCAGGATATGCATAAACTCTGTTCATACCTTATGTGGAACTTATCAGCTTCATAAGGTCATAGTTACTGTTTTCCTGAGGAAACCAATAATTTGTCATCAAGGAGACATTGATAATGCATGTTTTCAGTCATTGGTGAAAGAAAATGGTAAAATGATATGAAACAGTATTTTCTATGATGTGAACATTGTTTTCACTGGTTTTGATGCTGATGAGGCAGTAGAAAATGATTTCATTTGAAGATGGATGTTTTCATGTGAAAGCAACTATATCAAGTGAAAACAAACATTTTCATGTCAGAAGTATTTTCACTGGTTTTGACTTTTATGAGGCATCAGACAATGAGGGTGAAGAAAGAAAACCGTTTGATGCTAATAAGATTTGGACAACAAAGACAACAAATTACATCAGTTACTTTTTACATTTGGTGCTGTCTTTTTAAGGCTATGGTGTGCACCAAGATGCCAATAGATATGCCCACAGATTGTAATCACCTGCTTTCACTACTTTTATTTGTCTGCTTTCATGTGTCATAATTTCTGTTTTAATGGTGATTATGTCTGGCTGCTGTATTAGACAGAAAAGCAAGAAAACAAGAAATTATGAAACAGCAACATGCATCTCCAATTCCAGTTTTCGTGAGAAAATGGTAATTATCACTTTTCTGAGAAGAATTCTCTTTTCATGAAGATAGCAGTTGTTGTGGGTTTTTGAAGCACATGAGCAACCATAACTTTGCTGTTCTCATGCTTTCTTCTTTTGTTTCTTCAACTTCTTTCTCTTGTTGGTCTTCTTCTCCTCACTCCACACTCAACTCCAGTTCTGCTTTCCTCTCCCTACCCCCATCCATTTCTTTCCCTCTTTCCCCATCTTTTTTTGTTGTTGTTGAATAGCTGACGTCATTTATTACTGTTGCTTTCATTGTGCAACATTTTTTTCCAAGAGGCTGAAGTGTAATGTTATTGTTGTTTTCTTGTGAGAGGCATTAACAAAAATGTCCCCTGCTTTTCACAAAGCCTAATGATGGCCTCCAGCCATTTCTGTGACCATGCTTTTCTCTCCACATATTTCTTTTATGAGCTCGTTCTTTTTCTGTAATGGCATTGTAATGGTGGTGTTGCTTTCATTTCTTTCATGGGATTCAGAGAAAGAGAGAGAGAGAAGGGGGGGGGGGGGGTGAGGGAGGGAGGAGGTGGTGCATTTGCGTCTTTCATGAGAGTGAGAGAGAGAGGGAGAGGGAGGGAGGTGGTGGGGATGATTGATATTTTGTGCCATGGAATTAGCGCTCTTTTTTGTTGTGAGTTTCTTTGCATTTAATCATAAGTGGTAGGTGAAATTGATGCAGAAGGCCTGAAGGCTTTTTCCAGCCCTTTCTTCTTGTGTTCTGTAGAAGGGGAAGGGAGACTGGAGGTGGGATTAGAGGGAAGGAGCATGAGGGGGGGTGGGTGGGGGTGAGAACGAACGAACAAAGCTTTCTTAATGAAGGAAAGATGAAATAAGCTCTAATTGGCTTTTACACCCAGCTCACAGTGAAGGAGCATGTATATAAAGGATCTTAACAGGACAAATTTAAACATGTCATAGACATTAAATGTGGAAGGTAAATCAATTGTATAAACAAACAAACAAACAAACAAATCATGACCCATTGCCATGGTGCAGTGGTTAGCATGGTAGATTTGTGGGAATGGAAGGTACTGGTTTGATTCCCATCATCCCCCATGGGGATACTGAGGGGTCTTTTGTACAAATAGTTCCCCTCCTTCTGGACATTCTGTGCTAGTAACGTCCCCTTTTCCTTTCGCTCTCAGTAACTCTGTCTCCTTCTTTCCTGTACTGTCGTCTACTGTCCTTTCTGTCTACCATATCTTTTATCTCTCTGTTTCCACAACCTCTTCCCACAAATTTCTGCACTCAACGAATTCGGAGTGAACTGACTATACTCTCGAGTATAGTGTGAGTATCCCAACAGGGTAAAACGAGTTCACACGCTACCAGATACTGGAACGCTGAAGAAGAAGAAGATTCCCATCATCGACATGTATTTGTGGGATTTTTTTGTCCCCGGCCTGCTCCTTCGTAGGACTGAGTTTGCTGTCGGCCTAAATGGGAAGACTGGAACCACACAACTGAATTTCTTCCACTTGATGGATGCATCGTTGAGTGTTGCCCAAATCTGCTGACCAACACAGCAGATGTCTGTGGCTTTCACGCCTGGTTGATGCTGGGTTGTATTGTGAGGGAAAGCACATAGCTTTGTCATGTTGTCTCTCACCAGAATGGAATTCCATAACACCATCTTCATCGTCCCCATTCTATGTGATTGGCATAAAAAGAAGTCTCAGATTCTGCTGCCCATTCTTATACCCTGCTGTCGTGGCAATCTCAGTTTCAATTTTCTCTCCAAACCAGTGTCCATGGTAAGTCTGTGTCGAAGTTATCAGTATCACCATGTTCATGGGGATCGTCTTTGGCCAAATGTGGTCACTCCTTACTGCCTCTACAGGTGAGCAATTATTGCGGTCAGTTGGGGGTGGGAAAGTTGTGTCTTGCAGAATGAGAGCAGGCACCACTCAAGATCAGCAAAATGACTCGGCGGTAGTACAAGCATTTCCTTCAGTGCAATGCCACATGATGACTTGATATGGACTACCTTCTGTGGACTGCTAGTGCTGGAGCTGTGATGGACAGATCGTGATGCGGCTCTGGGCCAGCTGGAATGAGGGATGTAGGATTGATGCTATGAGGGTGACAGAGAAGATGCGATGGCACAAAAGCATTTGCACGCACAGAGCAGTTAACAAATAGATGGTGTTTTATTGGGTCTGAAGAAGACTTCTTGCATTTCTGTTAATTGGTGATGAACTCTGAGGTGGCTCTGCAGCCCCAGTACAGAGGTGCAAAGTACGGAGCAGTGGCAGCTGTAGAAGTCCATCATTGTATTTGCTGCTAGTGCTGCACTCTGGTGTTGTTCCCTTCAGTGCTAAGTCTGTAATGCCAGGCTGTCTCAAAGCTGGAAGAGGGTTGATGGAACGGCTTGCCAGCACCATCGATGTCCAGCACGTTCCTTCAACTCATCTGGTTTTACCTTGCACCAGAGGATGGAGTCTTTGATGAAGTTTTTGTAACATCTTTTTGTCACTCTTAGTGTCTTAGCCAAACGTGAGTTCTCCATACAGCAGGCATCTGGGCATGCAGTGTTCCTCTGTGCATGTGGTCTGCTCATTGGAGTTGAGACTTGAGAGGGGAATTGGTGTTGGGAAGTCATTGCTGTCCAGGACTACAAGTTTGGTAATGCAGTCCTGACACTGGATTGGATGAATTGCATAAAAGACCCACAGGGGAAGAATTTTTCAGTAAGAAATTCATTGCAGAAGGCTAATCCCATTTTTTTGTGTGCCATGAATAAATGAGAAAAGGGTCAGTACATGCAAATGAGAGGAGAGAGAGAGAGAGAGAGAGAGAGAGAGAGAGAGAGAGAGAGGGAGAGCAAGTGAGCAGTTTCAGTGTGTCAGTATGTCTCACCCTTTCTCACCCTTCTGTCTGTCTCTTACTACTTCTGTGTGTGATGCCAGGCTAGGTGTGTCAGCTGAACAGAGTTATTGTCTGTGAGGCTGGGACCGGAAATACTTCACGCACTTGAAGATTGAAAAGCATCGTATATTCTGTGGTGCATAGCAATTAAGAATATTACAGTCTGTATTCTGTTGCCCGATCACCCCCTGAAGCTGCGTATTGATGTCATGATTTGTCCAAAGCTGTGTTTAATGGACTTCATAAAGAAAGCATTGTATATTCAGTGGTGCTGCTAGCAATACAGCATTTTGCACTCCACATGCCATCATGAAACTACCGCCAGAAGCTGAATATTGCAGCCACCATTTTAAATGGGCGTGAGTTTGTTATCCTGCACACAAGAGAGACACTGTGGAACAGGGTCATGTTTCAGGTCATGTCCATTTCTCTATCTTCATGTCTGGAAAATAATTTTCACAAAAATGTACATGATTTGTAAACAGTTTGGTGGATCATCATCAAAGTGTACATTGTTTGAAAACAGTCGGGTGAATCATCATCAACTTTACATAATTGTATAACAGTTTGCCAGACCTTCATGAAGATTTGCATTATACGAAAACAGTTTGGTAGGTCTGTATCAAAAGTATACAGTGTGCAAATAATTGGGCAGATCTTCATCAAAATTTGTATAATTAATAAACAGTTGGTCAGATTCTCCTAAAAATCTACATGATTTTAAAACGAATTGGCAGACCTTCATCAACATTGACCTAGTTTGAAACTAGATGAACAGATCTTCATCAGAATTTCCTCTAAATTTGAAGCAGGTGGGCAGATCTTCATCAAAATCTACATAATTCAAAAGAGATGGGCAAATCTTCATCAAGATTTCTTTCATTTGAAAACATTTAGGCAGATCTTCATAAAAATTTATGAAATGGAAAAGAGTTGTGTCAATAATCATCAAAATTTACATAGTTTGGAAGCAGTAGAGCGGGTTGTCATTTAGTTGAAGACAGTATCTTGTAGTGATATGTCTATTTGAATAGGGTTATGACATCAGTACATGCTGAGTTTGGCATCTCCATGGCTGCTGTTTTTTCATTGTCTTCAGAAAATGTGTATGGAGATAAAGAAAAAAAAAGAATTGTTGTTGTTGTTGTTGTTGTTGTGCAGGGCCAGAACCCCTGGTCAAGCAGCAACGACAAACTGAACAACGAGAATGGTGGCAAAGGACCCCCTGTCGATGACCAAGGCCCAGACAACGGCCACGCCTCCAACAAACTGGATGGCAATCAAAATGAGGAGCCAATACCTGCAGCCGATGAGGGCGTTCGTCGCTTCTCCAAGTACCAGCCCCGCTGTGAGGTCACAGGGAAGGAGGCGGTGTCAGCCATCACGCGGGCGAAGTCGGTGCAGTGCAAGCAGGAGTTGGCGGACGTCGCCTGTCAGCACAACGACAGGAAGCTGTACCCTCTTCAGCTGCCTCGCTTCTGTCCCCTGAAAGGTGGGGCACTTTGGTGCATCTCCTTGTCTATGTGAGGTATCTGGATGTGTGTGTGTGTGTGTGTGTGTGTGTGTGTGTGTGTGTGTGTGGACATGTTTGTTTCCCAACATTTAAAGTCCATACAACTGGCAATATAGACTGTTGGATAACTTTTTGCATGTTTGTAGCATAGCATGAGATGATGAGGTTTTCCATACAACTGTTGTCAGTTTCATTAAACCATGTGTCTTAAGTTGCTATGAATAGTTTCCAGTTTAAACCAGGAAACAGTTCAAAAGCAGCTAGAACTTCAGTGGGTTATTGCCAGTTCCTGTGACATTCAGAGGTTTAGGGGACAGTGGAGACTGCTGCAGGGAGGACAAAACCCCATGAGAAAAAAGACTGTTGTTTGCTGTATTAACCAGGACTAAACCACATGAACAGGGGATTACTTGTGTTGCTATAGGGACAAAGCTATGGTATGAGAAGGGGGCTCTTCATACATGGGGGAGTAACTGCGCTTGCTATTGGAACAAAACTGTATATGGGAGGAAGGGGGGGGGGGGGGGTAGTTGGGGCTGCAACCAGGACAAAACAGTTCTCAGATACTCATTTTAAGCTGTGACTTCAGCAGAAACGGAGTCAAGTTCTTCAGAGACATTGGCTGTAATGGTTCCTTTCTGAACAATAGAGGGGACTGTTTGGGCTGCAACCGGGACAAAACTACCTAAGTAGGAGGACTGTTTGAGTACCTTTTTTTTAGCTGCTGCTGGAACAGGACATCATGAAATATTGGACTTTGCGGACTTTTGGAGGACAGGGTAAACTAGTGTGGACCTGTCTGTACTGTCATGAGAGAAGAACACATGAGCAGACTGTAAGGCCGGTAGGACATCATGAGCGAGTAGGAATGGGACATCAGGAACATCAGTGATGATACTGATAGCATGGGACATCAGGAACATCAGTGATGATACTGATAGCGATGGATGCAGGACAAAGAGTAACGGACATCAGAGTGGCCACAAAGACAAAACAAAGAGTAACGGACATCGGAGTGGCCACAAAGACAAAACAAAGAGTAACGGACATCAGAGTGGCCACAAAGACAAAACAAAGAGTAACGGACATCGGAGTGGCCACAAAGACAAAACAAAGTTGCTTGGCACAAACTTGTTGCTTGGTTGGTTGGTTTCATTTATTTGCAATCTGTTCATCAATGTTGATGATTTTGAATATATTTAAGATATAAGTGAATTTTTTGACATAGTAGATTAATGATGAGCAAGAAAACAAAAATGCAAAGCCAAAACCAAATGCACGGAAACAAAATAATACAAAAGTGAAAGGAGGGTTGGGGGGGTGGGGTATGGGTGGAGACAGGGAGTTGGGAAGGATGGGGTTAGTTAAGTAGGATTTGAGTAGTGGGAAAGGATTTACAAGAAATGATTGATTGGACTGTGTGAAGAATGACTGACAATTTTGAAATCCAACATTCTTTCCAGAAAGACAGAAGATCTGAAACTGACACCACTTTCCTTCAGTAAAATTGTCTTAATTGTGCACATAATGAGTAAGAAGTGTGAAATAGCATTGTTGCTGATACTGTTGGCAGGCTAGGGAACAAGAAACCCATGAAACGCAGTTAAAAGCAGGCAGGGCTTTAACATGTCCGAAAGTGGAGGGTAACAATGACGATGGCAGTGATTATAATGACGATGGTGACAATGATTATGATGATTGCAGGAGAGGGGCAGGGGGAGTATTTAGGCTGCTACAGAGACAAGACGAACGAGAGGGACATGGAGGGCGGTTTTGTGGAGATGGACGAGAATTCCCTGGAGCGCTGCATCCACCATTGTGTGAGAGGAGGTGGGCATTTGGAGCGAGTCAGAGGAGTGTGCAGAATTGGCACAGCGTCGTATGGCCCCATGTCACAAAATGATGCTCACCTGAATGTTAAGAATCACTCACTGCTACACATACCATGAACATACTGCTGCCACTGTTGCTGATGGTGATGGTAATTATGTCATTACTACTGCTGCTGCTACTGCTGTTGCTGCTACAACTTTGCTGTTGCTGTCGCAGCTGCTTTTACTTCTGATTCCACTGCTACAACTATTATTACTGTTACTGTTGCTGCTGCTGCTGCTGAAGATGCTGTTACTAATGCTGTCATTGCTGTTGCTGCTAATTTTACTACTGTCACTGCTGTGGGTGCTGTTAATACTACCACTGCTATAACTACTGTTACTACTGCAGCTTTGTTATTACTGCTGCTGCTGCTGCTGTTTGTTTTCTGTGGAGAAAGAGAATATTAAAAAAAAGATTGAAAAAGAAGAAGAAGAGGAGGAGGAGGAGATAATATTGAGATAGAGCAACGGACAGAAAGAGAAAGTATACTTTCTTTGAAAGATTTTGGTGTCAAGAGGACAGAATTATCTGTTCTTGAGTGAAAAGATATGTGGCTGAAGACCAAGTTCTGTTCTTTTATTGTTTGCTGGTGTTAGTACTAAGACTAGTACTACCACTCTGGGTTGTTTTTTTATTGAGTGGGAGACCGAAAGGGGGGTAAGGGCGGGGGGAGAGAGAGAGGTGGTGGGTGGGAGGAGGAGGAATGAGAATGGATGGGGGCAGGCTGGTAGTCAGGCAAGTAGTGAGAAAAACAGGGAGACAGACACAGAAAGTAGGTAGAGAATGGGTGTTTTTTTTTTCTTTTTCTTTTTTATATTGGAACTCTTTGAACATGTACAATTTTTTCGTGAAGGGGTGCTGAAAGTCATGTACAACATATACAAACACATGCACACATGAAAGCACGCACACACACACACACACACACACACACACACACACACACACACACACACACACACACACACACGCTCACACACACAAAACACACACACAACACACACACACACACACACTTCTCTCTCTCTCTCTTCTCTCTCTCTCTCTCTCTCTTCACACACATTGAGATTCACAGACACTCTCTCCTCACCCCCCCTCTCTCTCTCTCTCTCTCTTTTCCTGTCTCTCTCTGTGGTCTTTCTGTTTCTGTCGCTCTGTCACCGACAGAGATTTGCTAGATATGGTAAACAGTTCAGATTGATGTGCAGCAAAGAGGAATGCTGATATGGCTGCAGTGCCTAGAGCGCAGACTTTGTGGAGGAGGTATTTTTAAAACAGAGACGCTTTTGCCCCCATAGAAATCTTTTATGTCACTTTTGCATAATGTCCACCCATCCTTATATTGATGGTTTGACAGTTGTATTTAAGGCTGGGGGGAATGGGGGAGGAATGGGGGGGGGGGGGGGGGGGTTGGAGCTGGGTTGGAGAGTTCAGTTGAGTGGATGATCAACGGGAGTGGGAGGTGGGTAGTGAGAAGTGGGGAGATGGAAAAGACTGGATGAAGGGAAGGGAGGGTGGAGGGATGTTGAGCAATGAAATGAGGGAGCCGTAGGGATAGTATTTGATAGGACTGGATGAAGTGGGGGATATTTATGATGAAAATGAGGGAGGCAAGGGATAGTGTTTTAAAAGACTAGATGAAGTGGGAGATGTTGATCCATGAAATGAGGGAGGTAGTAGGGATAGTATTGTATGACTGGATGAAGGGTCGTGTGTGTGTGTGTGGGGGGGGGGGGGGGGGGTTTATTGATAATGAAGTGAGGGAGATAGTAGGGATGCTATTGTATGACTGGATGAAGGGGGGGGGGGGGGGGTGTTAAACCATGAAATGAAGGAGGTAGTAGGGATAGTATTGTATGACTGGATGAAGGGGGGGGGGGGGGGGGGGTTATTAATGATGAACTGAGGGAGATAGTAGGGATAGTATTGTATGACTGGATGAAGTGGGGATATTGATCATGAAGTGAGGTAGGTAGTAGGGATAGTGTTTCATATGACTGGATAAAGTGGGAGATGTTGATCATGAAAATGAAGGAGGTAATAGGGATATCGTTTTCTATGTCTGGATGAAGGAAGGGGGGGGGGGGGGTATTGATAAAGAAAATGAGGGAGGTAGTAGGTATAGTGTTGTATATGACTGGATGAAGGAAGGGGGGGGGGGGGTATTGATAAAGAAAATGAGGGAGGTAGTAGGTATAGTGTTGTATATGACTGGATGAAGGAAGGGGGGGATATTGATAAAGAAAATGAGGGAGGTAGTAGGTATAGTGTTGTATATGACTGGATGAAGGAAGGGGGGAGGGGGGGGGGGGGGTATTGATAAAGAAAATGAGGGAGGTAGTAGGTATAGTGTTGTATATGACTGGATGAAGGATGGGGGGGGGGGGGGGGATATTGATAAAGAAAATGAGGGAGGTAGTAGATATAGTGTTGTATATGACTGGATGAAGGAAGGGGGGGGGGGGATATTGATAAAGAAAATGAGGGAGGTAGTACGTATATGTGTTGTATATGACTGGATGAAGGAAGGGGGGGGGGGGGGGGGGATATTGATAAAGAAAATGAGGGAGGTAGTAGGTATAGTGTTGTATATGACTGGATGAAGGATGGGGGGGGGGGGGGATATTGATAAAGAAAATGAGGGAGGTAGTAGGTATAGTATTGTATATGACTGGATGAAGGATGGGGGGGGGGGGATATTGATAAAGAAAATGAGGGAGGTAGTAGGTATAGTGTTGTATATGACTGGATGAAGGAAGGGGGGGGGGGGGGATATTGATAAAGAAAATGAGGGAGGTAGTAGGTATAGTGTTATATATGACTGGATGAAGGAAGGGGGGGGGGGGGTATTGATAAAGAAAATGAGGGAGGTAGCAGGTATAGTGTTGTATATGACTGGATGAAGGAAGGGGGGGGGGATATTGATAAAGAAAATGAGGGAGGTAGTAGGTATAGTGTTGTATATGACTGGATGAAGGAAGGGGGGGGGGGGGATATTGATAAAGAAAATGAGGGAGGTAGTAGGTATAGTGTTGTATATGACTGGATGAAGGAAGGGGGGGGGGGGGGGGGGGGATATTGATAAAGAAAATGAGGGAGGTAGTAGGTATAGTGTTGTATATGACTGGATGAAGGAAGGGGGGGGGGGATATTGATAAAGAAAATGAGGGAGGTAGTAGGTATAGTGTTGTATATGACTGGATGAAGGAAGGGGGGGGGGGGGGGGGATATTGATAAAGAAAATGAGGGAGGTAGTAGGTATAGTGTTGTATATGACTGGATGAAGGAAGGGGGGGGGGGGGGGGGGGATATTGATAAAAAAAATGAGGGAGGTAGTAGGTATAGTGTTGTATATGACTGGATGAAGGAAGGGGGGGGGGATATTGATAAAGAAAATGAGGGAGGTAGTAGGTATAGTGTTGTATATGACTGGATGAAGGAAGGGAGGGGGGGGGGGGGATATTGATAAAGAAAATGAGGGAGGTAGTAGGTATAGTATTGTATATGACTGGATGAAGGAAGGGGGGGGGGGGGGGGGATATTGATAAAGAAAATGAGGGAGGTAGTAGGTATAGTGTTGTATATGACTGGATGAAGGAAGGCGGGGGGGGGGGGGGGGGGGGGGGATATTGATAAAGAAAATGAGGGAGGTAGTAGGTATAGTGTTGTAAATGACTGGATGAAGGAAGGGGGGGGGGGGGGGGGGGTATTGATAAAGAAAATGAGGGAGGTAGTAGGTATAGTGTTGTATATGACTGGATGAAGGAAGGGGGGGGGGGATATTGATAAAGAAAATGAGGGAGGTAGTAGGTATAGTGTTGTATATGACTGGATGAAGGAAGGGAGGGGGAGGATATTGATAAAGAAAATCTTCTTCTTCCTCGTTCGCCATCCCGTTAGATGAGCAGCCCGGTGTCCTCGATGAAGGCTGCCGTCCGTCGCAGCTCCTCCAGGGTGCCATGCGGTCAAGAGGCGCGGTATAACCTCTAGCCCCGGGGTGGGATCCCCGGAGAAACAATCCCCCTGTGCTCACAGGGCAGGACGCACGGGCCATGAGCTAAGGGTGAGGCACCCGAAAGAAAACTCCAGCTGAAGACGGAGGTATCGGGCCACTGGCGCAGCTTAAACCACGATACCACGCATATACGCCTCCATGATGATGCAGATAAAGAAAATGAGGGAGGTAATAGGTATAGTGTTGTATATGACTGGATGAAGGAAGGGGGGGGGGGGGGATATTGATAAAGAAAATGAGGGAGGTAGTAGGTATAGTGTTGTATATGACTGGATGAAGGAAGGGAGGGGGGGGGGATATTGATAAAGAAAATGAGGGAGGTAGTAGGTATAGTGTTGTATATGACTGGATGAAGGAGGGGGGGGGGGATATTGATAAAGAAAATGAGGGAGGTAGTAGGTATAGTGTTGTATGTGACTGGATGAAGGAAGGGAGGGGGGGGGGATATTGATAAAGAAAATGAGGGAGGTAGTAGGTATAGTGTTGTATATGACTGGATGAAGGAAGGGGGGGGGGGGGGGGGATATTGATAAAGAAAATGAGGGAGGTAGTAGGTATAGTGTTGTATATGACTGGATGAAGGAAGGGGGGGGGGATATTGATAAAGAAAATGAGGGAGGTAGTAGGTATAGTGTTGTATATGACTGGATGAAGGAGGGGGGGGGGGGTATTGATAAAGAAAATGAGGGAGGTAGTAGGTATAGTGTTGTATATGACTGGATGAAGGAAGGGGGGGGGGGGGGATATTGATAAAGAAAATGAGGGAGGTAGTAGGTATAGTGTTGTATATGACTGGATGAAGGAAGGGGGGGGGGGGGATATTGATAAAGAAAATGAGGGAGGTAGTAGGTATAGTGTTGTATATGACTGGATGAAGGAAGGGGGGGGGGGATATTGATAAAGAAAATGAGGGAGGTAGTAGATATAGTGTTGTATATGACTGGATGAAGGAAGGGGGGGGGGGATATTGATAAAGAAAATGAGGGAGGTAGTAGGTATAGTGTTGTATATGACTGGATGAAGCAGGGGATGTTCATAATGAGAATGAGTGAGCAGTAGGGATAGTGTTTTACATTAGTGGATGAAGTGAAGGATGTCGATCACAGAAATGAGTGAGCAGTAGGGATAGTGTTTTACATGAGTGGATGAAGTGAAGGATGTCGATCACAGAAATTAGTGAGCAGTAGGGATAGTTTTTTACATGAGTGGATGAAGTGAAGGATGTCGATCGAAGAAATGAGTGAGCAGTAGGGATAGTGTTTTACATGAGTGGATGAAGTGAAGGATGTCGATCACAGAATGATGAGTGAGCAGTAGGGATAGTGTTTTACATGAGTGGATGAAGTGAAGGATGTCGATCACAGAAATGAGTGAGCAGTAGGGATAGTGTTTTACATGAGTGGATGAAGTGAAGGATGTCGATCAAAGAAATGAGGGAGGTGGTAGGGATAGCATTTTACGCCTCTAATTTGAAGCTTTCCACTGTGAACCAGGGGCCAGAACAGCTCAGTTGGTAGAGCAGCGGACTCATGATCCTGGGGTTGCGGGTTCGAATTTCAGTGCAGGGGAATTTTTCCTCGGAGTTAACATTGGTTCTGACTCCATTCCCCATACAGTCCTTCAAATGAGACTATAAACCGAGGTTCCGTGTGTGAACGCACGCACAACATCTTGCACACATGTAAAATCCCATCACCAACTTTCGGAAGAGAAGGCCAGTTTGGCCGTTGGTATGGATGACACGTTACACACAGCATGCACTTGCCCGAAGCTGGAGTATGGCTGCCTTAATGGCAGGATAAAAAACGGTCGTACACACAAAACTCCACTGCCTGTCTATACAGGGAGTGTTCACAGGAGTATCAGCCTGCGTACGCAGAAAGAAAGAAAGACTGTGACCCATGGCACAGCCACAGGTGGAAGACCAGTTCCACTGATTGATGGTTCACAGCAAGAACAAGTTCTTCCTGTCACTGGCCTTGTAAAGCAGGAAGGGGGTCAGTGGAACGGCGAGACTGCAGGTTGGCGTGAATGGAGTCTTGATGGCAACCTCTCAGTTGTGGAACTCGAAAAATATTGCCAGGCATGTAGAGCATTCATGGTCTTCCATTGGGATCCAGTGTAGCCGAGTGTTTGACAGCAGTGATCCACTACCCAGTGGGCAGCATGGTACAGTATGTTCTTTATTTTGCCTATGCCTTTCATTGACTGTGGATCCCAGACTGTTCAGGTGTGTTACAGTACCAGTTGTTGTTGTTGTTGTACCCTGGCTAAAAGATACAGTCATACAAAGGGTTTGTAGGCTCTGTTCAGAATGTTAACTGAGCCTGCCTTCAGATTGCTCCGAAAAAAAAAAGAAAAAAGCTGAGGATGTTGTTGGCTTTGCTGGTGATGTTGTTGGAGATAAGTAGGTCTCATCTGAGATCTTGTTAACTGGTAGCACCTAGGTACTACATGTCCACTGCTATACTGAGTATATGGGCGTGGAGATGGTGTGCATGGGTTTGGGACTTTCTCCTCCATTTGACGAGGAGAGTCTGGCATTTTCGTCTGGATGGAAGGAGAGCATACAGCTCTCTTCTCAGTTTGCTGTTTAGTTGAGGTCTGAGATGGTTCTCTCTGTCTCCTCTTTTCTCATGCGCACATGCACGCAGGCACATACCCACACACACGTGCATGCACATGTGTGCACACACTCACACTTACACACGCAGGCGCACACACACACACACGTACTCATGCACGTTCGCATGCACACACGCACACACACACACACTCACACACACACACTCACACTCACACTCACACACACACACACACACACACCCTTGCTCGCACGCACGCATGCACGCACGCACACACGCATGCGCGCACGCACACACACACAGAGTTTCAACATCCTGGAGGTATAACTTTGATCTGACTAGCCCATATACACCAGAAAATCATTGTTATGAGACCAGAGCAGACTGATGTTGTTTGGGAGAGGTAAGTGGTGGTATAGAGATGTGCAGGAGTTGGATTGGGTGTGGGTGGGTGGGAGGATGTAGGCTGAAGGACCTCATGAGATTCAGCACGTGCCTGACCTTTGCATGAATCCACTGTCGATCAGGCCTCGAGGTCCCACCTGAGAAGGACCCTGTTGCTACAGCATCTAATGTGTGAAAACAGTGACAGTGACCTGAACGTCTGCAGTGGTTGTGCAGGGTTCAACTATGCTGGCCTGCAGTACGGCAAGGAGTGCTGGTGTGGGGAGAGTTACGGCAAGCACGGCAAGATAATGGAGGAACACTGTGGCACGCCCTGTCCCGGTCAGCGCAACACTACCTGTGGGGGGTACCTGGCCATGCGTGTCTTCCGCACAGGATATGGAAGTGAGTGCTCTGTGTGTGCTTGCCTTCACATGGTCAGTTTTTTTGGTTTTATTTCTCTGTGTCGGTAGTCTTGCTTTTTGCAGGAAACAGGTGAAAATTGTATGCATTGATTGGAATCGTTTGATACTCATGTTCTGCTGTCTGTATGTTGCTGATAACGTGTCTTGCATGCTTTCCTTATTGTTGACAGCATGTTTTGCTCACTGTCCTTGTCATCGATCACATGTCCAGCTGACTGTCCTTGTTGTTGATCACATGTCCTGCTCATTCTCCTTGTTGTTGATCACATGTCCTGCTCACTGTCCTTGTTGTTGATTACATGTCCTGCTCACTGTCCTTGATGCTGATCACATGTCCAGCTGACTGTCCTTTATTGTTGATCACATGTCCAGCTGACTGTCCTTTATTGCTGATCACATGTCCTGCTCTCTGTCCTTGTTGTTGATGACATGTCCTGCTTAATGTCCTTGTTGTTGATGACATGTCCAGCTGACTGTCCTTGTTGTTGATCACATGTCCTGCTCACTGTCCTTGTTGTTGATCACATGTCCTGCTAATTGTCCTTGTTGTTGATCACATGTCCTGCTCACTGTCCTTGTTGTTGATCACATGTCCTGCTAATTGTCCTTGTTGTTGATCACATGTCCTGCTCACTGTCCTTTATTGCTGATCACATATCCTGCTGACTGTCCTTGTTGTTGATCACATGTCCTGCTAATTGCCCTTATTGTTGATCACATGTCCTGCTCACTGTCCTTTATTGCTGATCACATGTCCTGCTTGCTGTCCTTGTTGTTGATGACATGTCCTGCTGACTGTCCTTGATGTTAATCACATGTCCTGCTTAATGTCATTTGTTGTTGATCACATGTCCTGCTTAATGTCCTTGTTGTTGATCACATGTCCTATTCACTGTCCTTTATTGTTGATCACATGTCCTGCTGACTGTCCTTGTTGTTTATCACATGTCTTTCTTACTGTCCTTGTTGATCACATGTCCTGCTCACTGTCCTTGATGTTGATCACATGTCCTGCTCACTGTCCTTGTTGTTGATCACATGTCTTGCTGACTGTCCTTGTTGTTGATCACATGTCCTGTTCACTGTCCTTGTTGTTGATCACATGCCCTGCTTAATGTCCTTGTTGATCACATGTCCTGCTTAATGTCCTTGTTGTTGATCATATGTCTGCTTAATGTCCTTGTTGTTGATCACATGTCCTGCTTAATGTCCTTGTTGTTGATCACATGTCCTGCTTAATGTCCTTGTCATTGATCACATGTCCTGCTCACTGTCCTTGTCGATCACATGTCCTTCTTACTGTCCTTGTTGATCATGTCCTGCTCACTGTCCTTGATGTTGATCACATGTCCTGCCGACTGTCCTTGATGTTGATCACATGTCTTGCTGACTGTCCTTGATGTTGATTACATGTCCTGCTCACTGTCCTTGATGTTGATCACATGACCTACTCTGTCCTTTATTGCTGATTACATGTCCTGCTCACTGCCCTTTATTGTTGATCACATGTACTGATCACTGTCCTTGATGTTGATCACATATCCTGCTGACTGTCCTTGATGCTGATAACATTTCTTGCTCTCTGTCCTTGTAGTTGATCACATGTCCTGCTTACTGTCCTTGTTGATCACATGTTCTACTCTCCCTTCTTGTTGTAAATAATTTGTCCTGCTCTCTGTCTTTATTGTTGATCCCATGTTCTTCTCTCTCTTCTTTTTGTTGATAATATATAATGGTCTTCATATTAGAAGTACATTAATGAAGCTTTATCTTCAGAGAGAAAACAATAATTTGCACACATGCTAATGAATATAAAACATGTAAACAGCGTTCATCCATTTCTTTCCGAAACTCGTTGGAAAAAAAAAAAGGTGAGTTCACATTTTAATTAATAGTAGAAGTTGGCAAGATAAAAGCTTGTTTTTCATAGTTAAAAAAATGTCTTTTGTTCAGAACATCTTTTCCAGGAGCGTTTGCCTCCAGCACACAATTACTTAATTGGATTGACCCAAGGTCTTGACTCCTTTTTTTTTTTCTTCTTTACTTTCATTGTGGAAAACACGTCTCATGCAGGGTCAGTCTGTTCCGACATTGACCTCTTGAGAGCGAGGCAACCAGGAAGTAGGTCATTGGGCCAGTGTGGAGACCAACCAACCAGAGCAGCAAACCATTGCTTGTTATGCATTCGGCATTTCCGCCATCAGCCCGCAGATTACCATCACCGTTTATCACATTCCTTTCAGGGTCATCGTCAGTCAGTGTTAATTGTGGTTTCTTTCTGGTCAAAACAACAGATACGGCTGTTAATTAACAAACAAAAACAGTCCAGTTTGTGCCACACATTCATTCCTTTTTGTGCCATGTTTTTTGCACATAAAAGCTGCTTCATTTTCTGGAAATTGCATGTTGCTGCAAAGGGCAAGCACTGTTGTTGACCTTATGAGAACATGCGCTGTGCAAGGTTCCCCATTGGCGGGCAAGGGCTAGGTACATACATGTATGCGGAAGCACTGTTGTTGACCTTATAAGAACTTGCGCTGTGCAAGGTTCCCCATTGGAGGCAAGGGCTAGGTACATACATGCAGCAGGAGCACTGCAGTCATGTTAGTGGAAGCATATGCAAGCTAATACACTGGAGCTGTTAAGATCATCTGACCATTTCCTAGATCAGGCATGGAATGTTTCTGCCTGAAGGCACTTTTCTACGTTTTATAGATCATTTTGTTCTTCTTTTTTTTTTTTGTGCTACAAACCGTTTTCCACTGAAACAGGAAATGAAAATTGAAACCAAAGAAAGAAAAATGTGATCGTAATCTTGGTTAAGTGACTATTCACAAACAACCTCGAAATCTCAGAACATGAAACAGGACTGTGAGCTGTAGAAATGATACTCTATTTTTGTTGTTGTTTTAAATGGAAATGAAATGAATGAAGAGACAAATAATTTCAGTTTGTGTCGCCTCCCTTCCTCCCTGCTGTCAGCTTTTTGTTTAGTGCAGGTCTCCTTTCCTCCTTCCCATCCTCCTGCTTCCTCTTATTCCCACGCTGTCCTGTCGGTTGTTTGCTGCTGTTTACACACAAGGAGTCTTTGTTTTTATGGGTGGTTGATTGTTTATTATGTGTCTGTTGATGAAGGCCAGGGTTACTGAAGGATGGTGGGGTCATTACTCAGAAGTCACAAGAATTCCTTTCTTGACATGCCATTCACAAAGTGTCACCTACTGGATTGGGATGTGGGGGCTTTACAGAATGGTTGCCTGAGGTGGTGCTTGTTACGCTGTGTATACAGAACAAGCTGTTTTTGTTGTGGTTTGCGTGGTGGGGGTAATGTGTGATGGCTTACAGACTGTTGGCAGGGACTGGCACATGCACTGGGTAATGTGCTCTGTGGCATGTTTTGCAACATGGAATTGCCCAGTAGACAGAGGCATTGCATGCTGCACACGACATGCGCGCATGCGCGTACACACATACACACACGCACGCACACAACACACACACACATACACACACATAGAGCACAG
>CM065715.1:17607541-17660041 GCA_033310375.1 Conus canariensis
TTCTTGGTTTCTATGGTTTCCTGCCAGCCTTTGCCTACCACGTGTCACTACGTGTGTGTGTGTGTGTGTGTGTGTGTGTGAGTGTGTGTGTGTGTGTGTGTGTGTGTGTGTGTGTGTGTGTGTGTGTGTGTGCGCGCACGCTCGCGTGCGTGCGTGCGTGAGTGGGTGCTTGTGTGTCTGTGCGAGTCTGTGTAAGGAGAGGTAGGGGAGAGGGAGGAGGGCTTACCCAGTCTTTCTAGCTCTCTTATGTATATGAACGCATGCAAGCATACATGCACACTCTTGCACGCACACACACACAGATGCATGCACACACACACTCTCTCTTTCCCCTCTCTCGCTCACTTCCTCCCTTCTGCTCCCCTCTCTCTGACTCCATCATAGGTTGCACACACACATGCATAATCAAGCACACACAGACACACAGACAGAAACACACACACACACACACAGAAACACCCCACACACACACACACACACACACACACATACATACATACATACATACATACATACATACATACATACATACACACACACACACACACACACACACACACACACACACACACACACACTCCTTTGACTATTCGGCTGAAGATTTATGGACTAATAATCTCCTCCGACAGAAATGGGTCAAAGATGTGGGCCTGTTTTGGGTGTTATTTTTTCTTCTTGATGCGATTGTTTTTAAAAAAAACTTAAATTTTCTCTTTTTTTGTAAACAGTATATGAGCGCGCGTGCACACACGTACACTCTATCTCTCTCTCTCTCTCGCTCTCTCTGTCTCTCTGTCTCACACACACACATGTATTATGTACTCTCTCTCATTCACGAATAACAGTATGTTTGACTGAGAAGAGAAGAGGAAAGGTATAGGAAAGAATGAATGAATGAATGAAGAAAGATTGACTCAATCAATCAAGCAATGTTTAGACAACAGTGAGTGACTGAATTAATCAGTCTTTATTTTCCAGTGATTCATAGGGGGGGGGGGGGGGGGGGGGGGGGAAGAGGGAGAGAAGGAAGTGGGGAGGAGAGGAGATTAGCAGGGGGAGAGGGGTTAGAGAGTACATTGATAGGGACAAAGATCACAGTAAAGGGTGGAGAGGGAAAGAGACAGACAGACAGACAGACATGTAGACAAACAGACAGAGAGAAAGAAAAAGAGAGACAGAGAGAGAGAGAGAGAGAATGTGATGTAGTAATAATGAACAACAGCATCGTTGGTCCCTCCCTGCACCTGGGAAGGGGTGGAGGTGAGCAGTGCGAGAGACAGGCTAATACCATTCATCCATATCGCCGAGGCTAAAGCCTGGGGGGGGTGGGGTGGGGGGTGGGGGGGGGATCTACTATTACCTCGTGGCTCTTACTGCACAGTCACAGGAGAGTGAAACCTGTTGTCTGCCAGAGATTTATCTTCCCTTTGAACCGCCCCAACAGGAATGGCACCTCTTTTCTTTCAGGACCTTTTACCGTGTTTTGAGACCATTGGGGGGGGGGGGGGGGGGGTGTGGGGGGGGCTGTTAGTGTGCAAGCGGAATTGGGGAGTCACTGAGGAGATGGCAGAGATTGAGTGCGAGGTCTTTGTTCAGCTTTGTTCGGGACCACGAGCCGTGGCAATGGATCACCGGGAAGAATGAAGGTTCCTGCTTTTAATTACCATTCTGTGTGTGCCCGGTGGGCTAAAAGCATTTGCTTGCCTTTGATTATCATGCTGTGCATGTTGAAGGCAATGAGTTTGTGCCAGTCCCGTCATTATCCCGGAGGTCATGGGGGGGGGGGGGGGGGGTTGGGGATGGGGTTTGGGTCTGGAAGAAGTGTGTGTTTATGTGTGTGTTGGGGTGGAAGAGAGAGAGAGAGTAAGAGGTAGACAGACAGACATTCAGAGGGGAATGGAGGGGAGGGAATCCAGAGACTTTAGAGCTGAAAATTGTGGTGAATGTTAACAGTGAGAAGGGTTGGGGGCAAAGCTAGTAGAGGGGTCTTGGGACAGGAAAGGGTGGTATATGGGGGGAAGGGTATGTGTGGAGTGTGGGATACAGAGAGAATGGAGATTTAAAAGAAAAGAAAAAAAAAGGCTGAATAGATGGGTTAGAATTACATGAGATTGATTGCAGGGTGTATTCAGGAAATTAGGAGAAAGCAGGGTGGGGACTAGAGTTCGGGTTCAGGGACTAGGGCGTTGAATATAAAAGGAAAGGAGCTTTCTGATTTTTTCTTTCTTTTTTTTTCTTATAGTATATTCCAGGGTGGGAGAGAGAAAAGGGAGGAGGAAGGGGGAGGGGTGTTATTGTGGTTACTTGATCTAACTGACACATGGAATGTGTATAAAATGGTAGCACATTGTCATAACAGTTTCAGTTTTTAGCTCGTCTTACTTTTTTTTTCATCCATGATGTTTTATTTGTGGATAAAGTTTAAAAAGAATTAGTAGTAAGTCCACCACACAACAGAGACAAACGAATTACCAGACATTATGTGTGTTGTCTTGTGATTTGTTCGTCACTATTGTTTGGCGGACTTCCTAAGTGTTTTTTAAAAAAATTGTTTCAGTTTCCACATGCTGTCATCTTACGTTGAAAATGACTTGTGGGTTGACTTGAACATGGTGACAACCCTGATATGGCCCTTTGCGGTCGGCTGGGCTATAAACAACCTTACCTTACCTTACCTTACCTTACCTTACCTTACCTTACCTTATCTTACCTTACCTTAACTTACCTGACCTTAATTTACCTTACCTTACCTTACCTTACATTGAAATTATTTGTGGAGAGTTTGTTTCTAGACATTCCTTGAACCCTGATAGGAGGACTATCAGGGTCACCTGGGCCAGGCAATGACCGGCGTGAAGTGAGGGTATGGGTGAGCGTGGGGATGGGGATCCAGGTTGAACTGTGTGACTGATGATGATGACCAAACCTGCTGCTGGTTCCAGAAACGGTGAGAATGCCAGCACCCTGGTACCCCGGGAGGAGGAGGGGCAGGGCCCGCAGGTGAAAATTGTCTTTGTGCTGACCTTGAACGGCCGGCAGGTCCGACAGGTGGTGCGTCTGCTTCGCACCATCTACCAGCCCCAGCACTACTACTACATCCACGTGGACAGTGTGAGTACAGTGACCTGGGCCCGTCTCCAGGCTGCCTATAGGCAGGCAGAGATGAATGTTATGTAATGGTAATTGAAATATGGGGGTGGCAAATGAAATGCATGTATTGCATGCACGCACTTGCTTTATTGTTGCTATGCACATATATAGGAATGCACATACAAGCGCGCACGTGCGCACACACACACACACACACACAGACACACACACACACACACACACACACACACACACACACACATAAATACATATGTACACAGACTCATGGCTACACATACCTAACACGCACACAGACATGCACACACACATGCACACACGCACACACACACACACACACACACACACACACACACACACACACATGCACACACACACGCACACGCACACACACACATGTCATGATCCACCTACATGATTTCAGTAAAATCATGTAAAAAAAAGTCCCAGATGAACAGTTACAGGTCTGAACTGATTTGACTAAAATATTGTATATGTCATATGGTCATTGTGTTGTGCTGGACATACCTGAAAGCAAATGAAGACTCGCAAACAAATCAGTAAGTTTACTTTGTATTCACTTTGTGATAACCTTACAATCTATCCAGTATCACATCAGATAAACGAAGATGTCAGATGTTTAAAAGTAAGGTTATTAGTTCTGAAAAGCAGTCCAGACAAGTAGATTACAGAACAAAACATAATATATGTTGACCTCTTGGTTTCTTCTTCAGGCAACAACAAATAACATTTAGGACAATGAAAATGAAGAACGAGCAACCACATGTCTTCTCATATTTGGCACAAAATAGAACACCCATTTTGCGCCAAATATGAGAAGATAAGTGGTGGCTCGTTCTTCGTCTTCATTGTCATAAATGTTGTTTATTTTTTTGCCTGAAGAAGACGAGGTCGAAATGCATTGTGTTCAGAACTATCAACCTTTCTTTTTAAAATTTGCTTCAATTTCTACCTTGAATCACTTCGCTTTGAAACTGAAGATGTGAAAAAACGATGAAGGAAAAGAACACACAGACACACAGCCATCTGTATGTTTTCCTGCAGAGACAAGAGTACCTGTTCAGAGAGCTGTTGCCATTGGAGCAGCGCCTGGACAATGTGATGTTGACACGGAAACGCTTTGCCACCATCTGGGGAGGCGCCAGTCTTCTGCAGGCACACCTGACCTTCCTGCGAGAACTGCTAGAGAAGGACATCTGGCACTGGGACTACTACATCAACCTCAGCGAGAGTGACTACCCCATCAAGTCAGTCACTGTCCCTCACTCCCATTCCTCCTTCACATCTCTTGCCTTTCAAGTCATAGACTTCTCTCCAACACATGTGTTAATCTTTGAAATACTTTGTTTCAGCTGAACATTTATATAACTGGTAAATCATTTATTTGTAGGCTGGACAACTTAATGAAATTGCGGTTCTGTTTTAAAGAAAAGTTACCCCCCCCCCCCTCACCCAACCCCCACCTCTGTCCCCCAATCCTGCAAGTTCAAACTGCGCCAAATTTGGAATAAAATTCTGATGGTGGCTGTAGTTTGCTGTGCATGTTTCAGTGTGTGTGTTGTTGATGTTTGTGACTGACTACTGTGGTTGTTCATCTTAAGTTGGAGACACCAGAATGATCTGTCAGGAGCCACCTACTCCCCTTTTCGTGATCATCTCATGCTGCCATGGAACCAGGTACAAACACACCTGTACAGCCTTCAGTGCATTCTGAGCTGTTATTGATTCAGTGGCAATCCGGATGGCCAAACACCTGTGAAATGGACAGTCATCTATCACTGTCTCTCATTGTCATCACTCAGCAGAAGTACTCAAGGGGCCCTGTGTGTGTTCTTCAAATTTGCAAAACTAAACAAATAATTTCTCTTGAAAAAAAAGGTTTTTTCCCATTCAGTGTCACTTTCATTTTGGCAAAGTTTTAGGAGCCCTCCTTCCCCTCTTCTCTCCCACATGTTGTTGTTGTTGTTGTCGTACCCAGGCTAAAAGACTCCAGGGATCATCCAAACAGCCAAAGCATTTGAACACTATGGTACAAATGCATCAGCTGGGGATGAGAACATTACGTGTGTGACTGTTTTTGATTACCCTGTCACATGGGCAGCTACACTCCGACTTCGGGGATTTTGGAGACTGATAATGTTATGCTAGGAGCTCGTCTTAACTGAAGACAATCCCCACATAACTATGCAGAGCATAACATTTTGATATAGCCTTGGTGTTCTAGCCTATGTCAGTTGGCCTGACACAGCCTTAAGCCAAGGCGGGTCTCCCACATGTGAGATAATGGAGTTCGGTGTTAATTTCAGTTTCAAAAAAGGTTCAGTTTTGCAGCAGCAGCAGTTTCCCCTCCCCCCACCTTCTCCCCAACTACCCCCACCCCCTTCCCCTCCTCACCCCTGCTCATGAGTTAATTTGGAGTGGGCATGTCAGTGAGGAGGCTGACCCCTAATGTCACCCCAGCAAGGGGTCATTTGACCCTTGATCCCTCAGAGCGATCTGAAAGTCTGCAGTCCGTCTGAAGAAAATGCTCTGTCCATACTGGTACGATTGATATCATTTACTGACAGTATTGAGTGTTGTAATGCACTCAGTGTAAGGTAATATACTGCATTTTGGTTACCTGTTTTACTGATGAAACCATTATATACAGTTCTTAAATAAATGTTAATGAACTGTGGTCAAATGAGTCACAAGACAAAACATGACGCGTTTCAACCTCCTAGGTCTTCTTCATGCAAGACACAAACAAATTGGACAATGAAAATGAACGAGTATGTCACTTAGCTTGATCTCTTCAGCGCAAGGTAGGCGTCAAGTGACATACTCGTTCATTTTCATTGTCCTATTTGTTTGTGTCTTGCCTGAAGAAGACCTAAGAGGTTGAAACGCATCGTGTTTTGTCTTGTGACTCATTTGTCCACGTTCGTTAACATTTATTTAAGATTTGTTTAGATTTTTGCCTGCAGTCGTCTCACTTTGCAGCTAGATCCATTATATACAGTATTTATGAATGACTGAAATTCTTCAGTCCTCTTTTCTTGAATGGAGGACAAACGTTGGTGGTTCTAACAGGACAGTGACAGATCTCACCCGATACCTAACCGCTTACAAAGGGCTCAACTTCCTCAAGTCACACGGCAAAGACACACCACGCTTCATCAAGAAGCAGGGACTAGACCAGACTTTCTACGAGTGTGAGAACCACTTGTGGCGCATCGGCCATCGCCCTTTGCCCTCTGGCATCCGTGTGGACGGGGGCAGCGACTGGGTCTGTCTGTACCGCGACTTTGCCCACTACATCATCACAGAGAGCGACGACCTGCTTGAGGGTTTGAAGGCTTTGTACAAGTACACTCTTCTGCCCGCAGAGGTGAGATTGGCGTAGTCTCAACAGATTATTTTTTTCTTTATATCACAACAGTTTTGATTTTTTTTTTTTTTTATATCATCTTAGATATGCCTTGAGGTGCATCTGTTTGGATGAGCTGATGCATTTATTCATGGATGAGCAGATTGCATGACTCGGTGACTAACACAGATATGTTTGAGTTGATGGAATTGTGTGCTGCTTTCCTTACGACTACAAATGAACTGTGAGGGAATATATCATGGTAAAGATCAAATATTGCTGTTGTTTTTAATCTGGAAAATGTGGAGCAGAGAAGATGGAAGTGGTGGGGTGATGAGTGAGAATAGGATGGTGTCAGTTCAGCTCTTCTGGTCAGCTGGAAGCCTGTCCACCTGTGGGTGTTGTAAGTCAACTGAGAATGAGGATAAAATGGTCTGCCCACTTACTCACTGGTTTTGTCTCATTTTTTCCCAGGATTAATTTGTATTGGGGGTATTGTAATAGAGACTGTCCGCAATCACACAGAAGGGGGGTGGTTGCTCTGTAAATGTCAGTCATGACATACAGTGAGCAGGAGGAGTGCATGTCTCCTGACTGGGTATGCAGGGCACAAATCACCAAAAGCTAGATTATGAGGTCTTTCTTGCAGTCATCTGTTCTTCATGGCGTGCATACACACTCATAAACACACACACACACACACACACACACACACACACACACACACACACACACAGAACTCAACCAGCTCAGATGAAGCATGTCTGTTTATTTGAGGAAGTGAGAGATCAGTCAAAGCTTGGGTTTAAATCCATGATCCTCAGAACTATTGTGCAGATTTCTAGCGACCAGGCTCTGTTTATAGTGTGCACAAGTTTTGAGATGTTACCATTCTGGTTTATTGCCAGCCAGTGGTTGACCGATCCTTTTCATAAGGTCCAGGACGTTTTTCAAGGAGAGAAGGGTTTATAATGAGATCAGCTCTTGACCCTGAGGGCAAAAGAATAAAAGAAACATAAAAATAATGATGCAGTGGACACCGAGGAATTACAGTATTTGGGGTTGGATCCCTGCAGGTTTAAATTCTGTTTCCATGGTTCATTACTTGTGGCTGAAGCTAGACGAAAAAGCTGCTGAACAGTATTTAGGTTGGCTTTCACTTCAGCATGTTACAAGATCTGCTTTGTGGGCATAATGTCATAAGCAGCATGTGTTTCCTATTTAGCTCTTTATTTTCTTATGATTACGTTGCTATCTGGAATTTCATTACTCTGTGTGTGTGTGTGTGTGTGTGTGTGTGTGTGTGTGTGTGTGTGTGTGTGTGTGTGTGTGTGCATGCGTGTGTGTGTGTGTGTGTGTGTGTGTGTGTGTGTGTGATTTCAGTCATTTTTTCACACAGTGCTGCAGAACAGTCGGTTCTGCTCTGACTCTGTGGACAACAATCTGCACCTGACCAACTGGCGCCGCAAACAAGGCTGCAAGTGCCAGTATAAACACATCGTGGACTGGTGCGGCTGCTCGCCTAATGACTTCAAGATCACCGACCTTGAGCGACTTATGGTGCGGGCGTGACTGTTGTCTCTTCCCATTAAAAGAGAGAGAGAGAGCTGTACAAGTGCATTAACATTCTTTTTTGATCATTTTCTCTTGTTATTCATGGTTCTGATCCAAGCCAGAGCTATACCTGTGTACTGCTTGAAACTGCGTTAAGCAGATGACAACATTCCAAAGGACGTAACAGAGGAAAAAAAAAGCTCTTTTGTGGCTGAAAGAACATTTGATCCAACTTTGGAAAGAACAATTTTAGTTCATGTTAGCGTCAAGGTCATCTGTGATATTTTTGTGGTTAAAATTATATGGAAAGTATTTTCAAGGTTTTCATATCTCTGTTATCCAGGATTTACGTGTTCTAAAGTGAAATATTTTGTGGTTGGTTGACATCTTTTTGCCTCTCCACACAGTGTATGGTATGGAAAGAGTCAGAGACGGGGAGGAAATGTTGCTAAGTCTGTCTGGTCACAACGTCAAAATGGCAGAGATCAGTTAACAGGATATCAGAACTGCTCAAGCTTGGACAGACCAGGAGTGAGGAAAGTTTGGAAAGTTTCTGATGGAGATGTAACGCTTTTTTTCTTTTCTTCAGAAATACGAAGAGAAGCCTCTGTTCTTTGCAAGAAAGTTCGAGGCTGTGGTCAATCAGGAGATTATCAACAGTCTGGATGTCTACCTGTTTGGTCATCTTCAACAAGGTAGGTACATTCATTCTGTTGTGTCTGTGTGTGTTGTCATCTTTAACTGTCTTGTGTTTATGTGTGTTGTCATCCTCAGTAAGGTTGGTATACCAACATTGCTATGTCTATTTCTGTAAACTAGGATATCAGCTCACCTTGAGTTTGCTAACACAATATTGCACTTGACTGAAGATGAAAGATACACTGCAAAGCAATTCACTTCACTGTTAGTTGCCATCATGCCCAGAATGAAGCAACTGGCTGACAACGTGAAGTTGAGATGGAGGGGCATTGTACAGGCAGAAGAGAAAGGGAATTGGACAACTATTTATGAACTTGGTGTAAGTGGTCCAATGGTGAGAAAATGGCACAAACTGCTGTCCTGTAGCAGAGATCAAAGATCTGTTTTAACTGGGAAACCCAGCACACTACAGCAGAAGCAGACGACTCAGCTAATGACAAAACCAAGCCTCAGTCTGACTGTGGAGCCATTAGGGAAGCCATTCTCAACCATTTGTCTTTAATTCCGAAGAATGAGATTTCTCCAGGTGTTCTGTTGATAAAATTGACTGTAGACAATTGACTTTGACACGATGACGGCCCTGGCATGGCCCTCAGGATCAACTGGGCTACAAACCCCATGAACTGAATGGACAAAACTGTTGGTTTTTTTAATTTCTTGATCATTTCTTTCACCGTATGCTGTATATGATTATGCATTGCTTTATGCATAACCAAAGACATGCAAGTGTCAGTGCCTTGTCCTATCTGCACCAACTGCCTAATAGCTTGCCAAAACTTCAGTGGATGCGTATTGATGGGTATCGTTCCTTTTACACCAAAAAATAAGGTAACTGACTACAGACAGTGTATGAATGATGTTCCTGATTCCATGGATGTGCCTGTGACCAACTATAAACTAGGTATGAGTAAAAGTTCTGACCCATGTGGACATGCCTTTGTGCAGCTACAGACCATGATGAGGTGATGACGTTTACCCAGGTAAATACATCTGTATTTGTCTACAGACCATGTTTGAATGATGACGTTGATCCATGTCGATGCATGTGTACCTGATCACTGCTTGTGCCCCCTCACAGGGTTGCCAGCCCTGTCCAGCTATTGGCAAAACGAGTTCCATCACCTGGACTCCCCGCCCAAAAACAAGGACGCTCACCTGACCTTTTACCACTCCTTCATGCGCATTGCCGCTAACCTCGTGACCCAGCAACACCCTGACTGGCACATCCGACCGCTGAAGCTGCTGGAAGTCAACTTGTTCCTGGAGGGAGACCACTTCCACGGCTTGCTGGTTCTCTTCACAGCAGAGGTCCTGACCACGGGCCGGGAGATCACCATGGAGACCCACGTGCATCCCAAACATTACTACTCTGTGCTGGAGTCCAAGGGCATCATGACACGCCTGCAGTATCTGGGGGTCAGTGCAGTGTTCACACACACACACACATGCACGCATGCACGGACGCACACACGCACACGCATGCACATGCACATGCACACACACACACACACACACACACACGCAAATAGAGACACACACAGACACATGTACACACATACACGCACAGAGATGCACACAGACACACACATTTAACACACACACATACACAAGCACACACACACGCACACACACATACATGCACACACACATACACACACACACACACACACACACACACACACACACACACACACACACAAATGCACACAACACACACACACACACACACACACACACACACACACACACTTCACACACACACACACACACACACACACACACACACTCACTCACTCTCTCTCTCTCTCTCTCTCTCTCTCTCTCTCTCTCTCTCTCTCTCTCTCACCCACAGCAATGAATTTACTGCAAAACTTCTTTTACTGTTGTAGGTCATGGAGGATTTAGTCACCAGTAGACGACTGGCAAGGGCCAAACTTTGTCAGAAGGGAAATAGTGATAGGTGCTCACCAGTACACACCTCACACATCAAAACAAAACATCACTTTTTGGAGGATAAAAGACAGGATTCCCAGTGAGGTCATTCATACCCAATCCATCTTACTTGTCTGTGTCATGTTGTGTGGTAAATAAGGATTACTTTGCTCCTTGTTTTGTGTTTACTTCATATTTTGCCATTTTTTTTCAGTGACATTGCAGTTTATTTCAAACATTTTGTTGTCATAGGTTGGTGCTGTCACTGTTATTTATCGTTCTGGTTTTTTTTTTTCCCTTCCAGGTGGGTTCCGACTTTGACCCCAAAGAACTCATTTTTCGTAATTATGGCCGACTGCTGGGCCCCTACGATGATGTGACATTGCGTTATGTGTGGAGCCCTGGCAAAGAGTTCACGGTGTCCGTGGCCTGGATCGATCCCGCCAACATCGTCGCCGTCTCCTACGACATCATGATCCCTGCTACCACCTTTGTGGGTTCGCACAAACCGTCCATGAACCGTCCTCTTCGTCCTGGTTTGTGGACAGTGAAACTCATGCTGAACATGACTGTTGTGGCTGAGACACAGTTTCTGGTCACACCTGTCACTTTTCACCAGGTGAGTTGTCAGCTGGCAGCTTAGCTTTTATTTAGTTATGTACTTCCTTTTGTTCTGTGATCAAACAATGCTGGTGTCACTAGACAATGTAAATAGAAAATCTGTGAGGGAGAATCAATGTGGAAACAAGGTCAGTTCTGTTCAATTATTGATATACATTCACTTTCTCATTTGTTTTCATGTGTTTTGCTTTCTTGCTTGTATATTGCTTGCCAAGATTTTATTTGGGTATGATCATGATTAGCAAGCTTTGGTTTGGGTACTTTACGATTTCTAGTTAATTTTGGATACAGAATCATGAAAAAAAGGTCGCTTTAGAAAACAACAAATTAACCCACTATATTTTCAAAAGATAAGGGACAAAAATGAGTACTGACCAAAAAAAATGATGTTATATTCAAATGAATCTGCAAAAACCATCTGCCAAAATCAATGGAAACAGAATGATTGAGTGAACTTAGTGATGATGGACCAACACATAAACTTGGATGCCAGAAGATCGACATCAGTGGTGTGTGTTAGTGTGTGCCATGCTGTCTAACTTTGAAGTATGGCACCAGCCGCCGTGGCGAAGTGGTTAGCGTCGCAGACTCCCGGCTGGGAGGTCGTGGGTTCGAATCCCATCAGAAGTCATGTGGGTTTTTCTGCCCCGGCCGGCTCCTACCCAGAGTTGAGTTGCTGCGGACTCAGTTGGGAAGACTGGGACCACACAGTCGAGTTTCATCCACTTAATGGATGCGTTTCTGAGAGTGTTGCTCAAATTTCCTGACCAACACTGCAGGTGCCTGTATCTCTCGGGCCTGGTTGACGCCGGGATATATTATGAAAGGAAGCGTAGAGTACAGCCCTGTCATGTAGTCTCAGACCAAAATGGAAATCCGTAGCATCATCGATCAGCATTTAAAAAAAAAATTGTCTCAAATTCTGTGGCCCTTCATGCCCTGCTCTCATGGTGATCTCAATTTCGATGTCCTCTCCACGTCTGTGGCCTTGGTTTGGTTCTGTCGGGGTCACAGGTATCAAAGAGTTCATGGGGGCTGTCGTTGGACGGACGTGGTGGCGCCCTCCGGAGGGAGAGCTCACTCACGCCGGCTCTGCGACTAAGCAATTATTGTTGTCAGTAGGGGGCTTAGTAGGTGGTGTTCTGCGTATGTTAGATCAGAACAGGCGCCACTGAACACCACTGAAGTGACTCGGCAGCAGTGCAGTGTCTTCTCCGGTGGGTTGCCTCTTGACGACTTGACATTGACTGCTCCCTGTGGATTGCCAGTGCCGGGGTTGCGGCGGGGCCGACCGGGCTGTGGCTGTGGACGGGGTGTCGGAATGAGCGGCATGGGTGCACTGCCTCTGAGGGTGGCGTAGAGGTTGGGACAGCAAAAAAAACAAAACAAAAACAAAAACAAAAAAAACTTTTAAGTATGGCTGCAGTAGAAAAAAAAAATCATTGCCTCTTTATGCAAACAATCCAGTACACAGAAAATCATGTGGTGCAGTCATCATCCATCCTAAGCCTGAGGAGGGCACCGCCATGACTTGGATTAGTTTTCTTTTCTACATGCACTTTAAAAAAAAATGTTATATTTAGATGAGGTGGAGTTGCATATCTCTAATAAGTTGCCTGAAAATGTGGAGCTTCAGGTATATGTGTTCATGATTGTAGATTGACACGGCTCTTTTTCTTAACCTGCAGTGGTAAAGCGATTATTGTACATAATGATTGCAGGAACTCCTGTCAGTAACAGGACAATATGCATCACGAATTGTGTTAGAAATGTTTCTTTTTCCAAGTATTTGTGTGTTGTAGTTTTTTCCCTCCAACCTCCAATTTTTCCTTCTTTTAAGCTTTTTTTTTTTCTTGCAATTTTTTTTTTTTTTCGTTTTGTTTTGTGGAGCCTCCACCCTCCTATTTTTTCCCACTGTGATCACTTTTTTTTCAAACTGACTCACACTCACCATGCATTGTCTGTGTGTGTTTTAACAGATGGACATTCCCTTGCTGCTCTTTTTGTTTTAGCGTTTGATACAAAGCCTCTGGGTTTATTCATGTACTAATGTGTGATGCACTGACACTTTCATTCTGCTGTGTTTACTTCGTAATGTATTTTTGTATGGATGCTTCTGGTCGCATTCTTCCCTTTTTAAACAAATCCACAAAAGATAGTTTATGGAAAACATGAGAATAAAGGAATGTGTGTGTGTGTGTGTGTGTGTTGTGTGTGTGTGTGTGTGATAGCTCACCAAGTCTGTAACCTTAGCCGTGACTGTATGTTTTCAGGGGAAGCCCATCTCTACAGTCATGGCCCAGCGCAGTCACGGGGGACCCACAGGGCTGTACATGAGCAAAGACTTCTCCGGCCTGCGCTCCTTCCTCAAGGTGCCTCAGAACCCGCAGCTGGAGGAGGAGGCGGCGGCCAACGCCAGGAAGGTGGGCCGAGACCTGGACCTGTGGGTGGACAGCCTGGTGCCTCTCTTCTGGGTCACCAAGGAGATGTGCTCCTTGGAGAAATTGGAGCTGACTGCCGTCTCCGAGTGCCAGAGCACTCAGTGGAGTTCGCGGTCCCCTGACCCCAAATCTGACATTCAGACGATTGGATCCAAGTTGGCCTTTGGGAGATGACCCATGTCTTATTGTAGTTAGTCCACAGAGAGAGAGAGAGAGAGCTAGGGAGCGAGAGAAAGAGAGAGAACATGTGAGCAAGCGAGAATGCAGAGCAGAGCTGTGTAAAGACAGATTTTTCTTTGAACGAAGATGGTATCACAAAATGTGTAGTATGAAGCTTGAGAAGAATGCATGTAGAGAAAAAATACTTATTTTTGATGCCAAAGAAAGGAGATATTTGCTAAACTGTCTGTAAATGTCAGATTCATAGAAGTGGTAATAAGATGTATTGATCCTTGAGGAGGGGGTGCATTTTGCGGACTATGAAACACGCCCAGTTTGTTGTCAGAGAGAGAGTGAAGCTGCTTTGTGCTGTTAGTCCAGATGACATGATGAATTTAGATGGTTGAATGGGTGCTATATTCTGTGAAGCTGTGATCAGTATTGATCTGACATGAAATGTGCTTTGGTCAGATCTTCATGCATTTGTGTTGTATGTATTGGATTATCATCACTATGGCAACAGAGACAGCCAACACTTTAGGTGGGGGAAATCCAAAACGTCAGTTTGTCGTGTCTGATCAGGAAACGAGTGTGTGTGTTCAGCGATTTGTGTTTCGTTTAGATATTGCTTTGTCATGGCAACCAATTTTTTTTTTTTTTTTTTTGCTGTCCCAACCTCTGCGCCACCTCAGAGGCAGTGCACCCACGCCGCTCATTCCGACACCCCGTCCACAGCCGCAGCCCGGTCGGCCCCACCGCAACCCCGGCACTGGCAATCCACAGGGAGCAGTCAATGTCAAGTCGTCAAGAGGCAACCCACCGGAGGAGACACTGCACTGCTGCAGAGTCACTTCGGTGGTGTTCAGTGGCGCCTGTTCTGATCTAACATACGCAGGACACCACCTAGTAAGCCCCCTACTGACGACAATAATTGCTTAGTCGCGGAGCCGGCATGAGTGAGCTCTCCCTCCGGAGGGCGCCACCACGTCCGTCCAACGACAGCCCCCATGGACTCGCCGATACCGGTGACCCCGACGGAACCAAACCAAGGCCACAGACGTGGAGAGGACATCGAAACTGAGGTCACCATGAGAGCAGGGCATGAAGGGCCACAGAATTTGAGACATTTTTTTTTATGCTGATCGATGAGAATGACGATGATTAAGATGATGCTACGGATTTCCATTTCGGTCTGAGACTACATGACAGGGCTGTACTCTACGCTTCCTTTCATAATATATCCCGGCGTCAACCAGGCCCGAGAGATACAGGCACCTGCAGTGTTGGTCAGGAAATTTGAGCAACACTCTCAGAAACGCATCCATTAAGTGGATGAAACTCGACTGTGTGGTCCCAGTCTTCCCAACTGAGTCCGCAGCAACTCAACTCTGGGTAGGAGCCGGCCGGGGTAGAAAAACCCACATGACTTCTGATGGGATTCGAACCCACGACCTCCCAGCCGGGAGTCCGCGACGCTAACCACTTCGCCACGGCGGCTGGTGGCAACCAATTTTTCCTTCCTTCTTCCCCCCACCCCCTTCCCATACCCCTGCCGTTCCCCTCCCTCCACCTCCTTCCTTCTTTTTGTCAGATATTCTACATCCAGAAGAAACGTGCAAGAAAGAAAACTACTATACAAGAACCTTGTAGCAAGGTTTGGTGACTGGAAGGAATTCGATGAGGGATGAAAATTGCATGGTTGACTGGGAAACAAAAGAGAGGCAGTAGGATATGAATGTTCAGTAGTAAACAGGAATGATAACTTTTGTTCCTGTTGTGAAGCAAAAGTTACTGTCCTTGCTTATTTTAAAGGTCATGTCTTGTCTTCAGTCCTGGAGAAGTCATTTCAGGTTTATCATGGATGCTACTTTCTTCTGTTTGTAGAACTGTGGTGTGTCCAATAAGCATGTGTATGCAAGTGTGTGCATGTGTGTGTGTGTGTGCACACGCACACAGGGTATGGTCATGGTACGTAGTGGATAAGGGGAAAGAGATTCTTTACTTAGTCCCACCAGTCGTTTGCCTTACACACAAAAAGCAGCAGCAATGAAATGCACTACTGAGATGGCCGTATCGGAGTACGCCATCATCTTATGCAAATACGGCCTTCTGCAAGTAGTTTAAACACCTTGGTGAGTATGTGTGGTTTATCATCATGTGTGCATTTTGCGTTTCTGAAGAAGCAAAAAAAAAAACCCCAACTCTACCTGACCCTGCTTTTCAGCAGGAAAGGTGCAGTGTTCGAATGTGGACTGATGGATATGTGAAACCAGTTTGTTGTCAGAGAGAATATCGATTGATTTAGGTACTGTCTTTGTATGTGATGAGATGTCTGAACTTATCAGTTTATATATCAGTTCTTATCACTGTTGACTATGATGCGTGGTTATGATTACACCAATGACAAAAAGAATAAAAAAAGGTGGAAGATGGTGCGCATGATCACTTTTGCCTATGATGATGTTGTCATGCTATTCGCACAGCTGTTTATTTCTGTGATGAACCTGAACTCCAGTCCCCGCACTATGTGTCCTGGTGGGTCGGGTGTGGATCTGAGGGAGCAGGGTAACATCCAGCCTGTGTGCTGGTGTGGTGGTCGTGTCAAGGGTGACCACACAGACACAGGGCCTTGTCAGGGTGCCTCAAGGCAACGTTCTTCATGGTATGCTTCAACGCTCTTGCAGGTCTGCCAGTGTATTTATGACTGCCAATGTGTGATATGTACATTTCTTGTGGAACACGATGAAAGTCATTTTTTATCATGCATATTGTTTTCATTTGATACCAGTTTTAATGTAGGTAATCTTTATGAACAAATGTCAGAGCAAAACCACCAGGTTATCCGTTATTTGATAAGATGTGGATGTTGATTTTTTTTTTTTTTTTTACCATTTCTGAAATAGATGAATGAATAAAATACCAAATAGTAGCTCCAGGTTACAATGTCCACAATGGCCTTGAAGTGTCATCATGACTCATGTTTGTAAATATTACCTACATATTGACAGACAGTGCTGAGATAGTGGTCATCATAACTGCAGGAAATCTTTACAGGAAAGGTTGGGAAGGCAATGGCTTCAGCTGTAAGTCAGGAAGATTCTTTCTCCTCATTTCTTCGTGTTTGGCATACTGTCACGTGCAAAGACAGGTGGACTACCAGACTTAATACATGTGCATACACTTCAAGTCATTCGCTTGTGACCAGTTGCATTCTGTTCAGTATTATTTGCATTGTCCTTTGGTTCTTTCTCTTATCCTACATGAAGAAAGGCAAGAGAGGCAGGTTGATCACTAATCCAACCAAACACTGTTTTGAAAGTAGTATACCCAGGTGTATATTTTTTCCCTTTATTGTACCAAAAACATGTCTTTCACCATCATGAAATCTATTGTTCTGCAGCTGAACCAGGCAAGTACAAAGAATATTTATTACTGTTCAGTAGATGTGATCACTGGAATGCAGATATTTACAATCAGCAGTTCAGTGCAAGCGTGTGCAGATGTGAGTGTGTGAGAGCTTTCAAATGAGAAAGAGGCTTGTAACCAGTCTTTCTTTTACTTGCACAATTTTTGAATCTTTTGTTGGCGTTTGTTTTCAGTCTGTACAGCTGTTTTCACGGAAAGTTTGCAATCAAAATCCAGATGACTTTACCCTTTGCGGGATCATGCAAGTATTATTTGCAGCATTGGTTTAGATCAGGTTATATTGATTTCTGTTTAATGAGAATGCATCTTGCACAATTCCTAAAAGTTTTTCTGATTTTGCTTTGAGGCTGGTCATCCGTATGGCCAAGATCTGTATGTGACCAAGTTATACTGATTTCTGTTTTATGAGGATGCTGATCATTGTTACGGCCAAGGTCTGTACGTTCTCCAAAAGATCTGACACCAAGTATCTTTGAGATCTTCCCAAGCTGTTGTCATGAAGGCTGTGTCAGGGTTGGTTGGTTTGTTTTAACTTTGATATTAAAGACTTGCTTTTTCACCACGGAGTAAATTCTACACTGTGACCAGCTGCGGTGGCCCAGTGGTTAGCATCATGGATTGCTGGCTGAGATTTCATGGGTTCGATACCATCAGAGCCATATATATTTGTGGGATTTTTCAACCCATAACCACGTCCAGCTGGCCTTGTTCCGGAAGTCCTGGACCACATGGTTGACTTTCATCTACTTGATGGATGCGTCTCTGAAAGTGTTCAGATTTCCTCTCCAACACTGCAGGCGTCTGTGTCTTCCAGGTCTGGTTGATGCCTGGATACATTTTGAAAGTATGCATAGAGTGCAGCTCTGGTAAGTAGTTTAACACTAGAATGGAACCCCCCAGCAGCATCTTTACCATCTTCATTGATCAGCATGAAAACATTGGTTTTAACTTCTGTGATCCTTCATGCCCTGCTGTCATGGTGACCTCAGTTTCGATTTCCTCTTCATGTCCATACCCTTGGCTGGTTCGAGTCGATGTCGCTGGTATCTGCAGGTTTATGGGGACTGTTGTTGCAAGGACGTGGTGGCATCGTGCAGGAGATCTATTCTCACACTGGCTCCACGACTAGGTAACCATTGTCATCAGTGTGGGATTTAGTTGGTGGTGCCCTGCATGTGCTGCCTCAGAACAGCCACCAAAGTGGCTTGGCAGCAGTGCAGTGTCTCCTCTAGTGGGTTGCCTCATGACAACATTGCCTCTCCCTGTGGATTGCTGGTGCCAGAGCCACGGTGAACGAACAAGGGAGTAACTGTGGATGGGGAGCCAGGATGAGCGGCATGGGGTTAATTCTACTGAAGTGGCACAGAAGATGTCTCCTACCACCCCACCCCACCCTTAAAGAAGAATGACTGTGTGTGTGTGTGTGTGTGCGTGTGTGTGTGTGTGTGTGTGTGTGTGTGCGTGTGTGTATGTGTGTGATTCTAAGGAGGGATGGAAGATCCAGTTGTTGAAACGATTAGAGTATGTGGCTTACATTGTTTAATCGACCTTTTTTTGAGTTTGGCCCATTCTGGCTCTGTTGAAAGTGGTCAAGTATTTACACTGTTGTTGATACTGAGCTCTAGTTTGTAGGTGTCAATTGCAACAGGTAATCTGTCATCCAAGATTTTGACTGAATTGCCTGGAAGTGCCAGTTCTTTTCCCTTTTTTATGAGTTTCATGTGCAGGCTTATTGGGTTTAATTTGTAAGCGAATGATTGTGCTTCATTTTCATGTTGCTTTGTGGACATGTGATTGACATATCTGTGCACTTCTCTGGTGGGAGGGAGTAGCTGAGATTGGAGACAAATGAGCAAAACCAGTTGCTGCTTCATGCAGTGGAAGATTTTCATCAAGTGAAATTTGTGGTATATTACATTGGTCTTAGGACATCTGTCGTCAGTCCTGTGGTAACAGTTGTCCAGTTTCTTAGGACATCTGTTGTCAGTCCTTTAGTAACAGTTGTCCAGTTTTTGCAAGTAGCCCCACTTCCTGTCAAGTCTGTTTGAACTGACAGTTGGAAACACTCTGCCAGTTCTGAAGCTTGCAGCTGGGGCAGCAGCACCACATGAAAGCAGAATGGGGTATTGAAATCTGGAATGTTTTTTCTTTTCAGGTTTTTTTTTTTTTTCAATCTACGCGGTAAGTGTGTTCAGGCACAAGACCACTTGAAAGCAATTGTGTGGGTCTTTATCAAATTTTAGAGGCTTGATTGCAAAAGCTGTGTTCAAGCTTTAGACATTTCTGGTGAAATGCTGAAGAGAACAGTTCCTGAAGTGACGGCAAGTGAGGAATTGCAAACATGCTGGGTGGAAGGTAAGCTCAGTTGGTGGAGGGAATGGCTAAAACATGCATGGGTTGTGCCCCTTTCATAAGCACTATTTGTGTTAAAAACAAATGAATTCAGTTATAGGTATACAAGTTCTGAGTGCTCTACTCAATGCTTCATGTGTTGGGACTGTGCATCACTCAAAATTGTTGCTTCACAAAGAGAGGCATGAATATATTCTTCCTTACCCCTGCATTGAATCCTGGACCCACTTTAAAATTGTGACTTATATGACTGTCTGACACAAAAGAGATGTGCTCATGATCTGTCTGGTTACCACGCCTAATTTGGAGACCAGATGAAACCTATGGATTTTAGTTAGGAGCAAGGAGAGCTTGGGGGACTCGCAGAATGCGTTTATACGAGATTGAAGATATTTATTTATTTAGAAGCTCCTGCATGGTCTGATGCATGAGGGCGGTATTTTCTACCTGCCATTAACGTTCAGCATGCCGAGATGCCAAATTGTATGTGACTGAGACTTTGTAATATATATGACTTGACCATATCTACTATAAGAGTATGGTGTGGACAAAAGATTGAAAGCTTGTAATAGCAGAAACTATCATGAAAGGTTGTCGGGGTTTTTTTGTTGTCACTTCTATGATTGCAAGTGTTCTTGCTTGTGTGCTGTTTTTGAACGTTTCTTTTGCTCGTTGGGAACATTTTCTTGTCAAATTGTATTTCTCCTCCCACTGTGAAGGTTGAGAATGTTTTCGCTTGTGAGTGTTTGATCCTCCCTTATTGTGAATGATGACTTTTTTTTTTTTTTCGAATGACATACTGATTTTGTTTTTTTTCTTTTTGAGTAAATAATTTAATCAATCAAATTTTTCACAGATGTACATCAACATACCGACAAAACTTTGCACATGTTGGAAAATAAAGCGATGAAACAAGGCTTTAAACAGCACACACTCTGTGGCTTTTAAACATTCAACATGAGTGTAATCATGTTCCTTTTCAAGAACCATTCTTTGAACTGGCCAGATGTATATACTGGCGACATTTGCACACATCGGGAAAAGCTATGAAACAAGGCATTAAAACAGAAGCACAATCACATTTCTTTTAAGGGACTATCGTTAGAACTAGCTACTGTTAATGAGCGCACACAAACATGTAGATGTACGCAAATTTCACCCGAGCACACTTACATTTACCGCAGTTGAACCATCAGCCAGAAATTGTGACCTGTACATATCTGACGACCTTTAAGGGGCAGACATGAACACACATATAAAGATGTACTCTCTCTCTCTCAAACACACTTGTTGAACCTCTCAAAAAAATTATACTAGGGCATCCTTGTCATTCTGTAACCTGTCCTTTGTCATTCTGTCACGTTCTCACAATCCACTTTGACTGAACATATCTTTTTAAAACACCTGTTTTCGAAGACAGCAAGGGTGTACGAAAGCACAACATATTTGAAAAAACACACACAAACCCCCCCTAAAACAACAGGAGTTAAAACTGCACAACATTAAAACATTCTTTATGGCAAACGACTCAAAAGTTTTACAATTATAATCAAGTATCAAATTATTACCATAAACCAGGACTACTGCAACATATTAACACGTAAGTAGCGTAGGACAGTGAATTCTGCAGATATCGAATGGAATAATTGTTCAGCATTATATAGTTTCAGGTTTCTATCTTAATTTGAATAAATCAAAATTGAATAATTTAAAGTCAAATACAAATGGAGTAGTTGCAATTTTTTCTTTCTATGTACTCTAAAATTTGATTCAACATGCATTTACAGCTTCCAAGCCATCGCACAACAGGAACATCACTATGCTATACATCTCTGTAAATAGGATATAGGATCTCTGTTCTTCAACACCCATTTTCTCCATCATACCTGTCATCACAGACAAGCAGCTGAATCATTTTCATGATGAGACTAACTAGGCAAACCTTGTGTGTGTGTGCTTTCTGTTTGCTTGTTATTGGTTTTTTTGTTGTTGTAAGTATGGAATCTTTTATAGATCTATGAACATGAATTCACACTTTAAAAAAAAATTAAAATGGTCAAACATGCGGAAGTCTGAACATCCATAAAATATCTGAAAATTAAGACAGGACTTGAGTATAATACAAATGATGTTAAAACAGGAGCAAGCGATGGCTGCAGCACTACGACAGAGCTTTGACTGGCCAGAACCAGGTAGCATTCAGCTGACTAGGATCTTACAGTGAGAAACACTGCTGGGAAACTGGACTGTCCCCATACATAACCACACAGCACATTTATTCTCACACCTTAAATGTCTCTCCATGCTCGTTATTTTTGTCTGGAAGTACAAGACCAAATTTCAACATTCACATCTGACACTCCTACATCAGTAATAAACCCACGTCCCTTCTCCTGCCTGTCCCCTCCCCCCCCACCTCCCCCCCCCACCTCCAAATTAGTTCCCTGCCACTCTACACCAGAAACATACTTCCTTGACAAGGATTTCTTCCACTCTGAAAGAAGTGACACAATGTTCTTGCTTATAGCAACATTTCTGCCTAAGGTAGCCTGGAATGCTTTACACATAATCAGTGAAGTCCTCCACGACAAAGGGGTGCTCGGCCATGCCCTGACACAGACGGCTGTGAGCCAGGTTGTCTGCCCCACTGGAGCTCTTCTCATTGTAGTAGTCCATCAGACGCTTGCGGATCAGCTTGATGCGTCGCAGGCGAGTCAGACAGTTGGAGGCGAAGGGCTCATGGCCCAGGTTCTGTTCCTTCAGCACCAGGGAGGCCAGCTGACCACACACAGCGAGCCAATGACGTGAGCAGACTGAGCGAGCCAATGACGTAAGCAGACACAGTGAGCCAATGACGTTAGCAGACACAGTGAGCCAATGACGTGAGCAGACACAGTAAGCCAATGAAGTGAGCAGACACAGTAAGCCAATGACGTGAGTAGACACAGTAAGCCAATGAAGTGAGCAGACAGTAAGCCAATGAAGTGAGTAGACACAGTGAGCCAATGAAGTGAGTAGACACAGTGAGCCAATGAAGTGAAGAGACACAGTAAGCCAATGAAGTTAAGAGACACAGTAAGCCAATGAAGTGGGCAGACACAGTGAGCCAATGAAGTCAAGAGACACAGTAAACCAATGAAGTGAGCAGACACAGTAAGCCAATGAAGTAAGGTAATGTTGCTTATAGCCCAGCCGACTGCAAAGGGCCACATCAGGGCTAAGCCAATGAAGTGAACAGACACAGTGAGCCAATGACATGAGCAGATATAATGAGCCAATGATGTGAGCAGACACAGTGAACCAATGATGTGAACAGACACAGTGAGCCAATGACGTGAGCAGACAGTGAGCCAACGACGTGAGCAGACACAGTGAGCCAATGACGTGAGCAGACAAAGTGAGCCAATGACGTGAGCTGACAAAGTAAGCCAATGACGTGAGCAGACACAGTGAGCCAATGACGTGAGCAGACAGAAATGTCTATGTTAAACACGGCCGGCTGACTGACATACAGACGGACAATGCAGTTAAGGCGGACAGCTAAACCATAAGTTGACAAAATGTTACAAAGATTGTATGAATAGGATCCAAAATCCCTAACAAAAGATTTTTTTAAGGCTAATGTAACTATTACAGGGAAATCTTGCATCATATGGTTGCCAGTGTCATTTCCCTAAAACTTACTGAATTCATGTAACCTTAACAGAACACTGGTGTCACCTGATGGACAGACAGGTATAAACACACCCAAGTCACACACTCACAATTAATCATCTCTAGATGATGGAAGAACTGCTTGTAGATCTACACACACGCTGAGTGACAAATGAAGAAAAGAGTTGGATAACAACTGAAGGTGAAAACGAAGAAAAGAGTTGGATGACAATTGAAGGTGACATAACTGTCAAATGACCTTGACAAACAAACAAAAATTAAATAACTGTCACTTGAAAATAAAGTCGGATGTCCCAGGCAAGAAGTTCTGTTGATAAAAATATTATGGATAAAACATAAAATCTGGATTCTAAGAAAATTGTCAGGTGACAGGTTAAAAAATGATGCTGGCAGATCGATGGTGACAAGACAAAGGGAGAACACTCACATTGCAATGGACAGCAATCTGTCGCACCAGGAGGGCCAGGTTGGTGTCGGAGATGATCTTGGACTGGGTGTGGCCCAAGATGTCTGCTATGTCTGTTTGGAGGGACCACCAACATCACATTATCATCAATGCTACAACTGAATGCCAGCATTGTCCCCTATCCTCTGTATACCATTGTCTCTAAAGAGCTGTGGACAAACTTCTCCGCTACACAGCTGATAATGTGTACTACATGGTCTATGCAGGGTACATATAGCGATGCTACAGAGTCCATACAAACAGCAATATTTCACAGGTTATATAGAGACAATAAAGCTTTGTAAAACAAATAATACCACATACTGTATCAACAAAATCATCGGCAATAGGAGTTATGTACAAACTTCTCTAACACAGTGTGCACAGGAAGTAACTGCGTACAGACCAGAATACTACAACTGCATACAAACGTTAATATGACAGCAGCTGTGTGCAAACACCACAACTTTCAGTACATCACAAGTTCTATGAGTTGTAAACAGACTAATTCAATCATAAAGAATATACAGTCAAATGAAATAATGGCACGTTATGTAAAATACCACAACAGGGACTTAAATTTTCTTCGATTAATTCAAAACAGATGCAATGTAATGAGCACAATTTTCAGTAGCTGCACGGCACAAAATCCCATTATGAGGTGAAAAGGATGGCATGCATTGCTGTACTGTGTAAATAAAGCAACAAAATGTTTATGTCATGCACTGGTTTTGAAACTAGGTCTAAAGCCTAAATCACAAAATTGCATCCCTTTTTACTTCAAGAGACATGCTGTTGTTCCAAGTGTTTTCTCAAGTTGCTGTGAATGCATTTTCTGCTTAAGGAGACTGTATTTTCAAAATATTTAAAGTACTGCAGTCCACATGAACTTATGAGTGGTATGCTTTGTTTTCTTGAGATTAGGCCAATATCACATGAAAAGTAAATGGCTGACATGGGAGGCATAACCTGTTCAAAATCTGAATAAAGAAAAGGCGAAAACAATCAAAACTTCTCTTTATCTGCCATACCCATAGCCACTAGCCTTGTGGTTTTGAAATCTGCGGAACACTGAGATCAAAGTCATTCAGATACTGCATGTGACTTTGTGGACCAGTCAAATGTGCAGTGCAAATCTGTAAAACTCGAGTTTTCTGATTACATTTTGCAAGATTATTTGTCATACGATTTCAAATGCTCCAGTTCAGTGTCAACATTTTGTAAAACACATTTCTGTGAAAACAATGTTGGTGTGAAGTGAACCCTGGGTGTCACTAAGGTCTGGGAGCCAGCAGTTAGCAGCGTGCTGATGTTATGGCACACACATGATATACGTGAGGGCAGCAGGCAGTTAACACACTTTATGTACATGAGGAGCATAACATCAGCAATCAGATCTTTCATAGGCAATGAATTTTAAACACTTGACTACACACACAATCAAAAGTGGTTTCAATGAAACTGAAATATCAGGCTTGATTTTTTCCTGCTTCAAGTGGAAACCATTAATTATCCAGTTTTCTCAAATTTAACAAAAACCTTCATAAATTTCATTCCTTTGATTAGTTTGTAATACAAATCATCCCCCACCTCTTGGAATCAAACATTTGAATTCAGACTCTAGTATGATGATTTCCATTCAATTACTTGAGTGCAGCCGACTGACAACTACTGATGATTGCACTGATTTTCTCATGTACAATTTGGTTGTTTCTAAACATTTCATGTTGTTCATCAATAACCCAGTCCCCGTGCCCCACACATCCTCCCAATAAACACAACCTTCTAGTCTTTGGCCACGGTCAGGTACACCTCAGTTGTTTATCAACATGTACACCTGAGGGTCTAAGATCAACAGGCTGTGTGTTTTGTGTCACACTGTTCTAAAACCTTTCATTCTGTTATTAATTCAAGCTCAATCCCTACGAAGCTGAAAATCAGTAGTCGCATATTCATCCCCCCCCCCCCACCCCCCACCAACACACACACTACACACACACACACACATTGCAACATACATTCTTGAGTACGCACACTGTTAACCAAGATGTAAGTAAACTACACATGTATACCACAAACAGCCGTGCCATACCTGTGGAGATGGAATCCTCAAAAGACTCTAGAACAAAAAAAACAAAGTAGCATAGAGCCATGCTGAAGAATCAGTAAAACTGAGCGACATCTACAGGACTCGCACAAGACAGAAACACATGATATACAAAACGAATCTCTCACACACACTCTAGGCTTGGCAGAATGCAGTGAACCATGCACATAATGTGACACGCACCCAGTGAAACAAGCAAATGATGAAGCCAGACTACTGTTATACTGTAACTTAATTTACACAAGGCTTGTCATGTGATGTACACTTTTGTCTATATGACTTATTGTTAATGCAATGTTCGTGCCTGTCTGCCATGTAAATGCTATCATAAACCTATACAGATTCTCCCCATCAACCATGAAGTCTAAGCTAATTCAGAGTCAATGTATAAATCTGATATTCACTGTTGATAAGTGTTTTTAAGTAAATGTATACATCATGTGATACATCATGTAAAGATGTATGTTAACTAAGATGGACTCTCATTGTCACAATGAACCCTCATGGAATCGTAGACACAACATGTTAATCCCAAATGCAGACCGATCACACTTTACACAGTTTCAGTTTCATCAAGGAGGCGTCACTGCGTGCAGACTAGACCATATACGCTACACCACATCCGCTAAGATTTGAGACCACACTACGCATGATTTGAAGCTGATGGATAAATGAATTAACAACAAAGATGAGACAACTGAAGGAGAGGGTCTCGTGGCTACGACTCGGTGGATGTCTGACCTAGGCATTAGCCCAACGCGCTGGTCAGACACTTTACACATGAACTATTATTCACATGAGCCGGTATACCATGACATTACTGTCTTCACAATAATAATTGAATTCATATTCATGCTATCATAGATATGTCTTGTCCTACTATGAATTTGTCGATACTCAAATGTAGCATCTGACGATTTTGGTTGGGCATTACTTACGTTAAGTCTGGGTCAGGAGTATCTCGGATAACTGTTGTATTGTTTGTCTTAACAGATTGTGTCAGGAGCAACTGTCCAGAAAAAGAGTTTCATCGTGGACTACACCACATGCAGTGCATATGTATTTGATAATGAGGAAGATATGTATGTTTAGGCAAGACACAAAGACGCATACATTATAGGGATAAAAGTCTTTCCTCACTTCCAACTTCCACATGTATGGGCACTTGTTACCTAAAGCTCATTTTCCTCACCCTGTGGGGTCTAACTTGCTCATACTTGGTAAGGTATCCTATTCACCTCAGCATATACTGACAGTGTCTTGACCTCACACCAGCACAAACATGGCTACAACTTTTGATCAGGCAATGAGGAGTGAATGCCCTCCCTTTTAGAGGTGGCCTAAAGATAAGGGCAAAGAAGGAGAGTGGCTGAAACCAAGCAACAAGTCCCAGATAGATATGTAAACCTATAGGAGATGGCTATCATTCCACAATGAATAGCTAAGAACCCTAAAGCAGGTATGTATCATTTTTAATGGAGTGACTGTGACTATAACTAGCAGTTATCATTCTAAAAGGAGTGGCTATGAGCCGCAAAAAAAAAGGCAGATACCATTCTAAAGGGGACGTTACACTAAGTGGTCAGCTATGAACCTCAAAGCAGGGTCATCCTAAAGGGACGGTCATTCTAGAGGGGATGGCGATGAACCATAGAAGGTCAGCAATAAATTCCAAGGGGTGAAGAAGTGCAGAAGGGGCTGTAACCACTCTCAAGGCTGTCAATCCTAGAAAGAGACAGATGGAGATAATGAAAGGGAGGGCGGGGGTAGGGGGTGGGAGGTAACCATTCTGAAAGGAATGGCTATGATCCCATAGAAGGGTGGCTAAATGGGTGGATATTGCTAGTGATTCAAGAGTGGCTAAAAATCCCAGAGGGTAGACAGAGGGGTGGATATTGCTAGTGATTCAGGAGTGGCTAAAAATCCCAGAGGGTAGACAGAGGGGTGGATATTGCTAGTGATTCAGGAGTGGCTAAAAATCCCAGAGGGTAGACAGAGGGGTGGATAATGAAAGTCGATCCGAAGGAAGTGGCTGGAAATCCCAGAGGGTGGCAAAGGGGTAAATAACACTAGAGATCCAGATGGGTGGTATGAATTTGAGAATGGTGGCCGTAAACTGGTTGTGATGAAAAAGAACACCTGACAAGTTTCAACTTGTACAAAGGACCACAGAAATAACATTGCACAGTAACTTAAACAACAGCTGTGCAGTGAAATAAAAAAAAAACCCTGACAGATTGTTGTACATGTAATAAAAAAATCAATATCAAACAGAAAAGCTGGAAGAAGTCTACCAAAGCATGACAACAGGAATTCAAAATGTGACAGAACATTGTGTCAACGACACATAATATGAACAGCACGTAACAAACCTGATTGAAAACCATGTGATAATTATTTCATACCTGCCGTTATAGGAACAATTTTATGTGATGCCTAAACAGAACTGGTTATTTATTTTTCCCCTCTCTCTATGCATTAAAGCGTGACATCAGCAGTTAGTGCAATGAAGCATGGTGAAGACAGAAGATGATGCTGAGAATGAGGAGTTACCTTGCTTGGCCAGCAATGTGACTGTGTTACCCCCATGGTCCAGGGGTCGTATGACAATGTTGACAAAGTTGAACTGACCCTGTGAACACAACACGGACATGACCATGACCACGCAGCAAGATGACCTCTTCCCATGCCTACATAGGCAGATACAGAAGCACTATGCACATTAACATCATGTAAATATGCTCTCTGCACAGTAGCACTCACATGTAAGCCTGTGTGCACAAGAACTCACACACACACATATACAGACTATAAAAGCAGACGATCAATAACGTTAAATGTCAATCAATCCTTTTTTCACATATCATTCTGTCTCTTTTATTTGTTTCTCCATTAATTTTTGCTTTACATTTATTTTTGTTTTCCACAATAAATTGTGCATGATGACGAGTAGGAGTGTACCGATAACCATCACAACTCAGACTGCAATCAGCGCAAACAGAAAACTAACAAAACAGTATGAACCGACAGACACACAGCCATACAAACAACCAACAACAAACACGCACAAACAACTGTGCACAGACACCTAATACTAGAACAGCTCACACAAACCAGCAATAGTATATTTATAGGACGCAACACAGACCGACAGCAATGTATACAGACGATGACCAGAACACCACAGGTGACCAAATGCATACACAGATAACCAAAAGAATATCTCAAACAGGCCGATACAGTGACCACAGACGACCAACACGACACCACAGACCAACAAGAGAACACAACAGACTATCAAAAGACCAGCACGGACCAACAGCAATGTCCACTGATGACTGACAGACCAGCTCAGCGGTGGAGACTAACCATGAGGGTGCCCAGCTTGTACTCTTCCCCGCTGTCGTTGTACACGATGGTCACAAAGTCATTGCCCACGTGACGCTTCTTGAACGTCATGTTGTGGTCCTGCTTCCTCGTCTTCATCAAGGTGGTGATGTGGAAGATCACTGTTAAAATGATGTGGCAATGTGTTACATGTGCAAACACACACATACACACTCACACACACACAGATATGCATAACCAACAGATACAAACATATATCAATATGCAAATGCACAAGAAAAACAAGTTTCAGAGTAAAAAAAATGATTAAAAGTCTTTTAAAAAATTGAACTTGATGCAGAATCACACAAACTCTGAGGAAGACCAGCTGATGCTGACATTTCTTTCTCTCTTCCTTTTTTTTTTTTTGACACTGTCTCACACTCCGTGCTGCTTCAATGGCATTAGCCCCACATCGCTCATTCCTGCTCACTGTCCATAGCCACGCTCTGAGTTGTCCTGCGGCAACCCAGCAGCAGCAATCTACACGGAGCAGTTAACGTTCAGTCGTTATGAGGCAACCCACCAGAGAAGACGCTGCACTGCTTCATGTGGACATAGCTGACAGGGTCTCGGGCTGAAGGATCTGAAGGGCTCACAAACACTGGAAGCTGTTTGTACTATCTGGTGGCAAACAGGTCGATACGAGTGGTTCCCATGACCTGGCAGATTGACCTGAACATGGAGTTGTTTAACATTCCATTCCGAAGGAAGAACCTGATCCTTTCTGGAAACAGCCCACAAGAACGTTCAGCGTGCCTGGGATGTGCCTTACAAGCTGAGAGAACTTCACGGACAGACAGAACAGGTGAAGAAAGACTGCTGACTGCTAAGTTGTTCAAAGACCTGAAGTGAATGCCGCCGTAATTCTTCAGGTATGCCATGACGACCTTTCACCTTACTGGGCATCTCCCTCTTTGTTAGGTAGGATTCAATTCCCTCCCTTCATCTTACTCATTGAGCATCTCCCTCCTTATAAGGTATGACTCGTCTCCCTCCCTTCACCTTACTCAGTATCTCCCTCCTTATCAGGTATGATTCAAGTCCTTCCTGAGCATCTTACAGGTCATCTCCCTCCCTGTCAAGTACCACTCACTTTCCTTCTTTTACCTGTCACGCAAATTATCTCCCCTTTCCAATCTGAACATAAATCTGTAATACTAATTGTTCACATCAACCAACCTTTTTTCCCCCTCAAATCAGTTAGACTTTTCTTCCAAATCAGACTTCTTGTCTCTTCAGAAAGACTGATCAGCAACAACCTGTCTTCATGTTCACTGAACGACTAACAACCTGACCTGCTAACGAGATCAACAAAGTTCAGTAAAGAGAAAGAAAGAGGGCTGACCCTTCATGGTTTCGTCCTGCCAGGTGTACATGAACTTGCCGTCCTCACTGGTCAGACCGCCAGTGTAGTTCCCTTCCTCCTCGGGGTCTGGGAGTCGTGCAATGTGACCCAGGCCCTGGATGAACTCTGTGTAGCGGGTCGACCCGTAGCGGTTGGCCAGAATGGCCTTTTCATCGTTCACCTGAAACAGAAAACTCATTCAGGCATACAGAATAGTCAACACACATACACACACATGTGTGTGCACACACACATCAGTGATTATCATACTGAAAAGGACACAAAACCGTCCAGTAACTTAAACACCACACATTACCTGCTACATCTGACCACTTTTAGTTCTGCAAGCTTTCAGTGTTGTCATCAGGAGGTGGAGTACTTCTGAGCGAAACTGCTTTGGGTCTGAGGTAATGATGCTGAAAACCTTCTGGGCAAATGGTAGGAAATTCAATCTAGTATCTTCCACGAAGTTGGAGTATGGCTGCCTTAATGGCAGGATAAAAAATGGTCATACACACAAAACTCCACTCCCGATGTTGGGTAGATGGGATTAATCCTTGCCTGTCTGTACAGGGAGTGTCTGCAATACAGGGAGTGTCTGCAAGAGTATCAGCCTGCATACTCAGAAAATCTAGTGTCAATGTTTGAAATATGATCCTTTTCCCAGGATTTCATGGACTTTGCACTTTTTCCCCAAAAATGATTTTTGATGACCAGCACTTTGGTGCTAGTCAATGAAACCTGACTGCCATGGATCTGCAGTGTTCTGCTATGAGTGGGGTCCTACTTCATTGAGGAAAAGGTCTCTAAATGAAACAGAAAGCTTGTGAAACAAAAATCTGTCAGATTTTGAATGTAATATGTTTTCCTCACTTTTGTACATTGGCAAAATTACAAACCCATCCACATTCCCAAATCTACAAAATATCGTTATTCAGTTTGCTGATTTTATTAAAATGTCTGAAGAAAAAGACAACCATCATAACTGGTAAACTTGTATGATGATCAGGCAGGAAAGTTACGACACAACTGGATGAAAATGGCTAAATACACAGTCTGTCTGTTCCTGCATAGCGGACAGCATTTGTTCTATACAGTAACAGCATATTCACCATGGATAAGGAAACAGGCTATAAGGGACAACAGAAACTGATGTGAGACTCGTTATGGAATGTAGAAGTAGTGCAACGGACTCTTATACACAAAAAGTTTACAAAATTAGAAAATATACACGGAGAGCTGCAAAACTTGTTTGTGGTAGTTATTTGTTTCAGAACCCAAGCAATCCTTTAACATTCGAAACAAACATTGCTAGAGGAGTGAAGGGTTAGAAATAAGATAGCTCTCCTTCACACTGCAAGACAAAACTAGATCGACATACCTTTGGATGATATCAACTTTAATACCTTTGAAAGATACCAACATTATCATAAATAATACTAGGTACACAGGCTATCACATGTTACCAAGAAAGTTTACATTCTCTTTACCTGTCTACTCTTTGATCGTGGAATAAGACGCCAGAGAAGATGAAGTGGTGAAAAATGTTGACCCTCTCAAAAGCAAAATGTCTTCAATTATGTTGAAAAGAAATCATACCGACTCCTTGAGGTGTAGATCACACAGTACTTGAGATTCAAAATCATTCTGATTACCCAGTACACAGTTGTGTTCATCTGTCAAAAGATGTTTCAATTATAATGGAAGAAGAACACATGATCTAGAATACAAACTTTCTTTTTCATGTGAAAAGTGTCATGCTAAAAATATTTTATGATATTGCATTTCTCAGACCAGATCTTCAGATGATAACAGTCATGAAATAAACACTTTCAGTGCTCAAGCACAGTCAACAAACAACACAGTATCAATTCTGTCATGGTATCACTGCATGAGGACTAGTCAAGTAACACGGTACCCCTTATGATAGGCCAAGAGTCAACAGTACATTACTCCGACATACAGAAACATACACACATGTATACTTGCTTGCAGACATGCAGATTTGTTAAAGAGGTCTCCAGGCAAAATTTCTGATACGAGTGGTGCGGTTAAAAAGGTATGGTGAAACCTTTCTCCTTTTAGATTAATGACTGAATTGGGAACAGTTCTGTGAAATATTGTCTCAATATACTTTAAGAAAACATACACACAGACACATGATCTGGAGGTTAGAGATCACAAAGGCAGAAAGAATGTGCCCTCTGTTGGCAACAAAGGCTGGACTGAACACACAAATCCTCCACCTTGTTGTACAAGATCAGTAAAAAAAAAAATTGGATGGACTCAAATGTCTACTGCTGTACCTTACAATGATGTATGAACAGGGACAAATGACAGCAAATCTCTCTCCCTCTCTCTCTCTCTCTCTCTCACACACACACACATGCTACCTGTCCAGGGCCCACATAGATGACACCAATGGTGTGGGTCTCATAGGGCAAGATGATGTCCAGGAGTGACACTGAGCGGGAAATGTCCTGTTGACAGGTAAAACACACCATGAAATCAGTAAATCAGGGCTGTTTCATTATCACTTGTGTGACAGGGTAAAAACACAGCATGAAATCAGTAAATCAGGGCTGTTTCATTATCACTTGCGTGACAGGGTAAAAACACAGCATGAAATCAGTAAATCAGGGCTGTTCCATTATCACTTGCGTGACAGGGTAAAAACACAGCATGAAATCAGTAAATCAGGGCTGTTTCATTATCACTTGCGTGACAGGGTAAAAACACAGCATGAAATCAGTAAATCAGGGCTGTTCCATTATCACTTGCGTGACAGGGTAAAAACACAGCATGAAATCAGTAAATCAGGGCTGTTCCATTATCACTTGCGTGACAGGGTAAAAACACAGCATCAAGAAAGGGGATCCCATTTCAGACACTGCAAGGTGAAATTACAACACAGAGCTTATCCGCATTTGGAGCTGACAATGAACATTTTGCTAACAACACGCTAAAAATAAAACAAGAAAAAAGTTTCCACAAAGCAATCAATAACAAATGAATGTACTAACACACTAAAACCTCCCAGTAATGATCCTCTTTTCTTAAACGTTCGATTTTCTGACATCTTTGCGTCTCAATGTACACTGGATCTTACTGCGCTGCCATGATTAATGCTGAACCAGTTGTTTTCACCTCAGACAGTTGTGGGTAAGCTCCTGGGCTGTTGCAAAACTCGTCCCGGTCTGCTCAGCAATGTGGTCTGTCCACCTATTTCTGTGTCTGCCTGTTTCCCTCTTCGGCAGTGTTCTCTGAAGGATGGTCTTGGTCAGTCTGCCTGACCTAGTCACATGCCGTGCAACTTCAGCTTTGGTTTCCTCACTGTGGTAAAGAGGTTCTCACAGTCTCACATGTTGTCAGATACTTCTGATGGCTCAGTACTTGGTAGGATGTCGAGTACTCTTCTGTTGCATCACATCTCCACAGCTTCAGTCTTCGTTTACAGTTCTGCCATCAAGAGTCCACGATTTGCAGGCATGGAGGAGGATGTAGCATAACCACATGCAAAGGCATCAGCATGGATCTGAAAGCAATATTCTCGTTTCTTCAGACCGATTCCAGTACTGCCAGCGCTGCTGCTGTCTGTGCAGTGTGTGCTTAGATTTCAGGCTTTGATCCAACTTCACTGACGATGGTGCCAGGGTATCTGAACTACATCACACTCACATGCTGGACTGACCTCCCCACAGGGGCTCTCTCCCTTAACCATCCCATGGTTAAAGGACTTCTTGCAGCTGTTGAAGGGATGTTCAACAGGAACAGCATGCAAACACACACACACACACACACACACACACACACACACACACACACACACACATGCACTCGTGCGTGCTACATTGGCACATACGATGCTGCATTGAATTAATACTACTACATTCTTCCAACTTTAACCCCACAGACGCAGACAAAGAGATCATTCACCGAGTTGTTGGGGACGTGCAGAGGTACATGGTGAGGATTGTTGTCCCCCAGCAGAGGGTGGGTGTGATACAGCTGCAGGAACACCTCCGAGGGCGTGACCACACCCACTGCGTCCTTGCCTCCAGCTCCGCCCCTCAGCTCCGCCTCCTCCTGCTGTCGTGTTGCCTCTGCCGGTGTCATGACGGAAATGGTGTAGCCCCTTTGTTTCTTCATGCGGAGTTCCATCAGGTCTTCCTGTCATGTCAACCATCATGCAAAGCAACGTCACTGGTCATTTTGATTGGATTATGTTGCATCACTGCAGCTAGTAACATAATTTCAACAGATGATGCAGTGGGTCATGTTTAATCACAGCAGCCAAAACTGCAATTTCATTTGCAGATGGACTGGATTGTATTTAATAATTGCAAACAAAAAAGTAATTTCATTGGTTGATGGATTGGATCACATCTTACCATAGCAACAGAGATATGGATAAAGTGCTAAAAAAAAAAAAGAATCCTCTTCACCATTATTACTAAAAACCACCCAGAACAAATGAGATCCAATATTATTGATTAGGACACGACTCATTTATCCGTTTCTAAAGGCAAACCTGCCCCATCCTGAATACTGCTCTGCTCCTTCCCTTCCTTTCTCTGCTTGCCACAAACTCTCCACTTCAATCTCCACCACCTTCCCTTCCCCATGCAGCCAGCCAGTACCTGAGTGACAGAGGAAGACGAGGAGCTGTCCGGGGACTGCACAGGCACCAGACGAGGGCTGTTCCCCGCCCCCCTGGAGCTCTGCTGACCACGCACTGCCAGGCTGTCCCCTGAAGGACTGGCAGGGGAGTCCAGAGGGGCTGCAGACAGAGGGGTGGGTGGGGGAGCTGGGGGAGCTGTCGGGGACAGGAGGTCTGCTGGCTGTCCTCCACTCTCCCTCTTCTGTTCCTCTTCCTGCTGCCGGCGATCGTACTCCTTCAGCTGTGCCTCCAGTCTGCTGCTGCTGCGTCCCGGCTCTCTGACCGACGCTCTGGACGATGCTTTGATTGCTGGGTCTGATTGTGGAACATCCTCGGCAGTGAGGTCTGCTTCAGGGGAATTACGTGTGGTATGCTCTTGCCCAGAAAGTTCTGACGGGGTTTCACTTTCGTCACCCCCTTTAGCTGCCAAGCCTCTGGTTTCTGCTCCCTCAGAGCTGGGCGTTGGGGTGCTGACGGCAGTCGTGGAAGCAGTGGTGGTGGTATCTAGCCCCTCAAAATTCTGGGCGTCGGTGATGGTGCGCGAGTCTGAGCCGTCCACCACGATGTGAACGCCGTGCTGCTGCTGGCCAAGAGCAGGAAACTCTGCCTGCAGCCTGTCCCGGGCAAAGTGGTGCTCATCAAGCTTGACAGGCAGCACCTCGTTGGTGGAGCTGCTGAGCAGAGAGGGACTGGAACTGGTGCGACGCAGACTGGACGGGGAGAAGTCCATGTCGCTGGTACCCTCCGTGGACCTGGTGGTCTGGGAAGGAGCAGAAACCACACACCCCAATTACCTGCTATTCCCTATTTCAGCACTGCAAATCCGCCACTTATCTGCTACTTCCTGTATCAGCTTTCATGGTGAACAGTATGATCTATACAATAAAAAAATAACACAGTAAACAGCCATCATGGTGTAGTGGTTAGCTTTGCCGAATGGGGGTTAGGAGGTTCCGGATTCAATTCACATTATCTGGTCATTTATTTGTGGGTCTTAGTGGCCCTAACCACACAGTCGAGTTTCATCCACGTAATGGATTCATCTCTGAGAGTGCTACACAAACAGGCACCCCCGAATACCATCGAAGCTGATTGGGCAACAGTGCAGTGTCTCCTCTGGTGGGTTCTCTCATGATGACCTGATACTGACTGCTCCCTGTGAAGGGGGAGCCAGAATGAACACACAAGAGTAATGCCACTGAAGCAGCATGAAAGATGAGGCAGAAAAGAAAAAAATCAAAATAACCAAACCAAACCAAAACACACTGGCAATGTGATGAACACTGTCCCATGGAAGGGAATGACCTGATCATACTGTTTGCAGTCTGAATGCCCAAAAATCAAATCATTACGCAACACGTGTTCTGGTTCTAGTAATTACAACCACAGTCACAATTATGATTATCTTAGAAAAAATTGAATACTTGCAAAATCACATATATCAACCAAATACTCAATACAATGAAGAAAACAATGTAAACATTATGTCAGAGCAACATTTTGTTGACTTAAATCATTGCTTCCAAAAGTGTAACTCAAAAACTTTTCTAGCTCATTTACACACAGATGATGCTGACAGCCAAATTGTGCTCACCTTCTCCTGGTCACCTTCTGAAGGACTCAGCTGACCTGCAATACAACATAGACTGTTGACCACCGTGTCACCGTGGATATGACCATGTGACCAGACATTGCTCACACACCCATAAATGATGCTGCTGATGTATTTTGCGAGTCTTGAATTTCTGCCGGTCAAAGCTATTGCAAGTTCGTATTTGTTTTTCACTTTCCAAGATGCAACTAACATACTGTCCATTATCCACACAATGTGAAAAAAAAAAACGTTCACAATGAGGAAATGAGCCATACAAAAGCCATTTACAGACAAATAATTCTGACAAGTGACAATTCATCTGTTTCCCTTCAGCCAGATCAGGTGATTATGGCAGCAATCATACTTTTCAAGGTAATATTTTCTTTCATTCCCATGATAATCTTTAAGTTACAAATCTTTACAAACTTAAGAAATATGCAGAATGTGGGACAATTCCAGGGCTTTTCCATGGCCAACAAGACCTGATCTTTACAAGCTCTGGGAAAAAAAACTTCATTTTTACTCACTACCTTTAAACTATAATAAGATAATGTAACACGCTTATCCTGAACTCCTGCCCTTCATGAACGGAAATATTACCCATGAATGCTTGAGTACACACAACACACACACACACACACACACACACAAACGCACACACACATGCACACACACACACAGAGAAACATGCACCGATGGGTCATACGCATACAGGCACCCCAATAAAAGGCAAACACACACACACACATACACTCACTGCGTGTTTCCCATCCAAAGATGTCTGCATGCACCGTGTCATAGTCCTCCTCCTTCAGACTGCCGCTGTCAAGCTTGCTGACGCTCTCCGTGTCGGGCGACCTCGCACCCACAGGGCTGAACAGCAGCGTGATGTCTGGCACTGACGGATCGCCATAGGAACCGGTCTGACACTGCAGGTTCTCAGTGCGCATGATCCACGCGACGTTGCCGCTGGCGGAGCGAATGAAGATCTCGGCCCATCCCGAGCACCAGCAGGGGCAGGGCTTGGTGGACATCAGGCTTTTGTCCTGGTGCTGGGACCGCCAACCTGGCACCACAGCAACAAGGCTGTCAGGTAAGGTAAGGTAAGGTAATGTTGCCTACAGCCCAGCCAACCGCAAAGGACCATATCAGGGCTGTTACCGCGCTGAAGTCAACTCACAAGTCATTAGAAAAAGAAAAAAAGCTCATTCACACAACCCTTTAAAACACACCTTCTAAAAACACACTGAAATTTAGTCAAAAACCTTTCCTCTGTAAAATCTTAGATCAGATGAAAAATGGTAGTCTGTTTCAGAAATTCAAAGATCACATCAGGTAGGACAACTCTGAACAAGGTTTTCATGGAGTCTGCTGTAAAGTGTTTATATCTCACATCATGCACATCCCAACACTGTAAAAGAATTTGTTTCACTGTGAGTGGTAAACGACATGGAATGCACCATGGAACCTGTCAGTGGATAGAAAGTATGTGGGCAGGTCCATGTTTATGTCATTCTATACTTTACCTACGCTGCATTGACATGTATGTGAATACATTTTTCTCCTTCTTACCTGTCCAAATAAATACCATGTCCCTCCCCCCCACCCCCCTCTTGGTGTGGACACAGCAGTATCATCAGAATCACAACCACAGACCCATCCCCCTAAAGGAATTGTGAGAGGGAGCTAACTTCACCTCCATACCCCATACCCACACACACAACAGTGACTCACTTTTGAACATGGAACCCAAAGTCTCAATGTCAAAGCCTGACGACAGTGAGCTTCCAGTCTGCACGGCCGCATCGTCACGTGACCCCTCATACAGCACACTCATGTCGTCCCGCGTCTGACGGCCATCCTCACGATGAGGGCTGCCCCCACCACCCCCCACCACTCCTCCCTCTCCTGCTATCTCACTGATGCTACGTGTGTAGATGGCCGACTTGTGCCTTCGCCGCTTTTCTTGAGGGGACAGCTGCAAGGCGGACAAACAGGGCTACAGACACTGCATTAGTTTACTGGTGACAAGACAGACAGATGTTTCGCATGTCATGTGTAGTCTATACATGATATATTAGTTACTAGTGACAAGGTAGACATGCTTCTTATTTTGTTGTGTGTGCGAGATTGTCTATTCATGGTATATTAGTTACTAGTGACAAGATAGACTAACTTCTTATTTTGTTGTGTGTGTGAGATTGTCTGTTCATAGTAGACTAGTTACTAGTGACAAGATAGACTAACTTCTTATTTCGTTGTGTGTGCATTATAGATGCTGCATTTATTACCAACAACAAAACCAACAAATGTCTCACCCTTCTTTGTGTAGGGGTGGTATATATACTATCAATGGCAAGGCCAACAAAATCTGTGTGTGTGTGTGTGTGTGTAGGGGGGGGGGAGGCTGCATTTATTACTAATAACTAAACTAATGACTCCCTGTATGGGCTGCAAATACTGTATCAGTTACTAATGACATGACCATGAAATCTCTAACTTATCTGTATGTGGGCTATAACGTTGTGTTTGTTACAGATGACAAGATCAACAAATCTCTTATGTGTATAACACAGACGCTAGCTCTGTCATTTACTGATAGCACCAACAGCTGACTTACCTGTGAGTGGTATATAGCGTTGCATATATCAATAAGGATAAGACCCACAAATCATTTATGTGTGTGACACAGAAGCTCTATCATCTATTGATGACATGACAAGCTGACTTACCTGTGAATGGGCTATTATGCTGCATTTATTACCATTGACAAAACCAACAAATCTCTCATGTAAGGACTATAGATATAGCATCAGTTATAAAGAAAAGACCAGCAAATCTCTGATGTTGTCATGTGTGGACTGGATATTCCATGAGTTGCCAGTAAAAAGAACCACATTTCTCTAACTTTGCTGTGAGTTACCTTTGGATACTGAATTCCTTCTAACGACAACACAGATGTCTTTCTCTTCTCGTTTTAAGAGTTGTGAAGACTGCACACTATTTGCACCTGAGCACCAGAACATGTCTGACCTCACCTTGTTGTTGTGTGTACTATTTGCACCTGAGCACCAGAACCAGTCTGATCTCACCTTGTTGTTGTGTGTACGCTGCAAGCGGTGCAGACACTTGCTACAGAACATGGAGCCATTCTCCCTGGTTCCTCCGCCACTGGTTGTCACGGTGACCAGTTTGTTGCCCACCAACCAGGTCTCACTCAGGCCGTTCTTCAACAGGAAATCTCCCATGGGTGACCTGGCCAACAACACGAGCCATACAACAGCCAACATTAGCCGTCTGTCCACATCTTCTCACAGATTCAGCAGAATCAGTATTATGAACATTCAGTTGATTTTCTTCTGATTCTACAATCACTGTTGCCGACTCAGGATCCTGATGAGACTGTTGCCTGTCAAACAGTAACTTTTCAACATCCCCTGATATTTCAGGCTCCACTGATTTTCTGGACCTGCATCACCTGTTATAAATCAACATAGCATTCTTTCACTTTCTTTCATTTCATCCAATGGAAAACGCAAGTGTTCTCTAGTATGCATCCACACAGCTGCTGATCATGTGGAGAACTGGCATGCCTGAGAACTACAGCGTGCACATCTGGACAGTGCATGTGCAGAGACAGTCACCCTGACATTTTATGTAGTCATTTAGTAACTTACCTAAACAACTGAAAATATATACACCAAACTGTGGAAGTAACACACGAATAGTCTCATGAAATATTGTCAAGTATGTTCTAACAAAACCATTTGCACAGACATGCACAAAGAGGTAAGGACACATATGCACAGGCAGCTTGTGTGCACATACTACCAACACAAAGGGGTACCAAGAAAGAACAACAACACCACAACCAACTTCCCGACAAAGTCAGACCTCTTCAGAACGTTGGACATGTTGCCAAAGGTGTAGCGGGAAAACGCGTCAATGGCCGTTTCCATCAGCTCCCGATGAAACTGCGTCATTTTCTCATCCATCGGTAGAGGGCGCTCTCGACGTACAGTGGGTGGGCCAGAGAGCATCCTGCGTCTGGATGAAAACAAGAAAGACATGGCACATGTGGACATATCTGACAGCAGTTCATGCTGGATGTTGCTCAAACTGTATTGAAGAGTCCTACCGACTATATCTCCAATAAGAAGAGAGAAGAGCTCCACAAATCTACACACTATATCGCAATAAGAAGAGAGAAGAGCTCTACAAATCAATTCATGGGTCTTTGCTAAAATGTTTTACAAGCAGTAAACATGAAACTGTAAGCTGTAGGTGGGCTTGGTATTACAGAATCTAACAGACTACAAAAAGAAAAATTCCGAGAATGAAACTTGTACTCTTAACTCTCTTGACAAGCGCGCGCCTGCTAGCGCCCGACCGGAAATCACACTGCCAAAAGGCTGAGCGCCTGCCAGCGCCCAGTAAAACACGTGGCAACAATGGGCACCGCCATGTTTCTCATAGAAAAGGAAGTCTCGCGAGAACGTGACTTCCTTCTTCCTGTAGCCATTCACTTCTGTTTGCAAAAAACCATGAGTCGATACGTGCCATAGTTCTCGAGTTATGAATTTTTAAAGTTTTGTGGTCGAAATGCTGTTTTTCACCATGGCTAACTTTGATTTCTGCCGTTCTATAATGAGATTTAGTAATGAAGATACTGTGATTTGTAGGATTTACGGCATAAGACTTAGTGAAAGTGCTGGGTGATGAAGCTTACAGTGACCTAGATTTCAACTGGGATGAGGTTCCAGATATGATAAACAACGATTCGGAAGAAAGTTCTGAAGAAGAAGATTTTTTTTTCCCCAAGTAAATGGCTCATGTGACATTCTTCAAACTTATAATATAGCAACATACATATTCGTAGGAATTTTAAAAATTATTTTCATTTTATTATTTCCTTTCCTCTCTTTTAAATTAATTTTTAAATTGGGTAACCATGTTCAAATGTTCAAGTTACTTATCTTGCCACAGGTTTTCGGTGTAACTAAGCTCGGGTAAGTGCATACTGAAGAGGGTTAAACATGTTTATACACACTCTCTAATTAAAGGCTTCCTCCCTTTAAATACTTTTTTCTGCAACGTTTTAATTTTTTTTTATGTTAAATCAACTTCCTACTGTTCAAGACCTATCACAGGGCAAGGTGTATTCATACTATTTTCTAGAAAAGTATGGGATAATCATACCTCCAGGTACAGTTTTCAAGGGTGCTGATTAACCTAAACTGTTCATTTCTTTCTTTTTTAATTCCAAAGGTTTGCTTGCTTGCTTTGCCATCATGAATGCTTTCTCTCTCGGATGAGAGCGACTTTGCAACAAGTTGGAAGTTTTAAAAGGGGAGCATATTTTCATGGTACTGGACACTTTCACTTGGTGCCAAGGACCCACAGCCAAAATGTTCTCATCAAGTAATTGTGTTGCATAATGACTCATCAATCGACAGTTTTGTGGCTTGAGGAAGAAACAAATAATAAATTTCAACAAATATATATTAAAAAAAAGAAAACTTGAAATAACATAATATAAAGTTTAGTGAGCCAATGATCAGTTAACAGATCAAACCTTTCAGAAACAATATGTCTTCTTGCCTCCCAACAAACACTCTATTCTTAACACCTAGCTTTTTTCATGTCTGGAGGTTTTTGTGGTATTGTGGCATTCCACTGTATTTTCAAGACGACCATGTTTTACCTGGACGTGGTGCCCTCTGACCCTGAACGATTGCGCAGGGCTGAGTTCTGGTTCAGGCGCTCCAGTCGTTGTTGTTCCAGCCGGTTCTCCCTGACCAGACGTTGCACGTAACTACCAAGGTGCTGCACGCAGTGACAACATCACCATGACATTGCACCACCTCAAACCTTGATGGACGTGCAAGGTATTCTATCTTACATGAAGTTATTCAAATGATCTCAGTTATAATCTGCACTTACTTCTGCCATGATGATATCAATGAAGAAATTATAAAAATAGACCTGTCATCATCTCATGACGTAACACTTCGGCAACATCTACAAAAATTCAACAGACTTGCAAAAAATGACCAAGGCATACAATCCAAAAATTGGTCATACTGAAAGAAAAATAAACAAACTTACACAATGACCCAGGCATACACATACACATACAGAAATCATTCAAACACTTATATATTAACTTTAACAAGGTGCAGACTTTTTATCGGTGCTAACTGAAAATGTATACAGTTTTTTTCATTTATTTTATGCGTTACTAAATTATGGTAAATATGAGGGGGGGGGGGGGGGGGGGGGGGGGGGGGCACTGGTTGCCTTCTGTGCATCTTGTTACCATTCGGCAATCAGCATGGCTGGGAGCATCAGCTGCCTCTCAGACCAAAACTGGCGAACCATCAACAAGGTTCGGCTCAGTATGATTTACTCGCAGATCAAACCCTGTCCCACTTCTCTACGCAGTGATCTTCCAGTTCCTGCATGCACTGCAAGGCTGAAATGAAGAGCAACAGATCTGTACAGAAGACACGGGTTTCGTGAGTGTCTGTGTGAGGATATCACTTGCAGCAGGAATGACATATTCCAGTGCCAGTAGCAAATGACAAACGACATATTCCAGTGCCAGTAGCAAACGACAAAGACTTTCCTTGCATTCTCATCTGTAACACAGCATTGAGAAGGAAAGGCAAAAATGGTCTAGATATCAGACACAAGGAAATGGAAACGGAAATGGAAAGTTTATTCATGTATAGGCCATTGCCCCTCATGAAGGGGTACACAAGGGCTATCTCGAAAGGCTTCCAGTGGGGATCCATTGCTGTTGTACAAAACTGGCAAAAACTAAGAGCAACGGATAGACATATTCTCTTGGAAAGAAAATGATTGATAACTTCATGGAGAGAAGTGATCTTTGAATGAAAGGCGATAACTCCAGAAATCTTTGTGAAGATTTAGGAGGCGTGGATTTGGCTCCCTTCTCTCCTACATCTATTTCTGGGGGGGGGAGCAGTGTGTGAGTGAGTGTGTGTGTGTGTGTAAGTGGACGTGTGAGTGGGTAGGCAAGGGATACCAGCGGGAGAGGGAGGATGGCAAGGTGGAAGGGGGGGGGGGGATTCTTGACTGGTATGCGAAGCTTCACAAATACATAACTCACATTCATCACTCATCCACATCTTCCACCTCCATATCCCCCCCCCCCCCCCCCCCCCCCCCCCCCCCCCCCCCCCACACACCACCACACACACACACATCACTTACCCTGATGATGTATTTCACAAAGCCTTTCCTGAAGGGCAGGCGGCAGCGTATGAACCAGATGTTGATGACATGATGGGCCAGGGACACCGTGTAGTGGCTGAATCTGTACATGACCATACACATCACGCATGCCATCTTCTCTTGTCTGAACAAGATATCTTCCTTCCATCAATTTTGACCCTCCACCATGGTCATGAGTGATGTCTCAGACACATCAAATAGTCATGAGAGGGGTGCAAGGGGTGGTGTGGGTGGGGGAGAGGATGTCAGAATACCAATTTTTAATCTTTACTACTCTGTAATAATTCATTTCTATGCTGAAAACTACATTTTGTGAAACTCAGTACATATGTGGGTAAAACTTGCTTTTAAAAGATGCTGTCTTAATTTTCATGGTGAAATTGTTACAGTTCACTTTTCTGAAATCTTTCTATCAGCATGTTTCATATCAAACTGGATGCATTGCAAGTTCTGATTCACCTGATCTGAAAAGTTTCCACCACTAACATCAGCATTAACCATACAAGATCAATACACAAACTGAACATGGCCCGGATATGCCACATCATGACTCACTCCTTGAAACAACAGAATCACCCACTGTCTTCTGCTAATATGTCTAATATGCCTTCAGTGACAGGAAGGAGGACAGCTGGAAAGGAGAGGCAAGCAACACAGAGACAGAGACAGACTGACAGAGAACCAGAAGTACAGGATGAGAAAGGGAGTCCTCACTTGAAGGGATTGGTGTAGGGGAGAGCAATCCCAAAGACCGACAGGTACTGGGCATTGTTGAAGTTGGCGTACAGCTTTGGGAGACGTACAATACCTGCAGCAATCAACTCAATGCATCATTTCTTCCCCCTACCGAGTCTCCATACTTCCCCATTCAGACTGTATTTCTGAATTCAAAATGTAATGGCTAGAAAATAGGATCAAAACAATGACTACTCCTCCACCATCAACACACACACACACACACACACACAGATTTCTTTTTCCTATAACCTATTATGGAGCATATAAGGCAGAAAGGAAAAATAAAATAAAAACCAAGTAAATGCAATTTACATATAGTAATAAATCTGTGCAGTTTGTTGAAATCACAAGTATGAGACTGTATGGTAAAACAAACAGCGCTCAAGGCTTTATTTTATTTTGTGTAATTTGATAATTCATCCAAACTCAACAGTCTCCTTACCACATGCCCCTCCTGTTCCTTCCACCTACCCGTCCTTTCCCCTTCCATCCCATTCTAATCCTCTCCCAAGTCTCCACTGCACCCCACAAACCCACCGCTTCTTCCAGCCACAGCAACCATCCCCCTTCCCCCTCCAACTCCTAAAAACAGCAGGTGTACTGACTGGAGAGGAAAGCCAAGACAGGTATGGCCATGGAGACAGTGGCGGAGATTTTGGACAGACTGAGGAGCACCGAGGGCAGGTCGCGGACCATCTGGTCCGGCATCTCCAGGGAGCAGATCCTGATCGATGTCACGCACACCTTGGCCACGCCCGACACCAACCCAAACTCCAGACACTTGATCATCTCATGCTGCGCAAAGAATGAAAATGGAAAAATTAGTGCAATCATGAAAGATATGCAGTTTATCATATCCTAGATATCTAGACACGGTTTGAGTCAAACAGAATGGAATTCCTCTAAAAATTCACTGTGAAAAACACACACACACACACACACACACACACACACACACACATTCTCTCTCTCTTTCACACATGCACATGCACACACACACACATACACACACCACACACACACACACACACACACACACACACAATCTCTCTCTCTCTCTCTCCAAAGGCACAACCTGTCGAGCCTTGTCCATGAAAGGATGGTAAGCCACCATGGCAGACACAACGGGCAGCACACAATTGTCATAGTCAGAGATCTTGAACCCATCGGGTACACGCTGCAGTTTCCGCACCAGCCCTTGGTTCCGCTGGCTCACCTGTCACCATAGCAACCCAACAATAAACATAAACACAAACCTGCAAGGCAGAGTAAGCGAGTCCAACAATTAAACACTGAAAAACAAACAAAAAATCTGTTCCCCTAATCTGCGCCCGACATCATTTTCAGTGTTTGATGCAAGGTGTGCAATGAGTCCTAAAATTAATCCTGGGAGTTTTACTTGTGGTCCCTGTTTTGCTAAGTATACTTTTCATGTCAACTCTTGCAAGCTATGACCATTCTGCACTGGCCAAAACTTTGAGGCTCATGCAGTATTAAAATGCCCTGCAGACTGTTTGACGATTCCAGTCTATTTCTGCTTCCTTTCATTCTGTGACTAAATGCTGTGCGAGGACAACTTTTCGGGATTGAGCTTTGTCTTGCCTTCAAATGTTTTTAACTTACAACACTCAGTTGTTCTTTTCCCTTCATTCAGTGGCTGGTGTTAGTTCCCTTTGTAGCAGCTCTGCCGGGTCTTCAGTTCGCTAAACTTCCAGTTATTTCCATCATCTTTCTCTCAAGTCTATCTATCTTTGTTTCCTGAACAACTGCATGGCCGGCACCTGTACAGACCTACTTGAAGAACTGTCTACCCTTTAACCCTGACAGGCCAGCATTTCAACCCTGACATTCTGTATGGAAGTCTAGCACACTAGTGATATACCGTGCATTCTTCTTCCATACCTGTAAAGTGTTAAAAAAGCAAGGTGAGGTGACAAAGAGGGCTGTGAATACACACAGGTTTGAACATTTCCACTGGCAACAAGCTAGTAACACCATTTACCGCTGCAACTTGCATCCTTTCTCCCACTATTTTCATGAACAGACAGTTCATATCTGTAAAGCAGTTTTATCAAACATCTTGTTTTTACAGATGATACTAGACGGGAGAACACACAACTAAAAGTGCTATCCCTGAAGACCAAAGACAGCATTCAACTGCTCATCTATTCTGAACATAGAAAGAACTGAAAGAGAGAAAGTGAATCAGTAACTTTGGTTGTACACCACCGGAACATGCACGCATGCACGCACGCACACACACACACACAGGGGTGGGAGCAGAAAATCATAGCTATTCTGAAAAGGCTGGGGGTCCAGAGAGCTGCTTTAGGCCCCCGGTGGGGTGCAGGGGCAACACTCTGCTGGGGGGTCTGGGGGGGGGGGGGGGAGGCGTTGCCCCCAGACGCTGAAGAAAATTTGTCTTGCCAAGAAACTTTTGTGGCCTCTCCTTGAAAACAAAGTTAATAATTTACTTTTATACAAAAAGACTCCAAATATGACAAAATATGACTTACAGCTTAAATATCAAACTGAAAATGTTATGCCAAGTACTTAGAATACATCTTAAATTCAGTAAACCATCAAAACAAAATAGGATGTAATGTATAAATATTACTCACCAGTGGTGTTAATAGTTCTTAGATAGTGGCCAGATTTTAATCACTTAATTTATAAGTTCAAGAATGAGGATTCCTGGTTTGTTTTTGTTTTTTTTAGGCTTACATGGCTTAAATTCAGAGTCAATGGTGTCTGCACTAGCACTGGACTGGATCAAACACTGAGAAAAATCAAAAGCTGCAGTGGGCAAAGTCTTAAAATAGAAATCAGTGGCTGATGGAATCTTCCGGTGCTTCATTTCTGTCTAGCAAGGACTGCAAGCCAGCAAAAATACTCTGAGCAGTGGCGACATTTTTGCGGAAGCTGCCGAGCAGTTGTTTGATGATTTTGCCTCTTGCCTCGTCGAAGTATCTGGCCAGTACATTACTATTTTGTCGTTGGCGTTGTTCGTGGTCACGTCGATGTTCAATGAAAAATGCGTCGAACGCAATTTGTAAAATAAATCTTCTCTAAAGGCTGCTGCAACTCCATGTGTCATAGTTTATGTTGCAGTTTTCCTACACATGGAAAGCTGTTCCTGGTTTTGAGTATATCTGGCAAGTTTTTAACTGAAGGAGATTAAATCAGGCGCCAGTGACAGAGGCAAGCAGTGTTTGGCTAAAAATGAACAAGTCCGAATCTTGGCATCCAGCAGGCAATCAACTTTAGACACAGGAGCCATTACTGGAGCAGCAGCAGGAAGAGTTTATGTATGTTTTAGCGCATTCAATCTCTCCACATGTTTCATCTCCTGGGAATGCACTTCAATAGACTATTTTCCATTTGACTTGTATACAAGCTTCCGACTGCACAGTATACACCAAGCAGCACCCACTTCATTTGTTTTCCACAGCCATATTTGGAACAGACATTTCAATTCGTCCATTTTATCCATCCATTCATTTCTCCACTTGTTTTTCTTCAGGTCATTGTCAATCTTCCATGCCTCTGCTTTGTCATTAATCAGCTCTATTTTTGACAAATATAAAGCATTATGATATGGTCTTCGCGCATTGAAAACAAGATAGCAGATTTCAAATACAAGTGGCACGAAAACCTGAATCTGAACACGGTATGCGCACACGGGAGGGAAAAAAAGGAAAAATTCGCCTAATACGGAATTCTGTACCAACACTAAAGTTCTCCCACCCCTGCACACACACATTCACAGACAGACTAGCACCCCCTTGGCGACTGACCATAGCACAGAGTTGTCCACAGAGGGTGTAGACCTGAGGCCCCTGAGCCGACAACACCAGTGTCTTGTTCTCCAGCACCGAGGGCAGACCTGTCAGCAAGGCCTTCAGCACTGGCCAGTCCACCTCCTGCCCACACACACACACACACACACACACACACACACACACACACACACACACACACAGGTGATAAAAGGTGAAATCGTGACTTGCGCATGAATTGGATTACAGTGTGGGAGTGTTGCGCAGGGTCATCAGCCTCACTCTCTCCTCCTGCCCATCTGAATCCAGTGGCAAGACAAAGTCAGACGGCTGGAGATGAGCCAAGATGAAGTGGATAGCCAGCAGTGTCCTTTGTGTCTCACTGAGCCTTGTTCACGCTCCACAACGCTTTGCTGGATCCGCCTTCTTGCCTGTTGAACCATCTAGTGGTTTCTTCTGCGCAGTCTGCCAAGACCAGTCTTCGCATGCATAGGTCGACAAGCCCTCACTCACCGGGGTTTGAGCCCTGTCAGCACCTCTGGTTCTGCCAGCCAGCTGAAGCCGCTGCCCGAGGTGTGGCCACTGTTAAATGCAAACAGCTACAAGGAGCCATGGGTGAGAGCTGAGTGCCAGGTGAGGATCAAACTGGACGAATCACCCAAACAGGGCGCAACATGTTCTCCCTGTCAGAGGTAATCCCCTCCCTGGCATCCCATACACACACACACAATACAACAATATAACACAAAGCACCTGGCTAAAACCAGGACATTTCAGAAATCCTAATACTGGGAAGGTCATAGGATTGTTTGGTTTGAACAAGGGTCAGTCTTTGATGATGGACTGGGGGCAATAACCTCTAAATACGAAAATCCATTTCAAGCTTTCAGGATATGCAATCACATCTATGCATCATGAACTGGTGGTTACAATCACAGCTCTTCATATCATGAAAAGCATTTCATGCTGTGCTGGACACAAATCTCTTCACATCACGTCATATGCTTTGATGGTCACTATCGTAACTCTTCACTTCAAACAATACACCTCATGTTCTGTGTCTCTTTCTGGCTGCCGTCACATCTTTACACACCATACCACATGTCCTACTTTAACAGCTGTCATATCTCTTTACAACTACACACCATATAACATGTCATACGTTAATGATTGTTGTCATATCTCTTTACACCACACAACATGTCACATGCTAGTCATGGACACATCTCTATACCATACAACATGTCATATTTTGCTGGTTACTATCATGTCTCTACACACTATACAATATGTGTCATACTTTGCTGTCATATCTCTTCATACAATACATCATACCCTGCTGGTCACCAACACATCTAACACACACCATGGAATATAATGCCGCATATTACTGGTTAGTATCACATCTCTTCACATTCATACAACAGGTTACATTCTGCACATTTCTGTATTGTTATCACATCTCTCCACATTCATACAACAGGCTACATTCTGCACATTTCTGTATTGTTATCACATCTCTCCCATTCATACAACACACTACATTCTGCACATTTCTGTATTGTTATCACATCTCTTCACATTCATACAACAGGTTACATTCTGCACATTTCTGTATTGTAGCACAGACATTATCTTACAACCCATACCCTCAATTCCAATTTCACCAAAGATGCCACTTCATTGCATGTAGACAAATCCTGTGCTACACCAAATCTGCAAAGCCATGAGACCGAAGGTGTGTACAGATGAAAATAAAACAATAAATGACGTTACATTCTGGAAACAAGTATTCTTAAAAAACAGAATTGCATACTGTGATTTTTGCCCCTTTAACTCAATGCAGACGTAACTTTCTGCCACAACTGTGACACGCTGAGATGCACTATTTTCGGTATTTTTACAAAAAATATACAGACAGAACCAAACCAAATACAACAATAAATATTATGTTTTTGAAAACTTCAAATCATGTTCTTTTAGAAAAAAATACTACAGTCCTGTGCTCAGTACACACTTCAATCGCCACTGGTTTGAAAAGTGTAGGCAAACAGCTGTCAGCAAAAACTTTTTCTCTTCGTAAGTATGGATGAAAAATCAATATGATCATAACTGTAGTCAACACAATTTGTAGCAAACACATAAAAACAATGTATCTTTCACACACACAGTGTGCATGGTCTAAACCTCAAACAGAGAGCTGCTGTCACATATTTGAAGAAAAAATGCAAAAAATTCATCATCATTTGGTATGTGCAACTCACCATCATCACTCATATCCTCTCTGTCCGATTTGGCAAGTTCGGAAAACAGTTCGGAAAAGTTCGACAAGTTCGGAAAACAGTTCCAGTTCTTCATTTGATCGTTCTTCCATTATTCTTTCAATTACTTCTTGAAATAAGATGTTTCTGTTCGCTACCACTCGCTGACGCTTCGGTGCCGACAACATGATGAATACGGGCAGCCAGAGTTATCTCCAGCTATCCCATAATATGAGCGAAAAAGTAGAATCAAATGCAAGATAATACACCAAGGGAGAGTACCACCTAACAGAGGAGATCCTCAGCTTTCTGTAGATACCACAATTGTTTCCCTTAGACCGCACAGCTGCATGCGAAAATTCGAGTAGATCGTTGATCACCTGGTGGGCAACGTGTCTGTGCGAAGCACTCAACCCGTCGTCGGCCAGGTGATCGACGAGGCGCCAATGAGTTAACCTGAGAGTAAGGAAGACATGATCATGACAGAATCGGTTCACTCTTTGGAAAAATGCACAAACAGCACAAGATAAACTTAAACACTGAACTAGTACTGTTGGGATGTGATGAAAACTGCAGCAGTAGACACCCTACTCCTCAGCTATACCCATGAACAGGTGAAACGTACCTTTCTCAGACTGTGCAGGAAGATCTCCAGGACGGGGGTGTAGTTGATGGCGGTGAACAAGGCGCTGACGGGGTTGTTGGGCACCACGGAACTGCTGGCTATCTGGACGTCCACCTCACTGGAACACAGCGACCAATATTACATCTCTACCTTGATGCAACACATCAACAAACGTTACACCTCTGCATTGATGTAACACATCAACAAACGTTACACCTCTGCCTTGATCGTTACACCTCTGCCTTGATGTAACGTAACGACAAACGTTACACCTCTGCCTTGATGTAACGCAACGACAAACGTTACACCTCTGCCTTGATGTAATGCAACGACAAACGTTACACCTCTGCCTTGATGTAACGCAACGACAAACGTTACACCTCTGCCTTGATGTAACGCAATGACAAACGTTACACCTCTGCCTTGATGTAACGCAACGACAAACGTTACACCTCTGCCTTGATGTAACACAACGACAAACGTTACACCTCTGCCTTGACGTAACACAACGACAAACGTTACACCTCTGCCTTGATGTAACGCAACGACAAACGTTACACCTCTGCCTTGATGTAACACAATGACAAATGTTACACTTCTGCCTTGATGTAACACAACGACAAACGTTACCTCTGCCTTGATGTAACACAATGACACACGACAGACCCATTCATCGCTGAAACATGCACAGAAACATTGAAGATATTTATCTCTCACTGCGGCACATGGCAACAGACTTTCACCTCACTAAGCACAGACGCATTACCCATACCGTAAAGAAACATCACACATACCTACTGCACTGTAACTCTAGGGCACAAAGACCAGTGTAAAGTGCACCATACGCTACACTGCAACACAGATATGTTGATCATTCAGTACCACTCTTATTTCCATCCATGACAGTATGCATGCACTCATACAAACGTACATACGTTGTGCACAAGCAAGCACATGCT
>CM065715.1:17665041-17767541 GCA_033310375.1 Conus canariensis
AAATCTTGAGAAGCGAGATCCAATCCTGCTGCAACTGATCAGTCCATAACCAACACGCCCCTCCCGTTGCTCAAAATGACAGACAGCAGAATATTGGCCCTAATGTTATATGACAGAAAAACAAAGCATGTATGAAAGACTTGAATAATTTTGTGGCAACTATTGTGAATTGGCAAAATTGTCAAAAGCATGTAAATTTGTCATAAATTTAAGGAGTGCTTATTTCCTTCTCTCAGAAAAATGCAGTTTATACACATTCTCTTTCAACAGTTTACATGCTGGATTAAAAAAAAAATGTTACTGTTCCAAACCAAACATCTCTTGGCAAACAGTTGTTGCTGACAATGAAATACCTATGGCACTGGAAGGGTTAACTCTCTCATCACAGACGCTATAGTGTTTTCCAATGATGTTACGCTTCCGTACAAACGAATGTTATCAACGTTTTGGCCTTGACAGATTTTTCATGCAGTGACAGCGTGATCAGTAGACCACAACAAGCTATAAATAGTATCATCAGCATTCCTTTGTTCGCCTGCCCAGTGGTTTCACGTGGCCCCATCACCCACTTTGTGTCAGTTGCTGATTGACTACAACAACCCACATGACTTACTAATTTGCATAGAGTGTGAAACATGGCGTCTCAATCAAATTCTTCTGCGAATGTGTAGGAACAAAGTCGAGCCCGTCGGCAACGTTTTAGCATTCCTGAAGTTATTGAAATGCTACAAACGGAAGGTTCATATTATCTCTTGTTTTGTATTTTTGGTGATTTTTTTACTAACCATAACAAATGGCCCGTCCACAGGGAACAACAAGGGACAGAACTGTCCATCTTGAGTGAGTTAAACTCTTGAAAAGTCTTTGGGACTATCTGTGGTGAAAAGGTAATGGCACTTTTCTGATATTCCACGACATTTCAATCTGCTAATATCTGTAACACATGTCTGTTTCAATGTGTAGTGCTGTGTCAAGATACTGTTATAGCTGGGCAATTTCCTTTCTCGCGTGCGTGCGTGCATGCATGTGTGTGAGCGAGCGTGTGTATGTGTGTGTGCGTGTGTGTGTGTGTGTGCGCGTGCGTGTGTATGTATATGCCTGTATGTACGCACGTGTGCACGCGCATGCATACTTGCAAGCATAACAAAGGAGAACCGATGGATACCTTTTCCAGAATGTTGACCAGGTCGAAGAACTCATCTCTGGAGCATCCCTGGGCTACACTGACGATGATATCCACCACCGTTTTGCGCACCTCCACATCCGGATCCACATCAATGTGGGGAGAAATGCGGGATCATCAACTTGTCAATCATATCCACCTGAAACAGGCGACAATTGATGAATTTTCATTTCAAGTTTAACTGATCTCTTGTCAAGAATTTATCACCACATGCGGCCATCTATTGCCTGGCTTTTCCTGACAAAAGATACCTAACAGCTCAGAAGTTTTCATAGAGATAAGAAATAAAAACTGCTAAAATTTCCAGGTTCTCATGCATTATTACACATAAAAAAAAAATTTTTTAAATCCATTTTTTTCTTTTCATTATCACGACAGGCACAAAAGCCGACCGCTTAAATCAGAAGACTTCCATACAAACAGTCAGTGAGATCCGTAACTGGAATCCCAGCAGTGCCTAGTGTCGATACTTCTACTTGCCACTATAACTATCTTCTGTGCAGCCTACATGAGACTCCCCTTTGAGAGAGAGAGAAAGAGAGAGAGAGAGAGAGAGAGAGAGAGAGGAGTGTGTGTGGGGTGTGTGTTGTGTGTGTGTGTGTGTGTGCATGCGCATGCTTCAATCATGCTTTTCTTGCAATGACTGGTAAGTAATGCTTACAGCAACTGAGTGCACAGGTGCACTTTAACGTTAAGGCCTGCAAATGAGAAGTTCTGGCCAACAGCATAACTTCATTACTTCCCTTGACACTCATTGATCCCCAACTGGTTGTCACAACTCATCTGATAACTAGTACAGAGTACGGTACATTGTTGATTTCCCACTGAGCTGAATCAGGGGGAAAAAACTGGAGGTTGTCTGGCCTGATAAGGTTCAACATTCACTTCCTAATGCTTGTACTTCCCATCAACAATGGCTGCTGTTGAGTATTTCTGATAACATGATGGGCTGGCCGTTTCACATGCCTGAACAACCCCAGACACATCTTACATAAATCAGTGAGCTTTCATACAACCGACTACTACATACACATGAAAAACCACCGTAGTAAAAACTTTCACTACATCTGCCTAACTAAAGGCCTTTCATTTCTCACATCCAACTGATTAATGGGCAGTACTAACACATGCCTACTGATTTCTGTTTTCTTTGGAAAACATGATAAACATGTTTTAAACAAAAAAAGAAGAAAAAGAAAAGGAAAAGAAAGATCAAAAAAAAAAAAAAAGTAGCAAGAATACTGAGATTTGTGCAGGAAGAAAGACAAAAGTGTAGCGCTGCTGAGATGATGTGAATCCTCCTCCTCCACTCCCCCTTCTTCCCCGCCCTCATACAGACGCCCAGACAAGGAACTGTTCAATACAGACCCAGGGATCTCACCTCATAGACATGCTTGTTGACACCCACAATGCAATTTAGAATGTCCAGCGCCTTTTTGCGCACCTCTGTCCGTGTGTCCTGCCTGTCGTCAGAGAAATAAACTCATTTTCTACTAATCACTATCCCCCTATTCCCCTCATATCTTCAGGTAAAGGGAAGCTCTTGATCTACTATGGTATTTGCAATAAACAAAAACCTGTTTCCTACCCTGCATGTGGTAAAAATTCTCACCAGCCTGCCAGCAGTATCATGTTTCCTTTCATTTGATAGATACTGTACACAGTAAACATAATGGCTCACACAAATCAGGAATCAAATGTTTTCCATGCAAGCTGGTTTATAGCTGACAGTACAAAGGAAAATAGTGATAGACAGGGAAAGGGGAGAGAGAAAGAGAGAAGAAGAAGAGAGAGAGAGAGAGAGAGAGAGAGAGAGAGAGAGAGACGACAGACAGACAGAGAGACAGACAGAGACACAGAGAGAGAGACAGAGAGAGGAGACTGAGATAGACAGAGACACAGACACAGACACAAGAGAGAGACAGACAGACAGACAGAGACAAAAAGACAGTGACAGCAAGAGCAAGGCAGATAGACAAACAAAAAGACAGAGAGAGAGAAAGAGGGAGAGAGAGAGAGACAGAAAGAGAGACAGACAGACAGACAAAGAGAAGAGGGAGAGAGAGGGGGAGAGTAAAAGAGAGAGATTGAAATGTTTTCTAATCACGTTGGTATGCAGTAGACAACGCAAGAAAAAATACTGACAGACAGGATAAGAGAATGAGAGAGAAAGAGAAAAAAAGAGAGAGAGAGAAAGAGAGAGAAGATACAGACAGACAGGAAGACAGACAGAAGGAAAACAAAGAGAGAGAGAAGAAGAAGAAACAGACAGGAAGACAGACAGAAGGAAAACAAAGAGAGATAGAGAGAGAGAAGAAGAACAACAACAACAACAAAAAACCAGACAGACAGGAAGACAGACAGAAAGAAAACAAAGAGAGAGAAAGCGAGAGAGAGAAGAGAGAGAGAGAGAGAGAGAGAGAGAGAGAGAGAGAGAGAGAGCATCCTGCACAAAGTAGTACACAATGTTCTTTTCCCCATGTGCAAACAGCCACAATTTTTGCATACACTTTCACCAAGAAAAAGATGTGATATGTACAATACCGTTCAACAAAACAGCCAACCTCGGCAATATTCTGTGAACCAACACTGGGTCTTGCCAGTAACAGACTAACTTGTAAAATTTGTCCAGCAGCTGGTGGAGGTTCTGGAGCCATTTGTCACGCCCTGGGTGGATCTCCCGGCGATGGTAATCGATCAGCTTGCACACCGACTCAATCTGAAACCCCTCACACAACTGATGACCACCTTCAGTATTTTTTTTTTTTTTTAACCCACAATTTCTTTTTATTGCTATAGTCACAGGTCACTTGCTACGCTGGACCTCATCAACAACATATAACCAGCATGCATCTGCAGCTTGTGGTGCTAGACAATTTGGTCCAGTCTGCCCAGAAGATTATGATGTATGTTCATTTTTTCTTCTTTTTTTTTTAAGATCTGTCTGCAGGGTCAGTATCGAAAAGTGGTTAAATTTGAAGGTTTAAGTTCAAATATGATGAGATACTAATAGCAAAGAAGAAAAAAAAGGTGCATACACAAGTACTACTATCCTGAGGGGACACAACTTTTATTTTTGTGACCTTTATATATGGGGATTGGGTCCCTTTCTTGGATACTATTGGTTAGTTTCTCTCTGCTTCTGACCCTCGGATGCTGACTGGACTTGTAACAGCAACCATCTATTTTCAATGTGGTCAATTTTTTTTCTCATCACAGGCTAAGATTTACTGACTTGGATCTCAGGCCCGCAGGGCAGAATTTTTTTTCCCACCAAGAATTTGTTTGTGCCCTTTTCACCCCTTCACCTTTTGTAAGCTTGTGCATTAACACACTTTCAAACAAGCATCCAAGTTTAAAGACAATGATTCAGATACAAGTAATTTTAGTTTACTAAAGCAATGATACTATTGAACGTGAATAGAGTTTCTGATCAAGATATAACATTACAAACCTTCGTCTGCCCTAAATTTCAGCAAAATTATTATCTTATGTACACTCACACACACATACACACACACACATCACAAACCTTCTTCTGCCCTAAATTTCAGCAAAATTATTATCTTATGTACACTCACACACACATACACACACACACATCACAAACCTTCTTCTGCCCTAAATTTCAGCAAAATTATTATCTTATGTACACTCACAGACACACACACAGACGCACACAAGCAGAAACCAAAAGATAGCCACAAGCGAAAAATAAAAGCCTTCCCACAGAAGCACGTACAGGGCGATGGCCTGCACAGGTCTCAACGATGGAGAAGATGCGATCCGCAGGACCCAGGAAGTGCCCCCTGTGGTACAGGGTTTCAATCTCCGTCAGAATGTCATGCACTGTGGCACTCACACGAGAATCAAACTCAGGCACCGTCTGAAACAACACCACCATGCCGCAACCAGCTACCTTCTCACAACAGATGAACACCCTAATACTAAACAGACAGCTGGACAGACATAAGAAATTCTTCCTGAATCTGCAATTTTCATACATGACTTATAAAGAAAATCATCTTTCAAAATCTTTTCGCTTCTAAGCAATACTTCCCCTCAGTTGTATGTTGATATATACAAAAGCTTTCGTACTTTAATGCACAATCAGAATAATTGTTGGCAGACAGGGAAAATGTTTTATCTTTTCAGGGATAAATTTCTATCGAAGACTTCTACAGCCTTCTTGATATTCTTCCAGAATAACAGAGATCAAATGGATACTTGGTTTTAAAGACAGCTTTTTTATGATACACACTCAGTTGTTGTTTGCTTCTCCCCATCATCACTAACGTCTTATACCTACAATCTGTATCTGTGGAAACGCAACTGATTACACTAACAACATGAAGATGAGGAAGCAAAACAAAAAAATGAAATTAACAGATGTAGAAGACAAGAAAAGCGAAAACAATGCAGGAGAAGCAACACAAAAAAAAAAAGAAAAAAAAATAGGTAGAAAGCATATCACAGGTTCAGGTTGAACACTGAAGTCCCATACTGAGTGGCTATGGAGGCAGCGAACAGTAGGAGACAGTGTTACGGTTCCAGCATTCTGGCAGACCCATCCTGTCCCTCACCTTCCACTGTCTAAGCCTTCACTGAACTAGGTACCCATTCATTAGACAGGGAATTTTCAAGCTGTAAAAGCTCCCCACGCCTCATCCCCTCCCACCACCACGTGTGGTTCAAACTCATGACATCAGCGCCACAGCTGCATGCTCTAATTATTGGACAATGGGTCCCTCCGTTCAAATACAGGTGCAGACAGGTAAATACATATGCAATAAAAATGAACATGGAATTTTCAGGATTATTTGCCGAACTTTTATGTTACTCGTCGACTGGAGCAGAAACCACTGAAATCCAGCCTCTCATGCTCATCATCGAATAGAGAAATCCAGTCCAATCTGTAAGGCTACCACTGAAAGCTATTCAATCTGTATCACGACCACTGAAGCCCAGTCCAGCGCAAAGACTACCATGAAAGAACAACAAGTCCCTAAAAGCTTTCACTATGAGGACGTAAAACTCAACCATCAGCCAGTCCAGTGAGTAACACTGCCATTGAAATCCAGTTGAATCAGTCACATAACCACTCAAATCCAGTCCAATGTGTAACATACCATTTAATTCTCCAAGTCCAATCTGTCACAATCAGAAGTGGATGAAGGATGAATCACTAAAATCAAGTCAAATCTTTAATGGTTAGCCGTGAACTAAGCAGGTATTACTGAAAACTAACCCAGTGTCTATTTTGCAATGAAGGAGTAGTCCAATCTGAAATGTTTAGCAGTGAAGGAGAGGGAACCAGTGAGACAGCCCAGTTACCAACAGCAGAACAACCAAAGTATTATGCCTGAAGACATATTTCACCAACATATGACACCTATGACCTTGGCCTTGCTAGCATCCTCCCTTTTCCCTCTCTCCCTTTGTCCCGGCCTCTCTGGACACAAGAGGAGGTGTTCACCTCGCACTGATGCAGGAGCTTCTGCAGAATGTCCAGGATGGTCTCCCAGGAGTTGTGCAGGAGTTCCTTGCCAAACTTGTTGACCAGACGCTGGATGGTCAGCACCACTTCGTAGGCGATCAGTGGACTGTTGAAGGCCAGCACCTGCACACACACAACACACACACACACACACACACACACACACACACACACACATGCTCTCACACACACAGACACTCACATGTGCACACACACATGTGCACATACACACACACACACATGTGCACACACACACGCACACACACACGTGCACACACACATGCACACACACATGTGCACACACACACAAACACACACACACACACACACACACACACACACACACAAATCCAAACATGAGCACATCAAGAAAAAGAAATCTCTTAAAATCTAATTCACTTACACATGAGCAAGATTAACTGGAAAAAAAAACTTTACCTTAAAGCATTTTGATTTATATTAAACAAATATATTACTACTCACAAAATAAACCTTAAGAAGTAGTGAATTAACCCGAGAGTCAAGACCCTTTAAAAACAGAAATGGAAGTCTGATGACCCTTGAGAATTTTATTCTGAGAGTCAGGTGTCTACCTTAAAAAAAAATTAAAAAAAACAAACAGCAGCAGCCCTGAATTTGCAATCCATTTCACAACTTTGTAAGTGCTATCAATACGCACCTTTGTCAACTTAATTACAACAATACCTATCTTTAGTTTCAAAACGAAGTGACTGAGGGTGGAAAATGAAGCAAAATTTAGAAAGAGAAGGGGTTAGTTACCGCCAAGGACACAGACAAACAGCGTTTTGTCCTGTACTCTGTTTGTCTGTGTCCTTGGTGGTAACTAACCCCTTCTCTTTCTAAATATCTATCTTTGTCAACATGCTATCCACTGCAAGCTTTAACATGCCACCACTGGCAGCATCAGCACATACCTTTGTCAACACACTGTTGATCTCACCTTTGTCAATGATCTCGGCTTCACAGCTGTCACTGTCAAAATCCTGTCTTTGTAAATATACTACATATGGCACATCTTTGGCTATATCATACACACTGCTTCTTCTCCTCCTTCTTCTTCCTCGCCTCTGTAAAGATTCACAAGGGCATCACTCTGAAGAACTGTTCACCAGACCACTCCACTTCTGTTGGTTGTGCGCCATGATCTGTGTCTCTGCAAATGGACTCCCTGTCTATTTCGCCAAACCATCAGTCCATCCTTTTTTTCTGCTATCTCCTCCATCTCTCTCCTCAACAGTACCCTTCACGATCATTTCAGCATGGCCGTTCAATATTCTCATGCAGCCAAATACCAATGTGATTTTCTACACTAACCTTTTCTAAACTGCAAAGAAAACAATGCATATTACTGTGCTGCAACACAAATAAGCAGGCTAGGAGAGACTGTATACACACTGACCTGGTAGAAAGACGGCAGGACAGAGGATGGGCTGTGCTGCAGCGTGGCAATCCGTCGTGACCCCCACAGAGCCATCCCCATGGTGAACACTGCCCCTCGAAGCATCAAGAAGTCTGGATTGTGCTGTCTGCAGCATCAGTATTCACATCCTCAGACATTTCACCGCTGTCTCATCTCCAGAATTACCAATCCTATTAACATCATCAGGCATTTCACCGCTGTCATCACCACAATTATCAGTACTATCAGCATCCTTACATTCACTCAGCATCAAATTCATATAACTTCAATGTACCAGTACTAAGGAACTGAAGGCATCAATTAAGGTACGCTTGCAAGTCATGACCATTGCATCATAATTACAGGTATCATCTTCAAAAACATCACTGATAAAATCATTGCTAGAGTCTAACATTTCCTTCATAGGTCATTCAAAATCTCTCTCTCTCACACACACACACACACACACACACACACACACACACACATCACTGATAAAATCATTGCTAGAGTCTAACATTTCCTTCATAGGTCATTCAAAATCTCTTACACACACACACACACACACACACACACACACACACACACACACACCACACACACACACACACACACACACACACACACACACACCACACACACACACACACACACACACCACACACACACACACACACCACACACACACACACACACACACACACACACCACACACACACACCACACACACACCACACACACACACACACACACACACACACACACACACACACACACACACACACACACACACACACACACACACCACACACACACACACACACACACACACACACACACACACACACACACACACACACACACACACACACCACACACACACACCACACACACACACACACACACACACACACACACCACACACACACACACACCACACACACACACACACACACACACACCACACACACACCACCACACACACACACACACACACACACACACACACACACACACACACACACACACACCACACACACACACACACACACACACACACACACACACACACACACACACACACACACACACACACACACACACACACACACACACACACACACACACACACACCAACACACCACACACACACACACACACACACACACACACACACACACACACACACACACACACACACACACACACACACACACACACACACACACACACACACACCACACACACACACCACACACACACACACACACACACACACACACACACACACACACACACACACACACACACACACACACACACACACACACACACACACACACACCACACACACACACACACACACACACACACCACACACACACACACACACCACACACACACACACACACACACACACACACACACAACACCACACCACACACACACACACACCACACACACACCACACACACACACCACACACACACACACACACACACACACACACAAAGAGGCAACTTTCCTCTGGAACACACACTACTCAACTATGTAAACATACAACACAGGAACATGCAACAGTAACCTCCCAGCGCAATAGTAAGCTCCCAGATTATAATGCAAAACAATGTCATGCAAAATGCAATCAAAAGCAATCCACTAAACGCAATATAATACAGTGGGGTACAGTTACGGATGGGCACAGAAGTATCCATAACAGCCTGGCTGTAGGCAGGGTGACCTGCAAGAGGCTCCCAGTACCTGAGGCCCAGCATCATGATGGGTGGAGCCCATTCCTTTCCTTCCACCACTTGAACTTTTCCCACACTGACTGAGGTAGCAATATTGTACCGGGTGCATAAAGAGGATTTTCAACCTGTAAAAATGCAGCCTGAAGAATACTCTATGCGTCTGACTGTGGGCCTTCCTACAATACAATGAGAAAGTATGAAGTCCCAGAGCCTAATGGTTTATTACAGGCAGTGAACTGGCGAGTGGTCCACGATGTCTGGAGTGTGGTACGATGGCAGGTAAAGGCTAACCCTCTCCTTCCATTGCCTTTAACCATCCCTGAGCTGAATCAGGTACCTGTTTACTGCTGGATGGACAGACAAGGTTTTCAAGCTGAAAGAATTCCAACCCCATGAGTGTTTGAACTCGCAACCATCAGTTCTGCTGGCAGAGCTCTAACTAGTTGACTACAGGCCCTTCTGGGTTTTTTTTTTTCAATTAGAGACCCCTCTACAATACAGTGCAGTGCAATAAAGGACAAACAACAGGGCAAACACAACAAAATGAAACAACACACTGACTCTAGCTGTGTAACCACAGAACCAAACGAGGCAGCCCACCTGTCTTCCATCATACAGCACAGTGTGTAGATCGTCTTGTGACCCAGATGTGTGCCCAGCAGTTTCCTCATCAACTGCAGACAAATATCAAACCATGTTCTATTTCCTTTCATTTTCTTCCTTTTCTTTTCTGTCTTCATCCTCATCCTTTCAAAACTGACACTGTTTTGTACTCAAACATTGAGGTTGCTGATGTTAACAGGCATTTGTGAACGATCAGTTACTGTCCTGAAGTGGTGTGCAGAATTTTTGTCAAGTTTCTATGCTGTTTAATCCACCTAAGCATTCTAACCTCACTTTTATCATACTGATTTTCCTTGCCTTTCAAAAACAAAAACAAAAAGTTACACTATATAAAAAAAAGTAACTATTTTTAAGAATCAACATGTTTAAACTGTCTCCTGATTTTGTCACTCATGCGCCTGAAGAAGTGCTGAAACAAGACTGAAAGTTTGTAACAATTATCAACACAGATTCTGCAAGTGAAAAACTCTTATATAAAACATTTCTACTTCTAGGCAGACAGAAGGTAAAGCAGAGGTAGGGGTAAAAAAAAAAAAAGAGGAACAGAGAAGGGGTAGTGGGGTGGCAGTGGGTGAGGATGTAGGAGGTAACATCCATTCCATTTCTGTCAAAATATTTTCAATAGTGAAAAAAGCAAAATGGCATCACTCAAAGACCCCACTGACAACCTTCTCTCTTTTTGCCAACTAAATAAGCCCTCTTCCCTTTCGGCTCCCTACAGTCACCCCACACTTACCTCCCAGCTGTGGTCGCAGAAGCGTGGCTTGTTGATGATGTGGCAGAGGGCAGCCACCAGGTAGTGCAGGCAGTCCGGGGGCAGGAAGCTGTAGCAGATGACCGAGTCCATCGCCTTCAGGCACAACTGTCACACCACACCATGAAACCACAATCACGACACATACACTATCCTTTAAGCAAAAATCGTCCCATGCAACAAAGTGCAGGATTTATAACACTGAAATGGAAACACACACACACACACACACACACACACACACACTTATCTTTTTCTTCTACCTTAACTCCATAGAGAGTCATTGGGGAACCACACTGAAAAACAGTTCATCGGGTTCCTCCAGTTTTGTTGTTTGCGTGACAAGACTTAGGGCTCTGCAAATGCTTTCCCAGTCCATTCTGCAATGTTGTAAGTCCATCAGTTTTTCTGTCTTCCCCTTCGTCTCACTCCTTCAACAGTTTCCTAGAGGACTGTTTTAGTGAGACCACTGGAGGATCTTGTGACAAGGCCATCCCAATGTCGTTTTCTTTTCCTTAGATATCGTGTATACAGGCTTGACTTCTTATTGTTTAACATCATCTTATTCCTTAGAAATGCTTTTGAGTTCTACAACTAATTTCATTCCCTTGTAAGGTATGTTGTCTACTTAAGGATCAAGGACAAGAATATGCCTTGGACACTTACAGCTACAAAAATACAGAGTATACCACAAAAGCGCATTTGAATCTATGGGCAAATGGCACCATGTCTGAGCATTTTTTTACAAACTTTCTCGTTTGAACACACCCACATACATGCATGGCACTCACTCACCTTCATGTCTTCATCAGAGCGCGTTCGGTTCTGAATCATGCAGGTCTGCCTGTCAAAAGCCAAATGTTTCCTTTTTAACTTTCTACCCACAAACACTGACTGCAACAGCTATGAATTAAAGGGCCGGTTGTTATACAACAAAGTACAGCAGTCAATTAAAGCGCTCATGTTAAAAGCAAATACAAGTCATCTTCTACATTCTCAAATGAGCAATCATTTTTGACTGCAGTAAACCATCTCAAAAAAGAGCTTCCCTTTAAAGATTTGTTTATCTAAAGCACTTCTGTTATTGACTACACCATAGTTACCAGACTCCCTCGCTCTAAAGCTCATTTTACTTCAACAGTTTCATCTCTGTCTACACTAGATTCACCACACCTCCTCCCTTTAAGTGTTTTTTTTTTAATACAATACTTCTGTCTTTTGTCTATACTAGATTCACCCCAACTCCCTCCCTTCAAAGACTCATTTCACTACACTCTCATCTTTGGCCGTACTAGATTTACCAGACTCCTTTCCTTTAAAGGCTTGTTTTACTTCAACAGTTTCAACTTTGTCCACACCAGATTCACCATACTCCCTCCCTTTTAAGTCTGAATCATGTCTTCTTCTGCCAATATTCCTCTTGTCCCTCTTCCAATCTGTTCACCAGGTCTCTCAACATCCTTACATGAGTAGAGATATTATTAGAATTGTGTCTGGACTGTCGGTCACCATGCTCTCATAATCTTCCTTATCTTTTTTTTCCTTCCTTTTTTTTTTCTTTTTCAGATAAATACTGGTCAGAGTCTTGGTGTCATCTGGACCACCAAGCTTCAGGACTTTTGCAAACATACGTCAATTTCTGGTGACTTGCCTCCGTTGACAGTGTGGACAGCTTCACTGACTTCAAGTGTTCCTAGGTTCGCTGCTGTTGTCAACAGCATAGTTCAGTATACTGAACACCATTTCTAACCTGGAGAAAAATTATTGTAATGTGTATGCGCTGAAAGCTAACGGATTTTGATATTTTGCGAGAACATACTGCACCATATACAAACTGAATCAAGCCTACTAGACATGCATCTATCAGAAGTGCATGATGTACTAGGATAATTAGAAGGAATGTCGGTGCAACATTAGCATGCATAATGCATCAGGTTACATGCATTACTTACTACATTCATAAAGTGCACATTTCATCAGCACACAGAACATTTTTACCCAGCGCTTATCTAAAGCCAAAAGTTTAAAAGCTACTCACTGCACCAGTCCTGACATAATGTCTTCATCTATGTAGGCAGCATTAAACTTGATGACGTTGATGAGGAGCTGCAGGAACTCTGTGATGACACCAGCCGTCAGGGCATCTGGCATCAGTTTCAAAAGGAATTGTCCTGGCAACACATCAGCAACTATCACCACAGGCGTACCTTTGTCTTTTCATTCTCAATCACCTTCTCTCCCTCCAAGCACAGTTTCCTTAGTACATTCAACCAGGTATAGTTGTACACACTTTTTCACCATGCTTACCCATTTCACTTTGCTTTTTCAGTTTTATCAACTCTGTCATTACCAATATTTGTTTTTCAAGTTTTCACTTTTACCTTCCCCCCACCCTACCCCTCCAATCACAATTTGCCCTTCCCCACTTCCCTCTCAACACACAGACACACACACACACACAAGCACTTACACACTTCTTCCCCACTTAATTAAAAGACATGTAACTGCAATGAATGCAGGGAAATCATTAAAAATACAGTACACAGATGTTCATTTATCCATCCACCTGACTTTACATGCACCCACCTGTTTCCTCCTCAAAGTCTTGAAGATTCTTCCCCTCATCACTCAACTTCTTGAAAAGTTCCAGTCTGTTTATGAAAAAAGAAAAAAACAAAACAAATACTCAAACGAATAATGGCGGTAAAATCAATGAAACAAAAGAAGAGAAAGGAAAGGAACTGGTTTCTGTTTTCATCTAAATGGTTTAACTGGTTTCTGTTTTCATCTAAATGGTTTCATTGCATAAGGAACCTACATCGCAGACTTCCCACAATAGTGTCATGAAACTCTGGTTCTGGTCACTGTCAGTTATCCAAAGAACTGAAAGGAACAGAAGCACTAGAAAATTATGTGCAACAAAATCTATGATGAGGTAACATACAAACTAATTCGTATTGCTGCACAAAGAACAAAAGTTAACCCTATGCAATTTTCATTTCTATTTGGCGTGTGAACACGCATGTGCGCACACACGCACGCACACACGCACACACACACACACACACATACACACATGAATTTAACATGCATGCATGTAGACATACACATACACACACACACAAACACTAGCACAAGTACATGCATGCACACATACATGCACACACACACACGCACATGCACACACACACACACACACACACACACACACACACACACATCAAATCAGTTCTGGGCTACCTCAGGTGCAGGTCTTCAGGATGTTGCAGTCCTACAATGACGATGAAGAAATAACCCCGCAACATGCCCAGGAACTTCAGCTGTCAACAAATCCGATCAGGCCATAAAAGCACCTCACACAGCTATAGCTGTAAGTATACAAATGGTCAATTACACAGCACAGTTAGCCCCAACTGTAAACACAACTTTATCATCAACTAACCATGACACCTATCTGGATAAGACAGCCGGTTATAACTGTGTTAATATCCACAATTTTTCATTCATCCTAAATAATGAGCTTGTTTTCAACATATCAGCACCACACAAAATAACTTCAAACCATAATTCTTACATTTATGAGATTTATGCCATTCTACAGCCAACATTGCATGTAATATTTCTCCATAACTCTAGGTGTAGTGCTGGTGTAGGTCACTGACAACTTGTACTCAATGAACACCAGTACTCTGAAAATGCATGTAACTATACCCAAGGTTTTTCCCTTCACAGAACACAGGTAGTTTAGTCAACATGTCCATGAATGACAGAGAAATACACTATATATGGGCAGTGACCCTGAGTCAGCTAGAGCAAGTGACTATATTGTACTTGGAATATTTAAAGAAAAAAAAAGGTCTCACAGTGTGTGGCCCTTCATGCACTACTTTCAAGATGACATCACTTTCCATTTCCTCTCCACATTCATGCTGTGATGAAATTGCATCTAATCCATCATTGTCTGAACAACACACACGCACATATGAAAAAGATGGCTTTTGGTTGAGAAAGTAAAATTTACTTGTATGAAAACAATTCTGGTGTTACAGAGACCCATGTTACCTGAACTCCTCTGTACATAATATTCCAATACACATCCAATGATCACAAACTGATATTTCACCTGTCCCTCGATAAGAGCCAGTAGAAAGTACAGGGCCTGGTGTCGAGTATCCACATCATGCTGTTGTTCTATCAGGTCATGTACTGCTTTCCACAGAGCTTCTGGTGCATTCTGACAGAAAAACCCAGTCAGCTCATTGAGTTCAGGAATCTGTTCCACCTCAGAAAGCGATCTTCTGGTCCATAGTGATGTCTTAGGGTAGCACAATAAAACATTATTCTTAGTCATGTACTTAATAATAATGAAAATTTGTATGAGCTTACATCCAGAACCCTGGCTTGCAGCACTTACAGAAGTACAAGAATTATAAATAATCAAAGCAACTAAGTCGTTAAAAAAATGTATAATAAATAAACAAAGCAGACACAATTAGTTTACTGCTTCAGTACAAATATGTGGACAAATGAAAGAATACCTAAACCAAAAGCACAACTAAACCCAGAAACATTTCCAGTATCACATTTCCCTACTCCTCGCATACACACATGCACACACATACAAGGCTAACACATACACACACACACACACACACACACACACACACACACACACACACACACACACACACACAGAGTAATTCTGGAAAGAAAAGACAGGATGGAGATAGGTCTGGTCTTTGTTAGAGAATTTGGGTCAAGCGTGGGTTTCTTTGAGAGTGGTCTATTGATTAAAGCTTTGAAAACATTTGGAAAAGAACCAGACAAAAGGGACTGATTTATGACAAAAGTTGCGTGGGGCAGCACGGAGTCAAGACACTCACACAAGAAAGTTGTTGGCAGAGGGTTAGTGTAATATATACAGTTCAGTAGAAAATGGGGAAATAATTGGAAGCGCTGTTCTCTTTTCCATACATCCTGGTACACGCTGGAACTTTCTTGTTTCTATACCTTGCCTAAAGGTGACACTGATTTGGAGATCTCTCACATCACTGTATCTGATCTATGTCACATATGAAAGGGGGATCAGGTACCAACAGCAATGATCAGCTGGGCTATAAATAACATGAATTTAAACACTGACAGGTCTGGCTACTGGGCAGACTGGAAAAAATGTGAATCCACCCTTCTCTAACCATGAATTAATCAAGTCTGAAATTGTGAAAAAGCAGCCTGCTCTAAATATTCACTGAATACAGCATATCAACCACTCGACTATCACGCTGGTCAGGTAAATACTGATAATGCTGAAAGTTACACTTAAACTCAGAAAACAGTAAATGAAAAGATACAATCAACATTAAACCCCGTCCCAAATTTCTCCCATCCCAAGGCCTCCTCTCCCTCCTCACCGAATGTCATGCTGATTGAATGTGATGTGTCACATCATGTATCAAATCCTAATACATCATGTCTGTTTGGATACAAGCAATACTGAAACTGTGATGTAATTTAGAATTGTCATAGTACGTTTACGTCAGATGTTGAAGTTGACATAGGAGGACGCAAAGGGGCTTCTTGACTGGATACCTGCCATGGATTGTCGTCGTTATGTGTACTTCTCTTCAGAACTAGTTTTATGTGTTTTGTCTTACTTGAAGAACATTGTAACTGTATAAAAACACAACTTGGTGTCAGAAGTGGGATCTTTCTGTCAGCTTTCTTCTGATGGTGTTTATGGTTGATTTTTTTTTCTTTGAAAAGGAAAGAAAGGATTATGAACCAACACTGTTTAATTGCTTAATTACGGGGTTTACATTTTGTAGATCACGGGTTCCGAAAGTTGATGGTCGTTAGAGAAATAACGAATGTAAACAAACATGGCAGAAGATCTAGATCGAAACCAAGCAGCACCGTTAGATCAGGCTTTTCGTGCTAATATACCCATCCCGAACAAGCTAGACATGCATTCTTGGAATTTAGAATCTGCGTGGAGAAAGTTCAGAAGACAGTGGGACAATTACGAAGTTGCGTCACGTCTCAGTGCTGAATCTAAGCAGTATAGGGGTGCAGTCTTGCTGGCATGCACTGGCGAAGATGCTTTTGAGGCATACGAGGGTCTTCCTTTCGCTGAAGGAGAGAACAAAGGGGACATTGATGTCGTATTGGCGAAGTTCCAGGATTTTTGTGTTGGAGAAACCAATGAAATCTATGAAACTTTTATGTTTAATAAAAGATGTCAAGAAGAGGGTGAAAGCATTGATGTTAGCAGAAACTTGTAATTTTGGACAGAACTTGGAGGACCGCATGCTGAGAGACTGCATAGTGGTGGGAGTTCAAGTTGAGGCAGTAAGACAGAAACTGTTGGAAAATAAGCAGCTGACACTGAAATCATGTTTGGATGTGTGCAGAGCTCATGAGTCTTCACATCATCAAGCCAGAGTGATGGCAGGTCAGGCGACAGTTGCAGCTTTGCAGCAAAAGAAAAAAAATTTCACATACACACAAAATCAAAAGGTAGAAAAGAAGTGTGGAAGATGTGGAAAAGGGCATGAAAAGAGTGATTCTTGCCCGGCTAAGTTAGCTGTCTGCAGGAAGTGTTCTAAAAAGGGACATTATGCTGCGATGTGTTTCAAGGTAGTCAAAAGAAAACCAAAGCAGTCTGGAGGTTCAGTAAATCAACTTCAAGAGGAAGAAGTGTTTCTTGGAGCTGTTTCACAGACAGAGAAACAGATGGATGACTGGCATGTGCAGGTAGGATTAGAAAAGGAGAACATTCTTTTCAAAATGGACACTGGAGCAGACGTGACGGTCGTTCCCAAAGCTCTGGTGCCCAAACATAAATATCCACTTCATGAACCATTCAAAAAGTTGTTTGGTCCTGGTCGAGTTGAACTTCAAGTTCTTGGGAAGTTCAGCGCTGAACTGACTGTTAAGGGAGAAAGTTCAGTGCAGGATATTTATGTGGTGGACAAGTTAGAAGATCCTCTGCTTGGTAGGCCAGCTATTGAAGCACTCAATCTTGTGAAAAGAGTGAACGCAGTTAGTGACTCTGCACATTTCCAAAAGTCATATCCAAAGCTATTCCAGGGACTGGGAAAAATGAAGGAGATGTACACCATTAGGCTGAAAGCAAATGCGGCGCCTTTTGCAGTCTGTGCTCCTCGACGTATCCCTCTCCCTCTACAGAAGAAGGTGGAAGTAAAACTTCAGCGTTTGCAGGACTTAGATGTGATTAGGCCTGTGACAACACCAACAGATTGGTGTGCTCCGATTGTGGTTGTGCCCAAGGAAAGGAATGATGCAGTTCGTCTGTGTGTGGACTTGACAAAACTAAATGAAAGTGCACGGAGGGAAAATGTTCATCTCCCTTCCACAGATCAGCTGTTAGCCCAGCTAGAAGGAGCATTCTACTTCTCAGAACTGGACTGCAACAGTGGGTTTTATCAAGTGCCACTAGACCCAGATTCTCAAGAACTGGCTACATTCATAACTCAGTTTGGACGCTTCTGTTTCAAAAGACTACCATTCGGAATTTCCTCTGGCCCAGAAATTTTTCACAGAATTATGTCACAACTGTTATCTGGCATTCCAGGAGTGATCTGTGACATTGATGATGTTCTCATCTCAGGTCGTACCCAGAAAGAACATGATCGACGCTTAGAGGAAGTTTTGAACAGAATGGAAAATGCAGGTGTTACCTTGAACGACAAATGTGCCTTCAACCAGCGCAAAATCAAATGCTTGGGACACATTATCTCTGCTGATGGGATACAAATGGATCCAGCGAAAACTGAAGCTATCCAGAATTTTCCCCGTCCAAACAATGTAACGGAGCTGAGGCGTTTCATGGGCATGGTGAATTATGTGAGAAAATTTTCACCAGATTTGGCTGATCACAAAGACCTCTATGTGAACTGTTGAAAAGGGATATTCAGTGGACATGGACTGAAGTACAGGAGAAGGCTTTCTCCTAACTGAAACAGCAGCTGAAGTCTCCCCCTGTACTTGCTCACTACAGTCCTGAGTTGCCTACGAAAGTGTCAGCTGACGCTTCGTCGTATGGACTGGGAGCTGTCCCTCTTCAGGAGAAGATGGGAACATGGAGACCAGTTTTCTATGCATCCAGATCCATGACTCTAACTGAACAGCGTTATGCACAGGTGGAAAAAGAGGCCCTGGCATCCATTTGGGCATGTGAAAAGTTTGCAGAATTCCTGCTGGGTCTACCTTCTTTCATTATCGAAACAGATCACTGACCTTTATTGGCACTCCTCAAAACAAAGGCCCTGGATGAATTGTCTGCAAGAATACAACGCTTTCGTATGCGCCTCATGCGATTTTCATACCAGGTGATCTACACTGCAGGGAAGAACTTGACTACTGCTGACGCACTGTCCAGAGCTCCAGTAGGGACTCCTGAAGCGAATGATCTGGACATGGAAGCTAAAACAGCAGCTTTTGTTCAGTCAGTCATAGACGCTCTTCCAGCAACATCACAACGTTTGGCTAAACTGAAGGTAAGGCAAGCTAGTGATCCTGTATGCAGTACTGTGGCAAAGTACTGTAGAGAGAGGTGGCCAGAAAGAGATACTCTTCAGGGAGAACTGAGATTGTACTTCGAAGTGAGGGAGGATCTCACTGTGCATGATGGACTTTTGGTGTTTCGTTCCAGAATAGTCATTCCTGAAGACTCTAGGTTGGACATTTTAAACTGCATTCATGGAGGCCATCAAGGCATTGTGAAATGCAGAGCACTTGCTAAAGCTTCGGTGTGGTGGCCTGGACTTAGGAAGAGAATCAAGAGTCTTGTGGAAAACTGTGCGACATGTAAGAGGCAAAGGAAAAACAGATCAGAGCCGCTCATCCCCTCTGCAGTCCCAGATTTTCCATGGCAAAAACTTGGCGTTGATTTGTTTGACTGGCATGGCAAATCTTATCTGTTGGTCATTGACTATTTTTTGAAATTCATTGAGGTTGCATATTTTCACTCATCCACTTCTTCAGAGTCGGTCATTGATCATCTCAAAAGCATATTTGCCAGACATGGAGTACCAGAGACTGTCAAGTCAGACAATGGACCCAGTTCTCCTCTCATGTGTTTTCAAAATTTGCCAGGGATTTTGGATTCGTTCATGAGAAAAGCAGCCCTTATTTTCCGCAAGGCAATGGGGAAGCAGAAAGGGCAGTTGAGACTGTTAAAAACCTGTTGCAGAAAGCAGATGACCCATATGTAGCTATGATGAATTACCGAGCTACTCCACTGCAATCCGGTTTCAGTCCAGCAGAGATGTTGATGGGAAGAAGACTAAGAACCAAAGTTCCTGTCATCTCAGATCTTCAAGTCCCAGACTGGCCACGATTTCCTCAGATGAAACAAGCAGAAGAAAAACAAAAGGAGAACATGAAGAAAAACTTTGACCGACGTCACAAGGCCAAACCTCTGTCAACGTTATCCTTAGGAGATCGTGTGTGGGTCAAACATCCATCAGAGACTGAGGCTGTTGTTGTCAAACCTGTTGCCCCAGGTCATTTGAGGTACAGACGCCTACAGGTATCCAGAGAAGAAACCGGCGACACCTGAATCGGAGGTTCTCAGGTGATACAAGTCCGAAATCGACCCCGAAGAAGCTGTCAACGACATTGCCTGCAGTTGCAAAAAGCCAGAATCAAGATGACCAGATGGACTCTGTTCCTGAATCAGTTGCTGCTGATGATGTTGTGATTACACAGACTGAGACACCAGAGACAGTCAACAACAACAACCCAGCTTCAGGATCCAAGAGTGGACAAGTTTACACTAGATCTGGTAGACATGTGAAAGCTCCAAAGTGCCTTGACATGTGAAAAGAATGTTAGAAGTGGCGCTAGGTGAAAACTTCAAAGTGCCTGGAAATAGATCTGTGTGATAACACCCATTCATGAAAACATACACACACAATACTCCCAGGGACAGAGACAAACAAATGAAATGATCATTTTGATAAAGAAAAGGGGATGTGATGTAATTTAGAATTGTCGTAGTATGTTTACGTCAGATGTTGAAGTCGTCATAGGAGGACGCAAAGGGGCTTCTTGACTGGATACCTGCCATGGATTGTCGTCGTTATGTGTACTCCTCTTCAGAACTAGTTTTATGTGTTTTGTCTTACTTGAAGAACATTGTAACTGTATAAAAACACAATTGAAACGACACTTGTTAAAGATATTTAACATTTCACACACACACACACACACACACACACACACACACACACACTTTCACTTCTCTGCACTTATGTATGTGAATGCTCTAATGCTGTTCTCGCAACATATTAAAAACATCTAATAAGCACATTACTATTTTAGCAGTATGTTTTGAATCATATCCAAATACAAGATAAAATAAACAGTCTATCACTTACATATGAATATATTATTTCAAATAAATGAACTGTAAGATCAACAAACCTGTTCCAATTTCTTGTGCTTGACAAGTTCTGTCAAATCCTTCAGATTTCTCATCCGACTGTTGAAGGGGCATTCTGGTCCAATATCCTGCAGAGAAATACATTCACTGATCAAGCAAAATTATTGTAATATACTATGCCTGGCCAGAAAAAGGCAAATTACAATCACTAAATGATCAAACCATGTAAGTTCAAACAAATGCACACATATACATGCAATCATATTTCATTATAAGCAATGCAATGTGGACACTGGAATTAATAAATACTGCTTCATTCATTCTGAAACGAGCAACTGATTCTATCATACCCACAACTAAAACTATTCCCCCACATTACTCTCCACCCCATTCCCTCCAAAACTGTTCCTTCAGTTAGTGTAAACAAGTCCATACTGTCCCTTTACCAACTAACACTGTATCCAACACCAGTTTCCATTGTGTTGTACACAAAGTGAACAGTCCATCCTCCCTCCTCACCCATGCCAACCTCATTTACATTTTCCCGTAATATCCTGATCATTTCAATATATCAGACTAATGCAAGCAACAGTTTCATGTCTGCAGTAAATATGAAAAGCAGAATAAATATGACTGGAAACAGCAACATCTGACTCACTGGAACATGTTCAAAACTTAGTCAGCACCATTGAAAACCATGCCTCACTTTATCCCTCTTCCTGTCTCTACAGCAACACACATATATGCACGTTACACATGCACATAACAGACAGGTCATACATGGCCTGTCCTTTCTACTGTGCCTGGGCTATGTGCAGCAATCATTGTATGAATGCCAGTCCTTGTTACACTACAATACACATAAAATGGTTCACCATTTAGGTTGATCCTAGATCATTTCCATCAGTGATCAGTGGTTTTATGCGTATAGCATCACCGAGAAAAACTGTCACATACATCACCACTACTACAACATTCATGTACCTTCAGTATCTGTGGAGTGATGACAAAATCTTTGGCTGTAGGCTTGGGCAAATTCTGGACTGTGGGCTTGTTCCGACCAAAAAATCTTATAAACTTGTCTTTGAGGTTCTCCTCCGACTTGACAGGAGGCTTTCCCGACATGGCTCTGGCAGTAGCACCTCCCTGTCTGTTTTAGTCAGTTGTTACAATTCAAGCAAAGAACACTTGCCAGTGACAGGTTGCTGTTACGCTTGTCTGCTGGTTATCGGTCTGTATATACGCACAGAATCTATGAGTTAATAGTTAAAGAAATAATCATTTATTTTTGGGTCTGTTGGTTTGGATAAACTCTTACATACACTAAATACAATTTACATTTGCAGACTGAAAATGTCTGACATCAAAAAAGGATAAGATTCGTGATAACAAGCTGGTAGAAAGAGCGAATTGAGAGAGTAACATTGAGTTGCACCACTTTTTTGTACCTATTCACTACAAGTCGAGCGTTTCCAACTAATACGTTTTCGTATCAATTTGTGTTTCATAAATTTTGTCAAGAGAAGTGTCAGTAATCATGTTATATTACTAAATATAGTATTTTATGGCTTTTAAACTTGAATATCAAACAAAAAGTAACTTTTAACTTTGAAACTGTTTTTGTTTGTAAAATAAATTATCGAAATGTATGCTACTTCCGGTTTCGATTCCGCAAGGTGAAGGACAACCACGAGGACGTAACACAAACCAACAAATTTCAGGAGCAGTTAAACGTTTGATCAACATGAATAAAGTAGGCGCTGTTGTAAGCGTGAAATGGGTTGCAGACATGCTGAAGGCATCTCCCCAAAATTTCCGTGTTTTGGACGGGTCTTGGCACCTTCCGAACATGAAACGAAACGCGAGAGCAGAATATGCGCGTGAGCACATTCCGGGAGCAATGTTCTTTGACATAGACATGTGTGCGGATCAAGAAGCGAAACATCTCTCCCACATGCTTCCGAAACCAGAGGAATTTGAAACCTATGTCGGTAGCATTGGAATCAGCAATGATACACACGTAGTTGTCTATGATAACCACGATAGACTGCCCCTGTTTTCTGCTCAGCGGGTCTGGTGGACTTTTCGTGTATTTGGTCACGAAAATGTCTCGGTAATGGAAGGGGGTCTGCAGAAATGGCGCAAGCAGAACAACTGGGTGACGGAGGCAACGCCTCAGATAACGAAACAAACATTTAAAGCGAAATTCAATCCCAGCCTAGTGAAAAGTTTTGAACAGATAGAAGCGAACCAATTCCAGGAGAAGACGTACACTCTCTTGGATGCAAGACCGGCGGAACGCTTTAATGGAAAGGGTGCAGAACCGAGACCTGGTACAAAATAGATGAACATGATAATAATTATACGTGTATAAAAGATGATAGGTTTACCTGGTTTTTGTAAAGTTATCTGCTAATCATTACGCCACCACTTGTTCTTGAAATTCACAACCATATGTCCGTGTTTGTACAAAGATGTCGCACCTTTTTTGCCTTGTTAAACATTTTATTTATTTATTTGTTTATTCATATATTTATTTATTGTAAGTATGTATATCATAGTATTGTCTGCCATGTCATGATGGTTCAGACCCATGCACTCTCAGTTGTAAAGAATTGAGTACACATCTATAGCGCAGTCTGCTTTTCTGCTGCTTTTTTTTGTTGTCGAATCATTTTCTCAAATAAGTATTATTTTGTGCATTTTCTACGGTACTTTCTAAGAATTCCATCATTGACAAACTGTAATAGCATACAGGATGAAAATCTGAAATACTTACAAAAAATTTATAATAGAAGACTGTATGTCTGACTTTCTGTCTTGAACTGAATTAGAAAAGTTACCTTATCACTGATATTATTTGAGCTGTTATGACTGATAAAATTATCTCTGACTTTGTAATAAATTACGAAGGCACACACACACACACACACACACGCACACACACACACTTAGTTATAAACTAGTGAAATGAATATCTATTGATCAGTCTACGCACACACACTCATTTGGTCCTAAGCTAGTGAGTGAAATATCTTTGTATTGAGCAATCAAACTATTGTGGTCTATGTATATATGCATTTTCCTCCTCCCTTCCCCAGTCTTTTTCTTAAAAAAATTTTACAAATCATTGCTAGCTCACTGTTTTAATGACTGATGAATTGTTGGCTTGCATTTGTTTTCTGCTATTTATTTGCATAGTATACGTATGACCTAAAAACGAGACTGTTCACTTTCGTCTATGACCGCATGCATACATGACATATCTCCAACCGCTTTAGGAATATGACATATCTGACTTCATCAAGAGTGTTTACATTTCTATTAGAGTACATGTGTATGATCTTTGAAGGGATCAAGCCAGGTTGCATCCCTGGCACACTCAACCTGCCTTTCATGGAGCTGATGGACACAGATCAGCAGACACTTAAAAGCAAAGAAGAGTTGCTGCAAATCTTCCAGCAGTTGCCTGTTGATCTGAGCAAACCTTTGGCTGCCACCTGTGGATCAGGTAAACTGGATCAGATTTATCTGGACAAAAATCTGATGTAAATGTTGAGTGGTATTGTCAACCTGTAAACTGCTGGCACAGACGTTTCATTAATGATTCCCAGCTTTTTCTTTCATTTGTCTTTGACAGGAATTGTCACTTGCTCTGCCTTTTCAGAACCCTCAACCTCTGCCAAACTTATGCATCTGAAGGATTATTCTTATTGTCTTTTTGGTTTTCTTTCTCTTTTTTTTTCCCCTTTTTTTTCTTATAGCTTCATTATTTTACTGAGTCTTTTCAGAACAATGACTCATACATTTATCCCGACTCTGCAGTACACATTTTGTTACACACTTGTCTCCCCTTAGTTTCAGCAGTCCACTTGAAAATTGTCAACTTGAGATCACCATGAAACCTCTCACAAATGATGATCTTCTGTATTGTCCAGTGGGGTTCAGCTTCTGATTTAAATACCAATTCCTGAGACTCTTGCCGACTAAAGGCAAAGATAAATGACACACACTGAGTGCCCTCCTCTGGAGCAGAGAGTGCCACTATGTCTCTGTAGCAAAGTTATCCATGAGTTTGCCATCATCAATGACTGTGACATAAATCTGTTCTGGGCATAGAAGGAAAATCAAAGCCAAGGTCATCATGTAAGCATGATGAAGAGGCACAGAACTGCATACAGTTTTTCTCGATATTGTGACAATTTATAAATATAATAGCGATGATAATGCATGATAAAGCTGTGGTCTCATTCCTGTTTCATACATGTTGAATAATATATTATTTACCATCCCACTATCAGTCACAACAGATATGCAGTGTTGGTTCAAATGTTTTAGTTGCATACTTGACTCAACTGTTGTCGGTCAAGAGCCAACTGTACAAATTTTGTTGTGGCTCTTGTCAAACATTGTTGTATGATTTCTTTTTAATCAACATTTTAGATACAGGGCTGATTACATGGTTAATTGATCTGAGAACATTAAAAGCAAATAGCTGGACTTAAAATTAGCCTCCAGGATACTGAAATGCTTTATTACCACAACTGATGATAATGGTATTAGTGCTATTTAGACAATGATCATCATGTTCATCATAACAGCTGATACCCTTTTATGATTACCAAACCTGTTGTGAATTCCAAACCACCACTATCAAGGTAGATTTTTCACATCCATTATGTTTTAGATCATTTCTTTTTCTTTCTGTCCCAATGACCCCTGCTCCACTGCTCTCTCTCTCCTCCCCACCCTTCTTTTTCCCCACCATCCTGATTTCTTTCTGCCCCAGTCACACTGTCTGTCTGTCTGTGTGTCTGTCTCACTCTCTTTTTCTCTCTCCTGCTCTCTTCCTCCTTCCCTCCCTCTCTGTCTGTCTGTCTGTCTGTCCTCTCTCTCTCTTTCTCTCTCCTCTCTGTCCTCTCTCTGTCTTGCTGTCTCTCTCTGTCTGTCTCTCTCTGTCTTGCTGTCTCTCTCTGTCTCTCATTTCATTGTGCAGATCATTTAAAGTCACTTGACTGAATCATCCATACATTTCATATTATGTGTTTGTGTCACGACTTCATTATCCAAATTAAGGCTTGGAAAGCTGTTTCATGATGCTGTTGAATCTCATAGGTATGACAGCAATGAAGCTGTTGTCTCATGTTTATAACGCTCATGTCGCTCAGCAACAGAGAATGAAGATTTCTTGTTTTTTAGAGAGTGCTTTCAACTTGAGAGGTGAATTTATTCCATCAGAATTTCATATAGACAGAAGAGAATTATCTGCTGTAATATTTTAATTGTATGAATGGGGCCGGAATAGCTCAGTTGGTAGAGCGCCGGACTATGGTGATCCTGGGGTTGCGGGTTCGCATCTCCGCCAGGCCGTTTTGGTACAGGGGGATTTTTCCCTCGGAGATAACATTGGTTCTGACTCCATTCCCCATACAGTCCTTCAAATGAGACTATAAACAGAGGCTTCATGTGTGAACGCACGCACAACATCTTGCACACATGTAAAATCCCATACCAACTTTCGGAAGAGAAGGCCAGTTTGGCCGTTGGTATGGATGACACGTTACACATAGCATGCACCTTCCCCCGAAGATGGAGTATGGCTGCCTTAATGGCGGGATAAAAAAAATGGTCATACACACAAAACTCCACTGCCTGTCTATACAGGGAGTGTCCACAGGAGTATCAGCCTGTGTACGCAGAAAGAAAGAAAGAAAAAAATGTATAAATCATTGCAGTGAAGGAGAGGTCTTTCCCAATAAGTGTATGCAAGGAGACCATGGATGTGTATTTCATGTGGTTAAAGTGAATATGATATTGTGTTGATTCCAAAATGGTTCTGTCCATATTGTATACATTCAACTTCCTTCAGATGGGGTCATGGTCTTTTGAACGAACCATTATTGTCGTTATGTCTCTCTCTCTCTCTCTCTCTCGCTCTCGCTCTCTCTCTCTCTCTCTCCTCTCTCTCTCTCTGTCTCAGTCTCTGAGACTTGGAGAGAGAAAAAAGTTAAAAGATTATTAGTCTTTTTATTCAATGCAATTTTTTTAATAGTTTTTAGCTTATAGATGTATATGAGTCTTTTTCAAGCATTTACTTTCACACAAGCTGTAATAAACCTGTGAGGTTTTTTTTTTAACAGTAGTTTTCAATAACTGCTGTCGTTGCAGGAATCTCAGCGTGCATGGTGGCCTTGGCTGCCTACGTGTGTGGCAAGGAGGACGTGGCTGTATATGATGGGTCATGGACGGAGTGGTACCAGCGAGCCAGACCTGACCAAATGAAAGATGTACCCACAGACTAAGGCATTTGCACCAGCTGCACAGAAACGAGTGTGTGCTATCCTGCTTACTTGGTTGTACAACTGACTGATTGATTAGTAAAGATGATTATTTGTACCCAGGAGGTAGGGTAACTGACTGATTAATTAGTAAAAATGATTATACCTGAGAGAGTGGGTGTCAGTTTCTTGTTTTGGGATGAAATCATTCCTATGTTTGTGTTCAGGTGAAAGATTGCCTGTGTATTTATGCAGTAACTATATCTGAGCTGACACAAGCATATTCAATGTAGGTAATAGTGGTTGTTTCTTAAATATGAGATTCATAGTTTGTTATTGCTTGCCAGTCAAATGTTTGTTTGTTTGTTTGTTTTTTTTCAAAGCTAGCTTACTTCATGAGATCAGCTTCTGATTGATGTACTTAGTTGGCTTGTTCTGGACAAAAGGGGGTAGAACTGTACTTTGTTACGTTGGGAAGTACTGAATTTCTAAAAAAGAAATGTGTTAAAAGTTTCAGTTTGGCCTTTGACTTTCACATATTGATTTCACTATAACAGAAGGGGTTCCTAGAAGGAGTTGGTGGTTTAAGAAAATGATCAGAGGTAGTGGTGGTTGTTTTTTTCTGAAGTGAATATTCTTCCAAGAACCACATCGTCAGTGCATTTTAGCAGCTTTTCTTTAACCACCTATTTTTCACAGTGTGAATACAAAATGAATTTGGAGGTTTGCGATATATATATGTTGAATAAATTAGATGAACTCTAAAACAAAAAAGAAAGATCTTTTAAGAGGAATACAGTTTGAAATAGAAAAACAAACAAAAAATACATGGTATTGATGAATATATAAGGTGACAATTGCACCAACACAAAACGAATGAAAAACAATTCATAACTGAAGCAAACAAAAGATATGGCCGTGGTTTTGTGGCCTCTTTATGTTCATGATGATAATGATGTGTATGATTCTTGTCAAACTTGCCATCTGGTGACAATTACTACCTACTTACATATTTTTTTCCTGCAATATTTATGTGCTATATCTTATCAGCCTTTGTCATTAGAACTGAATGTTATTCATGCAGAAGTATCTTGAGTTCATAGCATATTGGAAGTTGTATTTGAGACTTTCATTAGTAAGAGGAAATTGATATGGGTTTCAAATTTGTGTAAATTCACAAAGAAATTAAAATAAAACCATTCAGTCATGTCTGTATAAATGACATTGTCTTCATGAGGGGGGGGGGGGGGGGGGGTAGTTTCATATTTCCATTTTAGTTAGGATTTAAATTGCTATGAATTGATTGTTGATCGATAATGCTCTGCTCATTTGTGCATTTGAATTTAAAGTACTTTTTCAGCTGTAGATAAAATCAGGACTCTGTTATATTTGGACTGTTTTGCCATACAATATGAAAGAATAACTAAGAGGCAATTCCTGACTACTGCCTTTGCATTTCCTAACAACATTTGCAACAATTTCTCCAAAGAATCTGTCATGCACACAGTCCTAGAGTCTATGGTGGATGCTATCTAGCTTATTTTCACAAAAGTTACATTCAGAAAAACTCATCACATGCTTGCTTCAGAGAATTACATTGGTATCCAGATTACATAAACTAACTTGAAACCTGTAATTTCAACCTCTCGTTTTGTAAATGGTACCAAATACAAATTTCAAATCAATTTCTGTGTTTGTTTTTTTATTCTGCTTGTTAAAGGTCTTTGGTTCTGAATCATCTATTAATACAATGTAGTGAAGTTTAGTCTCTCAGAGGATGGAGTATAATACTTGGAGTATTTTTTTTAAGCTTTATCCCTAGAATATTATTATCAGAAAAACTGGTTTTGTGTATATATTTTGGTATGATCCTTGCTTACCTTGTGTATATAACAAAATTGGAAATTATATACCCCTTGCATTTTGCAAATCTTTGATTTTAAAATAAATTCCTGTGTGTGACCATCTTGTATAAAGATAGGTTTTCTTACTTACTTTAATAGGGAACAGGAAATGACTCCACAAGTATATCATATATTGATTGTACTTTTAACCTTTGTCTCAGCTCTCTCTGCCTCAATTTTTCAACAGTTTATTAAGTTATTTTTACAAGCAAGAGGCTTAAAAAAAAGGCAAATTTGTGTGTCATCTCTTCATTCCAAATGAAGGAACCAAAAGAAACTAAAACTGATGGAAAATAGAAATTATGATCCTGGTGGATCAGGATGTGACCGTTATGCATCAGTTGTTATATTCTCACTTTGTTCTGTGTGGTGGTGGTGGCGGTCGTAATTCTGAGTACCATTTGACAGTGATGATGGTGATTATTATCATTGCTGTTTCACAGGAAAAGTACAGTACTGGTGAAATAATGAGATAAGAAAAACATTTCCTCCTTATGTCTGTGAATATTCCATCCATATTTGATGAGATTTCTTTGTGTGGTAAATGTTCCGGTGTCTGAGCTAATTCACACGTATTATCAAGTATTTCAGTTTTGAGTATGATACCTGGAGACTTGTATTGCTGCACATTGGAAGTTCAGAGTAGATTACAGTGACTTAAGCTTTGTGCAGAAACCACAAGTGTATGTATTTACTGGCTGACTACAGACAGAGTGTCTTCTGAAAGGAGGTGTAGAGTACTGGTGGTGTCAGACCAAAATGGAATTCCAGAGGGCCTTCCTACTCACCCTCACTTAAATCATCATGAAATAATGAAAAACTATCTCAAAATATGCAGCTGCTCATGCTCTACATTTAGGGTGATCTCACCTATGACTTACCTGCCTCATCCACGCATGTTGCTCCACAGAGTTAGCCATGCACCCGGTGACAGCAAACCCTAATTTGAGTCAGGTAATGCAATTTGGTGAATGGGCACTAATGATAGAACACACATGAAAGAAAATTTATAAGTAAAGAAAAAACTTCTGAATTTAAAGATACTGGTGTATATTTCATGTTATTTACACTTGCTGTTGGTTCTTTCAAATCTTTGTATATAGATCCTCTTCGTTGTTGGATCATATTGGATCTACACCAAGCATGAGTGATCACACAATTAAACATGACCTTTTTTTTGTTTTGTTTGAAGAAGAATTGGGGCTTTGCAGAAAAAAAATGGGCATGGTTGATTACCCCATTATCAATTATTCAGGAAAAGTTGCATTCTCGAATTGAGTGAATGAAAGGAAGGTCAAGTACCTGCTTGAGCATTTTTTAAATGAAAGGAATGGAATGAAAATCAAATTAGGTTTTTATTAATCACCTTCTCACCAGATCGTCATTGTTTCATGGTACTTGCAGTGGCACTTTTTCAAAAATAATGTTTCTTCAACCCACAACACTGTCTTTAGTTGTTAGGTGTTTGTTTGTTTGCTTGTTTTTATTATTCCTGCTGACTTGAGTTACAACTGATCTGTTGCATACCTGTTGATGATCACCTAGGCTAGAGTGAGACTGGTGAGAAATTCCGTCAAATTAAACTTCGAGTGAATACACATAAATTCACAGTTAGCAGAGTTGTTTGAAATAGTTGCAGTGTTCTCCCACACTGTGCCTTGTAACATTGATGTTGTTCTTCTGTTGTCGCATTGTTTCATCTGGAACTCCATGGTTTGACTGGTGATGTGATAAATTATTACATTCAATATGACATTATTGATTGTGACATCACCATAAGCTTATCTATCAAAGCAAAGGAAGAGGGCTTGAAAATGTTAATTGTAGACAGATCTTTCACTATATCCAGATTTTCAAACAACTTGAGTTCATAATAATCATTGACAAATAAAAACAGTTGGAGGCTATGTTAATCACAGAAAGAAAACTTTTACGTGAGACAAGTACATAAAGCGTGCCATGTTGATGGTTTTATATATTGATCCCAAATTATGCATTTTGTTATGGATCTGGGGGCTGAAATACTCACTTTCTGTATATAGATTTATTCAGGTTTGTCAGTTAGAACCATATAATTTTCTGTTGATGTTTATATTTCAGGAATGAAATGTTCGAAAAGAGGGAATACTAGTCTACACAATCAATACTTTTTTGTTTGGGTAAAACTGCACAAATTGTGTGTGTTGAGAATTCATGTATGTTATGAAATAAACACTGTTTCATTTTTCTTCCTTCCTGAGTGTTAAAAGTGTTTCCTGCCTGATTGGTCAAGACATGAAATGTATCAGCTTGTTTTTATTAGCATTTCAGTAGATGTTAGTGATTACCACATTGCAGACTGTAGTCTCAAAATTCAAGGAAAATTTTTAAAATGTACTGTTCTCGAATGGAGAACTTTGTTTTCGTTCACATTCATGGGTGCACACATCACAAATGCACAACATGCCCCACACAAAGAATTACGCATGCACACAGTCAGGCACACATGCAACACGTTGTTTACTGTTTGTGCTCCACAGCTGAAAGTTCTAGGGATCATGTGGTATATGGATACCAACAAGCCAGAGTCAGGTCATAGAGTGCTTTACATAGGGGAGAAGAGAATAAGAAGAGACGCTTTTTTGTTGATTTATTTATTTGTTGTTTTTTTAATTACATCACTTAGCACCATGTTGACAGCCACACTTCATCTTCAGGGGATTCACAATTCAGATGGTTATGTTTTTAAAATCGTGTCAGGAAGATGGAGATTACATTAGAAGTTTATCATGATTGCAGACAGTTCCTACATAACATCACATCAGAGAGAGTTGACAGCCTTGGTCCTGGCTCTTAAAATGGTCTGTATAGTGAAACATAAAGATTTCCTCATTTTGTCAGACTCCCTTTCTGCTTTGGAGGCCATTGCCGGTCGTAATCTCAAGCACCCTCAGCTGCTAAAAGTTTTTGAACTGTACACCTCTCTGAAATCAGATGGATGCAACATAGTTTTTGCTTGGGTTCCCAGTCATGTGGGCATTCGAGGCAACGAGGTGGTTGATCAACTTGCCAAGAGTGCCACAAAGAAAAAGTTGAGCAGATTGTCTATCCCTCACACTGATCTGAAACCCAAAACACAGGCTAATGTTGAAGACCTCTGGCAAGAGGAATGGAACTCGCAGATGGATAACAAATTGTACAAAATCCGTCCAAACCTGAAAGCGTTTTTACCATGTTCCCAAGGTGGGCGTAAAGACAAAACAGTCTTGTACCGTTTGCGTACAGGTCACTTGTTTTACACGCATTCTTATCTTTTAAAAGGTGAAGATGCTCCGTAGTGCATTCCATGTCATGTTCCAATCACAGTGAAACATATTATTTTTGAGTGCTGGGACTTGCACAATGTGAGATATAAACCTTTTACAGCAGACTCTGTGAGAACCTTGTTCAGAGATGTCCCACCTGATGTGGTCTTTTAATTTCTGAAAGAGATTAACATTTTTCATTTGATCTATGATGTTACGGAAGAAAGATTTTTAATGAAGTTTCTGGTGTGTTTTTAGAAGGTGTATTTCAAAGAGGTGTGTGAATAGTGGTTTTTTGTTTTTTGATGACTTGTGAGTTGACTTCAACGTAGTGACAGCTGTGATATGGCCCTTTGCGGTCGGCTGGGCTATGAGCAGTATTACCTTACCTTACCTTACCTTACCTTACCTTACCTTAAGACACACATACATGACATGAAATTTAGATGTCAACTAAGAGAGCAGTCATCCTCCTATTGATGTTTCATATCTTTTCCTTTATGTCATCTACTCAATCCAAAATGTCTGCCTGACCAGACATTTCATTTTTCTGCTTACTCCTTGCATGGTGTGCTTTTCTCTAGTCTTGATAATCAGGCATTTTAAGTCTGTTGTATATTTTCTTGAATGAATATGTAGTGTTTGAAGTGGAGAATTGCTTTCAGTGTCTACTTAGCATGCTGTTGACCTCTACCAGATTTCTAGAGTTGTTGACCAAGATTATACTTTAAGTACACACCAGCAAATTGTTGGCCTGAATAAGATAACAGTATGTAAATAGGTACTCCAGACATTTCTGTAGATCTCCAGTCATAGTGAACGTCTGAACCGTTGGTTTGTAGAGCTCGATTTCGTGTAAGGTGAGTTAGTTAGCAGTTTGAATGGCACAGACAATGTTAGGTTGGTACCCAAGGTCTGACCAGCACGTTGGGCTAATGTGCGGATCATTCTTTATCTGCAAAGTCGTAACTTTGAGACCATTAGAAACATACAGTGTTACCAGCCGCCGTGGCGAAGTGGTTAGTGTCGCGGACTCCCGGCTGGGAGGTCATGGGTTCGAATCCCATCAGAAGTCATGTGGGTTTTTCTGCCCCGACCAGCTCCTACCCAGAGTTGAGTTGCTGCGGACTCAGTTGGGAAGACTGGGACCACACAGTCGAGTTTCATCCACTTAATGGATGCGTATCTGAGAGTGTTGCTCAAATTTCCTGACCAACACTGCAGGTGCCTGTATCTCTTGGGCCTGGTTGATGCCGGGATATATTATGAAAGGAAGCGTAGAGTACAGCCCTGTCATGTAGCCTCAGACCGAAATGGAAATCCGTAGCATCATCTTAATCATCCTCATTCTCATCGATCAGCATTAAAAAAATGTCTCAAGTTCTGTGGCCCTTCATGCCCTGCTCTCATGGTGACCTCAGTTTCGATGTCCTCTCCACATCTGTGGCCTTGGTTTGGTTCCGTCAGGGTCACCGGTATCGGCGGGTCCATGGGGGTTGTCGTTGGACGGACGTGGTGGCGCCCTCCGGAGGGAGACCTCACTCACGCCGGCTCCGCGACTAAGCAATTATTGTCGTCAGTAGGGGGCTTAGTAGGTGGTGTCCTGCGTATGTTAGATCAGAACAGGCGCCACTGAACACCACCGAAGTGACTCGGCAGCAGTGCAGTGTCTCCTCCGGTGGGTTGCCTCTTGACGACTTGACATTGACTGCTCCCTGTGGATTGCCGGTGCCGGGGATGTGGCGGGGCCGACCGGGCTGTGGCTGTGGACGGGGTGTCGGAATGAGCGGCGTGGGTGCACTGCCTCTGAGGTGGCGCAGAAGTTGGGACAGCAAAAAAAAAAAAAAGAAAATACAGTGTTCAAAGGCAAGAGAAAATTGCCGTCCTACAATGTCCTCCAGAAAATGAAAGGCAAGCGCCATTCTCAGCAGACTGGGACAAACGGACTAACAAATGAAACTCTTTCAAGGTCCGAAGAGTTTGCTCTGGCTTGTCAAGTTTCTTCATGAAAGGTCAGAAAAGAACAAACATCTCTCTTCCCTTGGAAAAGGTTTCAGACAGTGCCCAACAGGAGCTCTGAAAATGCATAAATAATACGTGAAGATGGGTGGAGTGGTGGATCGCTAGACAATTTCGAGCAAGGTGAACTTGACCCTGGATAACGGAGAAGCACACCTGAACACTCTGCACTCGTTGGTACCAAAGATAAGTAGGGTAGAGGATCGGTATCTTACCTCGCTTTGCATTGTTTGCCTTTGTCAGACTCCACTGGCGCAAGGTTGATAATCACCTCCAGACAAAAGAATTGTTAATTTGGTTGAGCTGCCCTCTCAGGTGTGTCAGCTTCTTATTGACCGCTGTTCAGCTGGGTCGGCTGACAGTGCCCGCACATAGCCTATGCACGCACTCAAATCACCATGTGTGTGCTTGAAACTTGGTGCGATAAAGCAGAGTGAAGAGACAGCCAACCCGTAAACATGAGGCAGAAACAAAGCCAACCATATCAACAAGAAGTGATAAATACCAGCAATGTGCGCTATTGCACTCCTACAACGGCAAGGCAAAGGTACTGACCCTGTACCCTCTATGTCTCTGTTGATAACCAGCTCCAAACACAAAGACAAGGCGACGAGGCACACACACACACATGTTCGTGCCTGAGCACACGGCACACACAAAGAGATACAAGTTTTAGTTTAACACAGCAATCCTATGGCAATGTTTTGCCATAGAAGGCTCTTCTCTTCAAATTCATGGGGACTGTGTTCGTTACGCTGGTTTGTTTTTCACACCAAATTGAAGAAACACACACACACACACACACACACACACACACACAGAGGAGAGAGAGAGAGAGAGAGAACGTGTAGAGAATGAAAGTTCTGATTCTAATCTTAAGAAACACAAACCACACTCACAGCTCTCAAGTGGCCCATTGACCACTGACCTATGGGATTGTCATACCAAAAAGTAGTCTTCGCTTTCTTGGTCGGGATTACCTGCGGCGAGTTTCAGAGACGCCAGAACTCGCAAGGTGGCTTAGCTTTATCCGTGCGGCGAGAGACCTGAGAGGTGATGGAGTAAAGAAACGGGCGCAAGATAAAAAAAATTAGAATTAAAACAATATGTCTGCTTTGTGGTATTGAAAGGTCAGCGTTTTGATATGTATCTATCTATCAGTGAACGTTACTTTTTTTTTTCGTACATCCAAAACAGGACGTTACAACTGTCAGCCATTTTCCAAGACAGTCTGGCCAGTTCTCGCCTTTTCCTTGCCCCGCTCGCCGCTAGTGTGCGCTCAGAAACACTCTCCAAGCAAGCGAGAATCCTCGTCATTGACCTCGCCTGAACGAAACAGCACACTGGTCAAGGCCAGCCCACGCTGATAAGAGGAAAACACACAGTGGACTGTCCCTATATCTGACACTATATCCGAGTGCTGGTGTGTTACAGTGTTAGAAGCTACGGCGTTGCTGTCAACAGAAACCGGAGTCACTGACCACCACACAGAAGGTCTGTGACTGAGACCATACACAGAAGCCCTGTCAGGTCAACATGAACCAAGCCAAACCTATCGTGAGTGTGGAGTGGCTCGCAGACGCGCTGGCCTCCTCTTCAAATACCATTCAAATTTTAGACGGTTCCTATCATCTACCTGACGCCAACCGAGATGCTAAATCAGAATACGCCCGTGAGCATATTCCAGGAGCGATGTTCTTTGACATAGACCAGTGTGCCGACCTGGAAACGGACCGAAACCTCCCTCACATGCTGCCCAAACCTGAGGCTTTTGAAACTTACGTGGGCAGCCTGGGAATCACCAACGACACGCATGTCGTGGTCTATGACAGCAATGATGACTTCCCCTTGTTTTCTGCTGAACGTGTGTGGTGGATGTTCCGTGTGTTTGGTCACGAACAAGTGTCACTGCTGGAAGGTGGCTTGACTAAATGGCGCAAGCACAAGTATCCGCTGACTAGCGCTTTGCCGGAGGTTGCGGAGGGGCGGTTTACAGCTCGCTTTAATCCTAAGCTGGTGAAGACTTTTGAGGAGATTGAGGCCAACCAGTTCCAAGAGAAGACGTTTACTCTGTTTGACACTAGACCTGTGGAGTACTTTGACGGAAAAGCTCCCACGTTTAGATCAGGTATATCTACTTAGTGTTTTGTCGCAGTATGTGTGTGTATGTCGTGGGCGTGCATGTGTATATGAATTTCTCATTTCATTTGTGTGTGTGTGTGCGCGCGCGCGCACGCACACACACACACACACACACACACACACACAACACACACACACACACACACACACACACGCACACACACACATATATACATATATATATATATATATGTGTGTGTGTGTGTGTGTATATACTGACGTATTCGTGTGTGTCGGAACTCAGTATATATACATATTAACTGGGAGAAGAGAGATTCTGTGTGTGTGTGTGTGTGCGCGCGCGCGCGCGTGCTGCCATGCTCGCATGCGTGTGCAGTGTAAAGATTAATCATATGTCACTATGAAGTTGAACACACTGGAAAAAAATTCCTGACTTTCTTTGGCCCATAAGGCCTACTTTGACACGATTTCCCTGCGTCTGTTACGAACGAACACACAACTTGCAAAACAAAAAGAGGAAGGCCAGAAAGACTGAATGCTAAAGGCCCTTACTGAGCTGTGTACGAGTGCAACAGCAATGATGTCTGATTTGTGTGTGTGTGTGTGTTGTGTGGGGGGGGGGGGGGGGGTAGGAGGGCAGCCTGAACTAACAAAGACTTCCTATTTTTTTAAACAGCGGGGAGGGGGTGGGGCGGGTATTCTCATCTTTCAAAATTTACAGAAAAGGTAGGGATTGGGAAAGGGGAAACTCTCATTATCCAAATGTCCTTCTTTTCTTTTTCTTTCTTTCTTTAAAAAAATTTTTTTTTATAGAAAGGATGTAGGCTTACTCTCATCTTCCAAATCCTGTGGAGGCGGGGAAAGGGGGGGGGGGGGGGGAGAGAGAGAGAGAGAGAGAGAGAGAGAGCGACGGACACATAAGATGCTCCAAATAGGAGGGGGGGGGGGGGTCCGGGTAGAAGGCAGCTCTGCCTCCCCCCCCCCCCCCCCCCCCCCCCCTCCCACCATTCCATCCTCACGCCCATATTTTCACTATCACCAGCATGCCGCCCATCCTCCACGCCCATATTTTCACTATCACAGCATAAGCTTATCGGCCCATCCTCCACGCCCATATTTTCACTATCACAGCATAAGCTTATCGGCCCATCCTCCACGCCCATATTTTCACTATCACAGCATAAGCTTATCGGCCCATCCTCCACGCCCATATTTTCACTATCACAGCATAAGCTTATCGGCCCATCCTCCACGCCCATATTTTCACTATCACAGCATAAGCTTATCGGCCCATCCTCCACGCCCATATTTTCACTATCACAGCATAAGCTTATCGGCCCATCCTCCACGCCCATATTTTCACTATCACAGCATAAGCTTATCGGCCCATCCTCCACGCCATATTTCACTATCACAGCACATCCCATCCTCCACGCCCATATTTCACTATCACAGCACCATCCCATCCTCCACGCCCATATTTTCACTATCACAGCAGCTTATCGGCCATCCTCCACGCCCATATTTTCACTATCACAGCATAAGCTTATCGGCCCATCCTCCACGCCCATATTTTCACTATCACAGCATAAGCTTATCGGCCCATCCTCCACGCCCATATTTTCACTATCACAGCATAAGCTTATCGGCCCATCCTCCACGCCCATATTTTCACTATCACAGCACATCCCATCCTCCACGCCCATATTTTCACTATCACAGCACCATCCCATCCTCCACGCCCATATTTTCACTATCACAGCACCATCCCATCCTCCACGCCCATATTTTCACTATCACAGCACCATCCCATCCTCCACGCCCATATTTTCACTATCACAGCACCATCCCATCCTCCACGCCCATATTTTCACTATCACAGCTAGCTATCGCCATCCTCCACGCCCATATTTTCACTATCACAGCATAAGCTTATCGGCCCATCCTCCACGCCCATATTTTCACTATCACAGCATAAGCTTATCGGCCCATCCTCCACGCCCATATTTTCACTATCACAGCATAAGCTTATCGGCCCATCCTCCACGCCCATATTTTCACTATCACAGCATAAGCTTATCGGCCCATCCTCCACGCCCATATTTTCACTATCACAGCATAAGCTTATCGGCCATCCTCCACGCCCATATTTTCACTATCACAGCATAAGCTTATCGGCCCATCCTCCACGCCCATATTTTCACTATCACAGACTCCAAAACTAAGCTTATCGGCCCATCCTCCACGCCCATATTTTCACTATCACAGCATAAGCTTATCGGCAAACATTTTACACAGAGGCAGACGTGCATTAAGAAAGAGGGTTTACTTTGTGTTGGCAGGCAGGTGTCACTTCAGACCTTCCTTCGGTAATCCAAGTGAAGTTCATGTGGGCCATATTCGACTCTCAATATTTTATCTGCACAGCAGCTGTGGATCAACATTTGCATGTGTTTGTAGCGCGCATGTGCGCTCATGTGTGTGTGTGTGTGTGTGTGTGTGTGTGTGTGTGTGTGTGTGTGTGTGTGTGTGTGTGTGGCCTTTGCAGACATCACCAGTTCATATCAGATGTGTGTGACTTGAAGAGATAATCATTGCCTGTAAGATGCATTCACGCGTACATCAAAATATGTGTGACTTGAAAAGATGGATTCCCTGTAATATAAACACATGACTTTGCAGACGTCAACATATGTATGACGTGAATTATATATTCCTTGTAGGATATACATATGACTTTGCAGACGTCAATATATGTGTTACTTAAAGAGGTACATATCATGTAAGATATACACATGACTTTGCAGACGTCATTGTATGTGTGACTTAAAAAAGATATATACCATGTAAAATTACAAATGACTCTGCAGACGTCAGTATATACGTGTGTGACTTAAAAACGTATGTACCATGTAAGATATACAAATGACTGCAGACGTCAGTATATACGTGTGTGACTTAAAAACGTATGTACCATGTAAGATATACAAATGACTCTGCAGACGTCAGTATATACGTGTGTGACTTAAAAAGGTACATACCACGTAAGATATACACATGATTGTGCAGATGTCAAGATGGGCAGTATTCCAGGCACTATCAACTTCCCATTCACCGAACTGATGGATCTGGATCAGCAGAGGTTTAAGAGCAAAGAAGAATTACTGAAGGTGTTTCAACAGTTTTCGATGGACCTCAACACACCTGTGGCTGCCACGTGTGGGTCAGGTATGTTGTTGTTGTTGTCGTTGTCGTTGTTGTCGTACCCTGGCTAAAAGACTCCAGGGATTATCCAAACAGCCGAAGTATTTGAACACTATGGTACAAATGCATCAGCTGGGGATGAGAACATTACGTGTGTGACCATTTTTGACTACCCCGCCATATGGGCAACCACACTCCGACTTCGGGGGATTTTGGAGACTGATAATGTTATGCAAGGAGCTTGTCACAACTGAAGACAATCCCCGCATAACTATGCAGAGCATAACAACATCTTGATGTAGCCTTGGTATTCTAGCCTATGTCAATTGGCCTGACACAGCCTTAAGCCAAGGCGAGTGGATGAGTTATGATGTAATTCATAGATTCCAGCTCATCTTTGTTTACTGACAAGAATTTCTTTTACATTACTTATTCATACGAGCTTCCGTTATTTAGCTGTTAGATATGAATTTTCAGCGGCGATTTTTTCCCCCTGGTTGCAGGATATGTTATAGCTGATGAAGTGGGCATATAACAAGTACCTGGTAACTGTTAAAAGTTACACGCTCAGGGTTAGTGTTGCTTTTGTGCTTGCAGCCGTTATATCGTAGTCGTGTTGTTGTTGTTTTTTCTGCGTGCAGGATACGCCATAGAACATAAAGGGTAGTACACGTGTAACAAGTTTCTGGTAACTGTTGACTGTAACACGGTCGGAGTTGTTGTTATTGTTGTTGTTGTTGTTTTTCTGCAGAATGAAGTTGTAAGAGATGAAGAGACCCTGCAAAGAAAACGTTATCGCGACAAAGAAACGAAGAACTTTTCTGACTCGGATTATTACCTGCCATGTATTGAATACAGAAATTTTTATCAGCTGATCACCGAGCATTAAGTTAACAGTCTCCTTCCAATCAAACGACAAATACAGGGCGGAAAAATTCACTGAACTGTACCTGTAAGAAACCTGTAAACTAAAAACTAACGTTCTCAGGAGCCTGAACACGGTCCTGAACAAATAATAATACGTGAACATCTTTGTGAGTCAGAACGTCATTCTGAACAGATGTTAGCGTCTGGAAGAAACATGAAGGAAGCAAAAGGGGATGACTAGAATATTGATGGTTTGTTGAATCTGAACTCAGTCCTGAGAGAAGAAAAAGTGTACCAATTTGTGGAAACTGAACACACAACCGAGAGAATAAGATTGTCAGAATCTTGTTGAACATTAACTCAATCTAGAACAAAGCACACGCGCACGCGCGCGCGCGCACACACGTACACACACGCACGCAAACACACACACACACACACACACACACACACACACACACACACACACACACACACACACCAGGCAGATCTCTCTCTCTCTCTCTCTCTCTCTCTCTCTCTCTCTCTCTCTCTCTCTCTCTCTAACTGTGGAATTCAAGTATGTTGGGTATCTGTTAGTTTCCCCGTAAACCAAATCATTGGACGTTTGTATTGAAACACCACTTGTTAAGTGCGCGCGCGTTAGATGCATTAGGTACTGGTTAAAACTGATACAAATGAATGATTGTAGATCACCGATGAAAGCTTACAACATGCTACGTAACCTAGATGTCAGGGGAAAAATAAACTGGGCCACGAAAATGAGAATTAGATTACATGAACTGGGTTTTGGGTATGCCTGGTTAAATCAAGGAGTAGGAGATGAACCGACCTTTATTCGAACGCTCCGTGCCAGGCTGGTTGATAGCAGATGGCAAAAATGGAATTCTCACATGAATGATAGTACTAGATTTGATCTGTATAGACAATATAACTCCTTACACTGTATTCCGACTTACTTGTCAATGAAAATGGACAGACATCTGAAATTTATAGTAACAAGATTTAGATTTGGAATATCGGATATCTTAGTTCATCATTTTCGTTACAGGCAACATTCCAATTCTGATCTTACCTGTCCATTATGTAAAAACGCGTGTGAAAATGAAGTTCATTTTGTACTGCAGTGTACTGTCTTGAGTGATCTTAGAGATGAATTCATTCCTCCTAGTTACTATCGACAACCATCCTTGTTTAGACTCATCTTACTCATGTCTTGCACTAAAGAAAATGTTGTAAAAAAAAGCTTGCATTGTACTTATATAAAGCTTCTAAACGCCGGAGCTTAGCATGTTCTTGACTAAGTACTGTTTTTCATTCCTTTTTTCTTGATATGTTTATGGTATCACTTTTTGTACATGTTTAATCCACCCCTTCATAAGGGGCCGTGGCCTATATTGAATAAATCATCCGTATCCGTATCTCTCTCTCTCTCTCTCTCTCTCTCTCTCCCTCTCTCTCTCTCTCTCTCTCTCTCTCTATATATATATATATATAATATAAAATGAAGAATTGTTAGCCTGCACTTGTTTTCTCCCACTACTTAATTGTTCGGATATATATATATATATATATATATATATATATATATATATACCAGTTTAAAAGATTTAAAACATGGAAGTGTAAAAATCACACTACAAATCTGTTTCGAGCGGGAGCTCTCTTCAGGGAATGTGTGATCTGGGCCCGCCACCAATGTTATAATGTGTGGGTGTGTGAGCTCTGCACGTGTAGCACGTGGCCTGTAGATTTTCTTTTTTGGGGCGCGTTCAGGGGGACGTGCCAAGGGATGGTGTATTGACAAAGATTTCCATTTGTGCCTGCAACTATTGATCATTTCTACTCTAGAATTCAGGGATGCCAGATGGGGTTTACATAGTATCAGCCACTTTTCTGTAGTACATAAGTTGCATTTTTTTGAAATGTTGTTGTATGGTGTTGCTCTTTTTATAATTTTCCATGATATGTTGTAATTTATTTTCTTATCTTTAAGCTTCCAAATATATTTACTTAGTTCTGTTCGGTTTTTATATTTTTCATTTTTAAAGGACTGTTTATGGTTTGCATATCTGGTTTTAAACTGGTTTGCCGTGATCCCTATGTATGTTTCTTTATCACTGTCTGTTGTTACCATAGCTTGGTACACAATGTTACTGTAGAGACATTTGTTATTCAGAGGGCACTGGTCTTTTTTTGTGCAATTGCAAGATTTCTTTTCGTCACCCTCTTTGGTTGTGTTGTTTTTGGTTTTATTGGAAGAATCAATTATGTTTCTAAGGTTGGGCATACACGAGTACGACAGCTTGACAGTGTTTTTATTGAATATTTTAGATAGTACATGTTCTTTTGGGAATGATGTTTTAAGGATTTTGAGGAATTCTTTTCCTATCTAAAATATTCAGTAAAAACACTGTCAAGCTGTCGTACTCGTGTATGCCCAACCTTAGAAACATAATTGATTCTTCCAATAAAACCAAAAACAACACAACCAAAGAGGGTGACGAAAAGAAATCTTGCAATTGCACAAAAAAAGACCAGTGCCCTCTGAATAACAAATGTCTCTACAGTAACATTGTGTACCAAGCTACGGTAACAACAGACAGTGATAAAGAAACATACATAGGGATCACGGCAAACCAGTTTAAAACCAGATATGCAAACCATAAACAGTCCTTTAAAAATGAAAAATATAAAAACCAAACAGAACTAAGTAAATATATTTGGAAGCTTAAAGATAAGAAAATAAATTACAACATATCATGGAAAATTATAAAAAGAGCAACACCATACAACAACATTTCAAAAAAATGCAACTTATGTACTACAGAAAAGTGGCTGATACTATGTAAACCCCATCTGGCATCCCTGAATTCTAGAGTAGAAATGATCAATAGTTGCAGGCACAAATGGAAATCTTTGTCAATACACCATCCCTTGGCACGTCCCCCTGAACGCGCCCCAAAAAAGAAAATCTACAGGCCACGTGCTACACGTGCAGAGCTCACACACCCACACATTATAACATTGGTGGCGGGCCCAGATCACACATTCCCTGAAGAGAGCTCCCGCTCGAAACAGATTTGTAGTGTGATTTTTACACTTCCATGTTTTAAATCTTTTAAACTGTTGTGTCGCTCCCAATTCTTGGTTGAGCATTTTTAGAAAACTGAGAGGTCTTTTAACCTTAATTTTATATATATATATATATATATATATATGTATATTATATATTTTTATATATATATATATACATATATACATATATATATATATATATATATATATATATATATATATAGTAGGCATCTTGAAGGAATCCATGTCAATCCTGAAATCCTGAACTTAAGTATGGTCTTTGCATTTTGATGAATTTGAAGTTGATCGCGCGCGCGCGCGCGCGCACACACACGCACACGCACACATACACACACACACACACACACACACACACACACGCGCGCGCACTTAACAAATAATTTTGAATGCCTAGCTGATTCATCTAAGTAATAGAATGAAAATGTCTTCGATAGTTGGTACCGGTAAGTCGATGTTTTAGGATTACTTTGCTTCTTTCTTTGCTGCCCAGCTTGACGAGTAGAGAATGTCAATATCTTCCTTCACAACCACCACATCTTATTTTGCACGAAAACCCCCTTTTCACATACAAATCACGTCCATCTCATATCAGTTTTGGCCAAAATTAACACCTGTTTTTTAAACAAAATTAACACCCCAAAACCTCTAAAAATTGACGCAATCAGTACATTAAAATGGGGGGTTTTCGTGCTAGATAAGATTTGGTGATCGTGAAGAAAGATATTGACATTCTCTCTCAGCTATTAACGCCCGCGGGACTGAGCCCTTACTACTTTTTTAATATGTTCTTCTACTTCCAGCACTATTAATAAGTCAGAACAAACAACTAGCCCCCCATCTTGATTAGTTATTTTTACATCTAATGAATTTATAGCCCCCTCAATTAATTCTTTAAATTGACTGTCTCCATCAAACCTGTATAGCTGATAATCGCAAAACCCCGCCTTAATTGACGGCAGCGCTCTTAGAACTGCAGATGGATGACCATTAACCAAATTAGTATTTGTTTTTAACTGTTGTAAATGGACATACAACATTTGGTTAATTAGAAAATCAGAAGGTTTATTACCTTCAAATTGATAGATGCCTTCTCTTGTGCTAAATTTATAAGATTTGTCACTATTGTGGAAGCCCAAGATTTTAGCTAGGTCTTTAGGGAAAGTGTACTCTCTTTTTTCTTCTAGTGGAAAATTCATAGTAATTCTAAGGTTTGCCTCGTTAATTGTTAACAATATGCCAAAATCGTTAAGTACTTCTTTTAAAGAACAAAAGTTGTAATAACCATCAGGTATTTGTATATGGCTTATTTGATTGCCTTGTTCGTCATCAACATTAATCCAGTTATTTTGAGCTTCTTCAGATATGTTAACCCACATAACTTTAAAACCAATTTCTCTAAGGGCAATCCTACAACTCCCGCTCCAATTAGTAATTGGGTACGCTAAGAACACACGCTCGTTTTGCTTGGTTATATAGATGTACATCTTTTTTATAACTATTTAAAAAAACTAATTTAAAAATGGAACCTTTTAAATATAATGAAAGTGCCACTTACAATGTAGGAGCGTTTTATAACCCCAAATCTTTGGACTTTAGCGCCCTAACCATTGCAGTGGATGGATCATACGGCTTCCAAGTTAGACTTGTAAACCCACTAACTAAATATTTAAATCCGCCAATAAAGAGTGACAGAGTGCCATCAGCATGGTCATCTCGCCCTATGGCTTTTTTCCAGAATCAGTTAAATTTTGCCATTTACTGCGCAACCACTGGCTGCGGTGTTTCATATGCAAACCATTTAAACCACCCCAACCTCTTAGTAAGGTCAGTATATAACTTTCATGTTTATTATCAGTATAGACGCATACTAACTGAACTACAAGTGCCCCCCCCTAACGACAACGCGTTTAATCCATTTCTCAGCCCAATGGACAATAATGCATATGAAAGAATCTGCAACGAATTTAACATTAATCCTTCAACTGACTTTAGACAAAAGTTAGACCGCAATCATGGGCTAGGCACATTGTATTTGTGGGGTACAAAAAGAGAATATACTTATGACTACTGGCCTGGCCACACCTCTTTTCAACCAAACAAACAAGTTCGATTGGGATCCATAGAACAAAAACATCCTAATGCTTGGGCAACATTTATCTTAGATGAAAGTAAAGGTCTAACAATGCCAGGAGTGCAAAGGCTTAATGACTCCATAAGAACATACGTTTGGTGTCTATTAGGAGCACAAGCACAGACTAAATCTAGCATAGTGGATCAATCTACAGGTTTTGATGCCAGAAAACAATTTCTAGCCAATTTAGAAGATGCTATTAACTCTGCTGTTGATTTGCCTGCCAGCATACAAAGGTATCAAAACGTTCTTTCACATGCTCGGTCAAAGGTTGACTTTGTTGTTGGTCATGGATTATACATGCTGCCTTCTGACCTTAGACTACAGATTGGCATGATACAGAATTATAACAATGAAATCCTTATAGCTGGAGACGATCAAAACTTAGGACACAATCAAGGCTTAAACACAAGGCCTGCTCCATCCATTTTAAAAAAAGTACCTATCCTTGAAGAAAGCGATCCAGTTATAAGCACCCCACAGCCAGAAAGCGATCCAGTTATAAGCGTCCCACAGCCAGAACCAGAAAGCACGCCACCTGTTGATCTGCCTCACACTGACAGTCACACTAGCGAAAAGACAGCCCTTGTTGTGTTTTTAACTTTTACTGGATTAGCCATACTTTATTTCACTAAAAATTAAACCGGCAGCCAGCACTCCTAACGTCCACAGATGGTCGGCCATATAGCCGGCAACTTTGCCTATAGTAGACAAAACCCAACTAACAACACTGCCAATTATGCCAGGCAGAGCATCAAGGGCTTTAGCTGCTAACTTCTTTAATAAGTTTGCTAGATGATGCAATTGTTTTCTAATCCAGCTTTTACTGGGTTGAGGCGTTGGAGGCGCTACTGGCCCTGTTGGCGCACTGCCGGTTAATGCATAAACCAGTGTAGAGATAGCAAACCCAACAGCCGTTAATACGCTAACTACTGTAATCCCCTGCTCTCGAAACAGAGTCCTTATTCTTTCTGCTAGCGTAGTGTTTTCATAAAGCATTCTGTTTATAGTTTCTTTAATTCTGCTTGTTTGTGATGCTAGCTGCGCCCTGTTAGTAGACAGCGTTTCTAACCTGGCTGCCCTTTCTATCATTAAATCCTGTATTTTCTGCTGTATTCTAGCCTTTTCTTCTTGCCCTAAATTGTTATCATCTGCATCAGCCAGCTTATTTCTTTCTTCTTCTATCTCTCTATCTAGCCCGCCAAGTTTTGCCAAATTGTTTGTTAGTTCACCCCTTATTGTCCGCAGAGCAGCATTAAGCCCCAGGATTTCACGCATGGGCAATGGAGAATCACCAATTGTTTTTAATTGTGTCTCCTCATTAAAACTCGTCTCAATTTCTGTTATTGCTTCATCTGCTCTTTGACCTAAATCATGAAAAGAGGACATTTCTATTTCAGATCGTGTTGACAACCTCCGCTCCAAGTTCTGTAAAGCACTAACAGCCTCAGGCCTTAGATTGCCAATAAAGTTTAACCGCCTTCGGTCGGCAACAGGGAGTTCTCTAAGAATTGTGCTCATGCTTAAAAACTTGGTCGGGTCTGGCTTTGTAGTAAGTCGTACAAGGCCTTTACTAGTCCTTACATACAGATGATTATTTTTATCCATCTTAAAATCAAAAGCACTGTGGCCTTCTGGCGGCTCTAGTCCTATGCTTCTATAGAATGAGTTAATTTTATTTGTTAATAGTTCTGCACGAGCTGTAATAACTCCAGGGGGTGTTTCTTCTACTGAGGGGGTTGAAGAACGTGCTTCTTTAAGTTCATCTTCTAATGAAGGGCCCGATTCTGTTTCATCATCTTCCTCTTCAGCAGGATCAGGCACGTCAAAATCTTCATCCATATTTTTTATTTATATTCTTTTTTGTTTTATAAAAAATGAACTCATACGGTTGTGACCTTGATCCATACAGAAAAGAGAAGGAACCCCACGGCGTAAAAGGTATAAGGCAGACTGTAATTAGTGTAAATACTCCATCAACAGTTCAGCCCGGACAAACTTTAATAGTTAAGTTCCCTGATCTTGGCGCTGGCGATGTTATAATGCCAGGCACTGCTAAACTATCATTCAAAATAGATATTACATCGGAAGATCCTAATGCTACTGTTGTTGCTAATTTGGGCAGGGCAATCGTTAAACATATGGCAATTAAACTGGAGGGCAGAGAAGTATTTGTACTAGGCGAGGCAGACATTTTTGCCCTCTATTCTGACCTATGGCTGCCTTAAAAAGAAAGAAAAGAGAAAGTTTATCAGGGAATACAAAGTCCAAACGGTCTCAAGCACAGAGTTGGAGCGGAGGATGCAAAGGATGATGTTAAAGATGAAGCAGTAGCAGAAGCATTTGGCAACAGATTCTGCATCCCTCTAGATTTTGAGCTGTTAAAGACGCATATGCCATATTACCAAGGTGCACTAAAAGAAAAACTTACTTATGAACTGACATTTAATCCTAGCAGTTCTGTTGTTTTGTCTGAAGACCCTGAAGCTAAATACACAGTCAGCGACATTTCTCTTGAGTTTGATGTTGTTACTAACCCTGAACTGGCCAGAACAATCTTAACTCAGTATAAAAATAAAACAGTTATTTATTATGAAAGAGTTATACACTCCACTACAGAAAATAGAAACAAGCGAGACACTCTCTGGAACATACATCTAAATCAGTCTCTGAAGTCTTTAAAAGGAATTTTGTTCTTGTTTACTGAAGGAACAACTCCTTTTCATAGAGAATCAGAAGCGTTTTATAATCCAAAAATTGAGAAGGTTGACTGTGCAATAAATGGTAAGTCTGATCAGTTGTATTCGGGCCGCGGACTTTTACCTCACCAACACTTTGATGAAATAAGAAAGTTATTCGCTGGAGGTAGGCAAAGAGATCCTGCAGTTGATCGTGTATGTAAAAAACTTCGCCTTTATGATGTAAGACTCGAAGACTACTTAATAACTAAATATGGGCTGTGGCTGGATTTTAGATCCACATTTGACAACAGATTGTTTGGAAGTGGAGAAAGGGTAGGGCAAGATGGCATAAAAATAAATATTTACAAGAAAGCAGACGGAAACGCCCCAATACAAATTCATATTTTTATGGTTTGTGATGCTCAGCTAAACATTGAAGAAAACAGGCTAAAAGATGTGGCTTATTAAAATGCAGAAGAAATATTCTAATAAAAACAGATGGATAGTTTGAAGTTTCTGCCCAAAGATCCGCACTGTTCTCTTATCTGCGGGATTACTGGGTGTGGGAAAACTGTCTTTGTACTTGATTTGTTACAAACAGTCTACAGGTTTCATTACGAGCACATTGTTATATTCTGCACAACCATTAAGCACAACAAGTCTTACAAAGAAAGGAAGTTTATTTGGACAGACGATAATATATTTTTAGTTGATCCTAGCGACAAACTGAGCGACTGTTTAGAACATTACTATAGACTATTTGAGGGAACTGAAACGCTGTTCATTATTGATGACTGCTCAGCCGAACGAGACATTGTTAAAAAAAAGAAGGACTTTGTCTAAGCTAGCCTTCAGCGGACGCCACGCCTTAGTTTCTGTGTGGCTCTTAACTCAAAAATACAATGCTGTCTTAAAAGACTTTAGATCGCAGTTAAAATCAGTCATCTTATTTTACACTAAGGACAGGGATAGTTTTGAAGAATGTTTAAGTGAAAATTATATAATAAGGGACAAAGATGAGTTAAAAAAAATAAAAGAGCAGTTAGAAAAATCTAAGCACGCTAAGCTATGCTTACGGACTGACCCTCCAGTTCAATACGTTTGTTTATTGTAGATTGTTTATTATAATTTTAATATTAAAAAGAATGTCTCGAGGGCCAGAATCAAAAGCGCAGCTAGCTCCTAAATGCACTGCAGTAGAGCTAAAAGACCTAGCAGACACAACTGAGTTTGATCTAATAGGAGTGCCAGGAAATGTTTATGGATTTGAATACACCGACGATGGGGTTTACAAACGAACAGAAATTGAAGATAAAAAACGGCAGCAGTATCCTATCCTAGAAGAGATAAGAAATCTAAGAACAAACGATTTTGGCAAACACGAATACAAACTTCATAAACGAGAGAATGTTTGGGCGTTGCTTCCTGAAATTGCTTGGAATTTAAAGTTTGAACTACGAAGCCCTAATGTATACTTTGATAAGAAAAACAATTTTAGAAAAGCTTTGAATGCAGGTCCCTTTCTTGTTAGCCTGGTCCCAGGAACACAACAGAAAAAAACAGATTGAAATAACTAGGCAGGGTTCTGAATATATGCTAAAGAGAAAGAGACCCTTAGCTGAAGTGGGGGATGACACCGTTGGCTTAGAATTTACTCCAACGCTACAGTCACTACCTAGGCAAATGACGATGCTTTTTCGCTTATTTATTACTCCAAGGGAGGCTGATTCTAGTTTGCCAGAACATACGTTAATTAGAGGCATACAAATAAAGGCTGAAAACTTGGATGTCCCTCTGAAGCTCGCTATTGTTATTACTAAAAACGGAGATGAAATAAACACCCTTGTATCATCTGACAAGGTTACTGTGATGGTTGACAAAGACAAACTAACAGTACTTGACTTTATTTTCATTAAGTATGTTGATTTTATTGCGTTTTACTCTGTTGATGAAGTGCTGCCAGAAGGATTAATAAGTAGATATGTATAAGATTAATCTTAATTAATAAAAATAATCTTAATTAAAAAATGGAGGTTCAACAGTTTAGGTTAGAGCAAATAACTGAACTTCAAAAGGAAATAGAAAGTGACTTAGATAAGTACAGGGTTACTAGAAAGAAATATGCTAAAGCTTTAAGTACTCTTTCTCATGTAATTACTGGCTCATCAGCTGTAGCTAGCGTAAGTGCTGGGTCTAGTGTTGCTCTTTTAGCTACTGGGGCTGGGGCGCCAGCCTCTTTAGCATTAGGGAGTCTTGGACTAGGTTTAGGCGCCATGTCTATGATTGTGAGCGCTGTTTTAAAAAAATTAACTCCTAAATTACAAAAGCACACCGCCATTGTAGCCCTAGCAGCAGCAAAACTCTCTTCATTAAGATTAAGAATAAGCAAATCAATACAGGATGAAAACATTACAGACGAAGAATTTCAGAAGCTTATGACCGACGGTGAGGATTACAGGCGACAAAAAATTGAACTTCAAAAGGAGTGGAGAAAGACTTTTACTTCACAACAGGTAGACACTGAGACAATCAAACAGAACATTGAAAAACAAACACATGACTGGTTAAACCCAAAATAAGCCAAAAAATAAGATGTGAACTAAAATAAATAAATCATAAGTTTAGCAAAAAAAATAAATTATAAGTTTAGCAAATACTTTTTTTTTTTTAATTAATCGGCACTGTGTTTGGCGGGACAACTTGCAACTCTTCACGAACAAAGGATCTTTTAGGGGCGGGCTTTTTAGACGTAGTAGCACCGCTAGAAGAAAGAGTTTCTCTTAAATAATACACGGGAGGGGTTGTTTTCATAATTCTTTCAACTTCATATACATCTACGCTCCATATAGGGTCTGTGGCTCTAATTCTAACATCGCCTTCTGCTTCTCCTGGCGCATACAAGTATCTTACTTTTAGTCCAAACGGCAAGAGTTTTTGAGCCCCCTGCACATCTTCAGTAATGCTAATTTTTTTTAATTTGATCGCGTTTACTGGTTTAAGACCCGTTGCTTTAAATTCTTCATTGTTCATGGCACGTAAGACTGCTGGCAATCTCCTAACCCATTCTGTGTTGCGCGTTTTGTCCATAAGGTCTCTATGATATTGATAAGTAAACAGGCGCTCAGCCAGATTCTTATTAAAGTTTTCTACTAGGGCTTGTGATCGATGGTTGCCTGGGATCCCTCTCTTAACTGTAACCCGGTGTCTTAAAAACAACTGGTTTACAGAACCTTTAAACTCTTTTCCATCATCAACTTGAATCATCCTAGGATACTTTAATGGACCTCGCATGTATATTTGCTGTAAAGCCACAGCCACAGCAGTTGAGCTTTTATCCGTTAAAGGCTCAGCATCTTTATACCTTGAAGCCATGTCAACAACCGTAAGAGCATACTTAAACTTTTTTCGTCTAACTTTGTCATGTGGAAGATACAACAAGTCCATCTGGTGGGTGTCATTAGGAACTGAATTAACAAATCGAGGTCTTATTATTCTTTTTGGGGAGGGCAGATATATTTGCCAAATTGCTTGTTTTGAAAGCCAGTCTTTCGCTTCTGATTCAGACACCCTAGCGGCTTTACTCAGTTTATCAATAGCGGCCTTTCCTTTCCAATACCCTCCAGGAGAATAATATATTTTGTACTTCGTATTGTACTTTGTATCGCCCATAAGAGAGACTGTTTTTATTACATTTTAACTATGTTTTTTAGATTGAATATGCAAGAAGAAAGATTGCTCCCATAGCGCCTATAATAAAGCCTATTTCTACCATTTTCTGATCCTCAGATGGTTCATAAAAGTCAGACAGTTCTGGCGGCGGCGATGTTAGAAACTTCTTTCCTGTCACTAAGTAATACTCATTCATTGCTTCATCAACGTCTGTAAATGTGTGCTCTGCATGTCCCTGCTCTCTTAACTTTTTATTAATAAAGTCTAAGTGAGCAATTCTCCTTTTCTCGTAAGCGTCTCTTGCCTTAGCTAAATCTTCCATTGCCTTGTTATGGCGTTCTCTCTCTTCATCAGATCGCAATTTACTAAACATATAATTGCTGCCAGAGAAGGCCAAAGCATTAACAATAGCTCCTCCCACCATCAGAACCAGTCCAGACATCTTTTTATAAATCAATATTTTCTAGATTAATCTGCCTATGCATTAATCTGCCTATGCATTAATCCGCCTATGCATTAATCTGCCTAAATGCATTGATCTTTCTATGCATTAATCTTTCTATGCATTAATGTTTTCTGGGATAATCCCCTGTGCAACAAGAAAGTCTTTTGAGGCAATCCCTGCAGTAATTACAACTATAACCTTAACAACATCCTCAATGTCTAACCTTCCTAGATCCGCCGGCTTCATTTTAAACATGTTTTTTGCTAACGCGCTATAACCAATACTAAGGCCGCTAATTACAGCAGAATGGTAAATCGTATTGATAATCTTTTTTTCACTCATCTTTTTATTAACTAAAAAAATAATTAAAATAATCATAATACGAAAGGCTGTCTATGTGCCTTTTAATCAAATAATCTTTTGTTGTTAAAGCTAAAAATAAGGCCGCAACTAGCCTTGGCGAATCTTCTATCTTTCCCATGTTGGGCGGTTTTATTCCTAACAAACATTTTGCAATGGTTGAATAGACTATAACACCGACGATAGGCACTGCATAATTAACCAGCGTTAAACTCATGGTTTTAAAAGTATTATATTATTTTTTTTATTGCTTTTAAAAATGGATTGTGACGAACTATTAAAGTGTGAGGAGCAGGCAGGCTACTCCGTAGACCTCTGCCATAAAGAAAGATTATACTCTCTTGCCGCGTGTGGAAAAACTAAACAGTATTTAGGCGTTGAACTAAGTATCGAACAGATTCAGCAATTGTCTACATCAGACATTGAGAAGTATTACGCCAGGTACGAAGCGCAGCTAGGATCAAAAATGGTTAGATCAGTGGGACAGACAATGATTAGTTTATATGCTAAGTTAGTAAGTAAGATGGCGCCGGTTGATTCGGAAGAAGATTTAAAATATGACTTATCACAAGATCCGGTTTTAACAAAGTCATTAGAGTCTCTAGGATGTGACATGTATTATAGATTTGGGACGATGTTATGTCCATTCATCATGGGATTAATTACTTTTAATCATATTAATTTTAATCATATTAATTTTAATCGCAATAAAAAAAATGAGCGATCAGGAGAAGAAGACTCCGCAGGAGCAGAATGTGCCGCAAGTAAGTGCCCCACAAGTGAATCTACAGGCGAGTGTCCCACAAGTGAGTCCGCTAGAGCAGAATGTGTCACAAGTGAGTAGTGTTACTAAGTCTAAAAGTGCTGGGCGTGTTGAGGCTGGTCGTAAACTAGCTGAATGGAACAGACTGCAAAAAGCAAACCAAGCAGCAAAACAAAAATTATTAGATAGTAATACAACATCGCCGCCGTCAACAACAACACAATTAACAACAACACAATCACAATCAAACGATAAGATGTATTATTATGTATTTGCTGCGGTTGTTGTTGGTGGGGGGTTTTTAGCATACAAATGTCTAACGCCATACCTAGCAGCAAAGTCACAAACCCCCACAGTAAAAGAAGAAGAACCAACTTCTGTAAAAAAAAGTACAACCTCCTGCTGTAGACCCATTTTCTATGGAATAGTTTTTTAAAGAACTAAATAAAGTACAAGTTAAGAACTAGATAAGTACAAGTTAAGTTAGTTATAGAAAGTACTTTTTAAGTTAAGCGCAAGTAAATTACAAGTTAAGTGCAAAAAAAATATAAGTTCTTGTTAAGTACTAGTTAGGTTCTTAAGTAAGTTCTAGTTAAGTTCTTAAGTAAGTACTAGTTAGGTTCTTAAGTAAGTACTAGTTAGGTTCTTAAGTTAAGTACAAGTCAAGTTAATCTTTTAAAGTTCTCCAATGTCCTACAGCATATGAAAACTCAGGATTGACGTAAGTTCTCTTGTTATTGTTAGAGACTAGTGATTTCTTATTAACTGCAGTTGTGTTTACTTGATGAAGAGTAGAGCGCAGATTAACATTTGTGTGATGAAATACTTTGTTTTCAAAGAGAGCTTGCTTGTAGTTGTCGTGAGTTATATTTTTTTTTGACAACTTCTTTACTTATGCCCTTAGCTTTTTTCGTTACAGAAGTTTGGCTGGCAACGCTATACATCTTCGCCCGTAAGCCAACATATTCTTGTATAACTGCCCCATTAAGTTCATCCTTCATCTTTCCAATCACTTTCTTGTTCACAGTTGAATGTAGAGGTGAATCTTTAGGATAGTCACATGTGTCGTACCACCCATCAACTCCTTTAGCTACTTCTGTTTCTAAATCCTTATAGAAGTCTTCAGTTGGGATGTCCAGAATAAAACTATCGGTGTCTGCGTAAAGTACCTTTACTTCTGGGTACAGGGGCCTAAGATAGTCATATAGAAATTCTAGCATTAATAACTTTGACAGCTCTAGCACGGCAAATCCAATAAACACCGGCTTATCCAACTTCACACTCAGTTTCTTCATCATAATGCCAACCAGGCTGTTGCTAAATATTCTAAAGTCTTGGTAGTTAGGTTTAGAGGTCAGCTTAATTGCTTGTTTTTCGTTTGTAACTAATCTTACATCTTTACGATTGTGTACGTTCTCCATCGTCTTACCAAAACAACTGTTGTTCATCAACTTAAAGAAGTCTTTTTCTGAAGCGTCAGTGGCTTGGGTTCTAAGATCAGTATTCTTCATAATGTATGGTCTCATAAAGGGCTCTTGGTCACAGGTAATTATTCTGTGAACAGCTGTCAGCTTTAACCCATGTCTTAAGTAAAATTGTAACAGCCGGTAATGACAGACATATTTAGTTTTGTTAAAGAGGTTAGGCACGAGTTTAGGCGGTTCGATGGGATTCATCTTTAATCTTTCTGCGGCTAAGGGGAAATCGTTATGAAGGTCATGTAATTCTTTAGGATAATCTAAGTCCACCTCTAAGATTAGTCCTATTGGATTATCGGGTGTAAGCTGTGATAGCATACTTAACACTTTATTAACCTCATGAGGCCCGTTTATCATTTCAAAGTTTCTTAGTGGCAGTGCCTGGCTCATGGCCCACCCATACAGATTGTTGGCGTCTAAGTACATTAGATAGTTGGATGGTTTAGTTGGATCATAATCATCTAAATACTTGTTGTTGGCTCTGCGGTAAGGATGACAGGCCATGCTAATGCCCCCCCTCAGCCCGCCCTCAATCATCTGGTGTGTATCTAGATCAGAAATTAAGTCAATCTGAATGTTTGTAGACTTCAAGAATGCGTCCCAAGACAACCCCGGGGCAGAGATGTACTGTGACGAATCCAGACCGTAATGTTTCATGCAAGTAGATCTGTAATTCTGAAAGACGTCTGCCAATAAACACACGTCGGCCATTAGATATTGATCGTGATAATCGCCCATTGTCTTGCAGTGTAATTCTGTCCAGGCTTTCTGGGCGTATTCATAGTCGGCGTCAGATATGTCCTTTCTTCTAAGACGGCTGCAAAAGTCGTCTTTATGTGGCAGCGCCGGCTCGTCAAACCTATCCCACGAGTCCATGTATTCATATGGATAGACGCCTTTACGAACTAAAGATGGATTAAAGTATTTTTTAGTGATTGGATAGTCTTGCAGAGATCCTGCTAACTTATCTAAACTCCCCATCAGATGTTGGGCAGAGTCATAAAAGGATAAACAGTCAATAGTAAAAGTCATGTACTTTTCTGAAGACTGTGCAATGCAGCTAACCCTCTTATATTCAGAAGTCACTGCTTGCATGATAAAGTGAGAATCGTAGCCCCGCAAGTTATGAAAGAAGATGGCAGTTTCCATGTCTTGGGGTCAACCTAAGTTGAAGATTACAGCTGTTGTGCGCAGCCCCTCTGAATTTGCCAGTAATGTGATCATGGTCTCTCACTGTTGGGTTTGCTTTACTGTTAGGCGTTAGCTCTAGGCCGCATATCCAGCAGTGGGTAGCTGATTTATAACGTTCTTCATCTTCGGGGGTCATCTTAATGTCTGAAAGGTTCAGTTCATTGGAGAATTGATTGCGAAGGTGTTTCATCTGCTCCAAAAATCGACCAGCTGCGTTGGGGCCTCTGTAAATCTCCGGCTGTGTGTGTCCGCCATCTGACCTAACAGCAACAAATGCATAAGAACAGATCTGATGCCGAGATAATAAGGTTGTTTTTTGTTCTTGTTCTTGTTGGGGGCCATAGTACTGTGGCAAGATCGCCTCAAAGTCAGCATAAACTACGTATGGGCTCATTTGCATTTTTCGTACATTCTTAAAACTAACTTAGACCCTGGTTTAGGTGTGAGGAGTTCGGTTTTACAGGCTTCAAAACTTTTACAATGCTTCTTATGTTTGTCAGCTGCCTGTATAGATGGAATTCTGACCAAACATCTTCTACAAAGCTCTTGTTTAGCCGTGCTTTTTGTAGTATAAGCCAGAAGTCTGCTCATTGTTCTAATTAATACATAGTGGCTCTTGGAACCGTCTGCAAACAGAATCAAGTCTACATGATTCTCAAGTGAATCGCCTAAAGTAGGAGCATTGGGAGAAATCCTTAGAGGCACTAGATTATCTACTACAGACCATGTGTATACATTTACGGTTATTGGTTTGTTTTGCCCTTCAAACTGGTCGATACTTTCTATGCTCACTGGAAAGTCTATGTTATCAAAGTTCAGACTATCTTTATACTGCCAATAATTAGAAACTCTGTTTGCATGATTTTTAACAGGATGTAAGTGTGCCAAAACACACCACATGAAACATAAGTTATCTGAATTATGTATATTTAGGACTGCTCGTTTTAACTCTAACTCTTTTGGGAGAGGGATGTAAGAATTGCCAACTATATCATAGAACTTTGTTTGTCTCAATATAATTTGAAGGATTGTTCCTTTAGACCAACCGGAGCCGCGCATTTTTGCTTCTTCAATCGCATGGCTAAACTGTGTAAGCATGTAATCAGCCCAGCCAGGTGTAAAGTTGCGATAGCTGATTACTTTTTTCTGTATAGTTGAAACCCAGACTTGCATACTACTATCATCAGGGGCTATTATTTAATCAGAATGGCCAACAACACTTTTACTGGCGGGTTAATTTGAAGAGACTCTGGGATTTTAGAAACAGCATGTGTTACGCTTTTTTGAACGTCTGTAGGGTTAATAATATCCATGTCTACTTCATTAAACATATTGATTAATTGTTTGCCATTATCAAATACTTCCTCCCACGTATATAGTTTTTTGTCCTTAAATTCTCTGCCCTTAGCCACCATTTTTAAAGCCATAATATTTACGTAAATAAAAAAAAAATAAATGTAAATAAAAGTAAGTAAACGGGCTTTTATTCTTCTCCCAAGCGTTGCAATACTTCAAGACACGTTAACCTTACAATAACACCTGCTAATATTTTAGCTTTTTCTGAATCACTACAGTCAATGTTCATCACTTTAATTGCTTCGTCAAATAGTTCACTATGATCTTTTATTATATTGTTTACATCATTCTCAAACCCAAATTCACTAAAATCGATGTTTAATACTTTCATTGTTTCGTCAAATAGTTTATTACAATTCTTTAAATCAGATTCACTGAGTTCGGCAGCCATTTTTAAATGTAAATAAAAATAAAAAAAATAATTGTAAATGTAAATTCAGCTATTGTTTATTATTCATAGTCTTTTCTAATCGTAAAACCTGATCTTCATTAAAGTGAATAGCTACTCCTTCAGGGCTGGTAGAAACAGTCAGATTAGCATCCTCAGGAGCCATATTATCAACTAAAATAGCAAACAACTTTACAACTGGTTGGGGCCAAGAATCTGGTATTTTGCTAACGGCCCGCTTTACGCTTTCTCGCATAGTTAGACGCTCAAAAAGATCAGTAATTAATTCTTCAAACCTGCTCTTTAACTCTTCTCTATCGACCCCCCACCCCCTCTCCTCCTCCCAAATTCTGTATATATTATAAAGCTCTGTAAATACTTCGGGCTTCATTTTTAAACCAGAATAATCATAAATTAAAAAAAATTAACTAGGCGGTGGGTGGGGTGTGCGTGCGTGGGGGCGGGGTGGCGGCAGGGGGGGGGGGGGTGGCAGCAGGGGTGGGTTGGTGGGTGAGTGTGTGCAGGAGTTACCTCCCTTAGTATTATTTTAGCCCTGTTGGGGGCCTTTCTGTGTCACTTGAGCGCCGCGGCCAATCGTCCTAGTTCTGGCGTATTTTTAGCCCTGTTGGGGGCCTTTCTGTGTCACTTGAGCGCCGCAGGCCAATCGTCCTAGTTCTGGCGTATTTTTAGCCTTTAGGCTGGAGTCTGCTTCCTCGGCTAGTATTGATTTTTTCACAGCAGCTAGCCAGAAGACCGCGTTTAATCACTCTGCCAGAACTCGCGAAAGCCAACGTCGCTTTGCATATATTTTACAATGAGCTTTCTTTTCTCATACAAGCTGCGGATAGAAATTCCGAGCTTGTGGAACTTTGGATAGTAGAAAAAACAAAATGATAATTCCATCAGCTTTCTACACAGCGTGGGTTCCATCAGAATTTCAAGTTTTTAAATAATTATCCCAGGACGCTTTTGGGTTAGATTTTTTAAAAACAGTTTTTGTTCTTTCAAGCCAATGGCCTAAAAGCAAAGATTGATGAAGAGTTTTACGATTTCCATCTTTGATCTTAGAACCGGCTTTCAGTAAAACAGGCGTAATTTCAGTCATGTTTTTCAGCGTCATAAAAGAACCTTCATCAATCGGCTTATCATCAAGTTGCTCTACAAAACAATTACGTAAAAAATCATCCAGTTCACTTACTGTCATTTCGCGTTTTACTTGCTTCGTTTCCAAAAGATTTAAACTCTCTTTTGGCTGGGTTGGTTTCAAGCAAGGCTCGCCACGTTCTAATTTTTCAAGATATAAAATCATTTCCTGATAATACTTTTTGTATTTCAATATTATCTCTTTTTGCTCGTCTGAATAAAGCAAATGCTCAGTTTGGCTTTCTTGAGAACTAACAACCATTGCGGCCTCTTGTGAAGATAAACTAGCTTCCAGGCTGGACTCTGCCATGTTTTCTTCTGTAAAGTAACAGCGCTAAAACACGCCTTCGCTCATAGGCAGCCCGCTCAAGAATGCCAGCTTGGGCGGCAGGCTCAACGCCCCGGCAGAAATGATGTCATACCCCCTGTCGATTGGTTAAAAGTGCACACGTGACAGCTCAGCCCATCACGTGATGATTAATAATGCAGTATTAGCTGCAGGCCTCCTGTGCAGCAGAGCGTGCAACCGATATTGATTGGGGCCGGTCTGGGGAGGCAGGACTGTCAAGCCATATAAATGTTAAAATGTTTTAGTTAATTTCATGCCATGGAGAGAATGTCAATATCTTTCTTCACGATCACCAAATCTTATCTAGCACGAAAACCCCCCATTTTAATGTACTGATTGCGTCAATTTTTAGAGGTTTTGGGGTGTTAATTTTGTTTAAAAAACAGGTGTTAATTTTGGCCAAAACTGATATGAGATGGACGTGATTTGTATGTGAAAAGGGGGGTTTTCGTGCAAAATAAGATGTGGTGATTGTGAAGGAAGATATTGACATTCTCTCGAGTTCATGCTGTCAATTGTGGCGTTCAGCAGCCCGCCTTCTTCTCTTCCTTCCATCTTCGTCACACCCCCCCCCCCCCCCTGTCCCTCCCTCCCGCCCCCCCCCCTCCCGCCCCCCCCCCCCCCCCGCCCCCTTTCTTTCCTTACTTCTCCTTTCTTCTAGGCTAGATACCCACAAAGGCCATGTTACCTAAGGTGGATGTGATGAAAGACCCCAGTCTACTAACAGTACTAACGTCGGATGGACTGAGCGTTCCTTTGCTCAATGGCGACCTTCACATTGATAGCTGTCTGTGGACTTGGTGCTGGATCTGCACAGGACGAACATGGGTGTATGTGTAGCTGGGTCAAAAAAAGAGAAAGGGAATGAGCGATGTGAGAATGCCGTTACTGAGTCGGTACGGAAGTTGAGAAAGTAAATAAAATATTTCTTTTACAAGCCAGAACGAATCAAAACAAAACAATACTACTCAAAACAAAATAGAAACACAAAAAAAAACAAAAAAAAAAAGGAAAAAAAAAAAACGGAAAAAAAGAAAAGAAAAAAAGGGAAGGGAAAGAAAGCGTGCCTCCCCCATCACATGCGCAGGACATCTTTTCAGGATAACGGGAAAAGGAATGAAATGGTGGTTTAAAAACTCAGTCGTCAGCATACAAAAATCGCATCCACTCCCCTCACCCCTACACCCCCCCCCCATCTCCCCCCCCCCCCCCCCCCCCCCCCGCCCACAATCTGTGTATTATGTCCCATCGTGGCTCCCCTGTTGACTGTCCTGAGACGATGACGTACATGGGTGACGGTGCAGTCCGCTGTGTTCCTTGCAGGAATCTGGGCCTGCCTGTTGGCGCTGGCAGCCTACGTGTGCGGCAAGGAGGACGTGGCCGTGTATGACGGGTCGTGGGTAGAGTGGTACCTGCGAGCCAGGCCTGACCAGCTGCAGAACGTCCCCCCCAACTGACCAACTGACCATCCGGATTGTTTGCCGCATTGTTGTTTGGGGCTAAGCCAACCACGAAGGCCATCTCAGGGACGAATTAGATGATGACTGTCTTGATTAGATGCGCGTCATATTTTCACTTGATATTTACCGCAAACATGTGGGCATTCGTTCAGTCCTTCATTCATTCGTTTATTCGTTCATTTATTCATTCATTCGGAGTTCATTCAGTCGTTCATTTTCCAGCAGTTGACAGTACCCAGTATGCACATTTGTAGTCTGCAGCAGCATCTTTAATCACATTGCAACAGGGTGTTTTTTTTTCTCAATAATTACCTCTTATCTTTGTTCCTTTTTGGCCTTTGTTTTGAGGTGGGGAGGGATAATAAGATTTGGGATTTTGTAGTCAGAATTTGTTTTAGCCATCTCCATGGAATCACTGCATATCTCTACGCTCTACACGTCCTCTCATTCATCCCCGTCCCACTCACCTCCCTGTCTCTGCCTGTCTGTCTGTCTATCTCACAACACACACACACACACACACACACACACACACACACACACACACACACACATACACACACACACAAAACACACACACACACACACACACACACACGCTCACGCACACACACACACACACACACACACACACACACACACACACACACACACACACTCCAGTTTGGAGACAAACGATTTAAGCAGATTTGCACATTTTGATGACTGCAAAGACATAACGCAATGTCCCTTGCAAGAATTAGGCGAGAAATGATACTCTGTGCATTTAATGCATAATCTATTCACTGATTTTGCAAAGCATTGGAATCGATTAAATTGACTGATTATATCTCAGTGCAGTTTCATATGCAACGACGAAGAAAAAAACAACAACTATTTAGATAACAATGATGGAGAGAAGGGAGAAAGAAGTGAAGGGAGGGAGTGGGATGAGAAAGGGTGGGAGGTGGGGGATGGGGCGTTGACATGGATGCAAAGACCTGAACAAAACTCCAGTCAGCGGGCCGTTGACAAGACACAAGCACGAGCCGACTGTTTCACCGAACATAAGAGTTAAACGAAACCGTAACACAACGAAAGTCACAAGATGTTTTCTTCACTTTTTTCTTTCTTTCCTACCGCTGTCTTCTTCCCTGTCACCAGCTGAGCCAAACATGTGACGAGATAACAAAGGGTTGACAAAGACACACCACCAGTTGTGTTCAGCCAAAGAAGCGGAGGGGGGGGGGGGGGGGGGGGGGGGGGGGGGGGGGGGGGGGCAACTCGCCTCGTTTGCCCATATTCTCTTTTTACACACACACACACACACTCACACACACACACACACACACACACACACACACACACACACACACACACACACATGCGCGCACACATATAGCCTACACACAAAGCACGCGCACAGACGCATGTGCACACACACATACACACACATGCGCACACGCACACACATGGGCCCGTGCCCACACATCCACATACACAAGTGTACATTCACTACACAGACATCCCCCCCTCCCCCCCAAAAAAAAAAGAAAAAAAGATAATGTTAGGTAGGCACTCAAGGTCTGACCAGCGCACTGGGCTAATGCGTAGGTCAGACATCTGCTAAGTCGTAGCCACGAGACCCTCTTCTTCAATTCTCTCATCTTAGTTGTTAATTCATTTATCCATCAGCTTAAAATCATGCGTAGTATGGTCTCAAAATTTTGCGGATGTGGTGTAGCGTATATTATGGACTAGTCCGCAGGCAATGACGCCTCGTTGATGAAACTGAAACAGAAACTCTCTTTTATGGCCACACTGCAATGTTTGGACTTTGCACTTAAACACTATTTAATCCATGTAAGCATCTTGAGGCCTACCATAAACTGGAGCCAGCATTTAATGTTAAACTGATAGGCCTACTTGATCGAAAGAACAATTCCCCACCAATTATTTCCCTTGTTTGGGGGATCTTCACCGATGAAATCACAATCTTCAAATACATGACCTGACACACGTTTTAGGCCTTTGCACCCACCCTTGACCCTATCTTTGCGCCAGCTTCATAAACACAAAATAATCCCATTCCTTTGATTTTAATATATATGCTTGGAACCACCTGGCTTTTCCTTGGTGGTCATATGAAAGAAAGAGAATTAACTTTTGGACACAATGAAAATTCTCAAAACAATCGAGTTGCGCCAGTCTATAAATACCGACTCCTTAAGCAAGGCCTTGGCGCATTAATTTTAGGTGTGCACCTGTCAGATTCACGTGAGCTTGCACTGGGCGAGAGAACTAGTTCAGTTGACTGCGCTGCCCTGTCGACAGGTACCAAGAGGGTTCGGGCTTACTGCCTGGCTACTATAGGCTTTGCCTGCAAGTCGTGCACCATGTGAGTGCTTCAGTCTTAATATTTGGGTACCAGAATAGCTCAGTGGGTAGAGCTCCGGACTGAGGTCGCCGATATTAACGAGTTCATGCAGACTCGAACCTCTGAGACTCACACCCCTGTCCTCTGGCTTTACAGCTGGGGGGTGGGGAGGGGGGGGGGGGGCGACCAGTAAGGGTGTTTTACCCGAGCTGGTCAAAATTGGATCGTGTGGATCTATATCAAATGGTCCTGGAACCTGGAAAGGAACTGAGGAAAAGGAATGGAAAGGTAACTGCCACAAGGAGTAGACGACCAACGATAGCAAACCACCACGGGGGACAGCAGCACCAAATCTGCACAGACTAAAATCTGAAGAAACCCTGTCCCTAAGGGCCTCAGGCCGATAGGACGTAAACCTCGCCCTCAACGCCAATGCCAACGACTCTCACTGGACAGACGTGGTGGCGCCTTCCTGAGCGGAATGTTCGCTCACGCTAGCTTCGTGACTAAGCAGTTATTGTCGTCAGTAAGGGGGTTTAGTAAGCGGTGTCCTGCATATTGTTTAGGTCACTGAGAACATGCGTGACCTCTGACCCCGACTCCCCCCCCCCCCCCCCCCCCCTCCTCCCGAGGAGAATCTTCGCTCACGCTGGCTTCGTGACTTAGCAGTTATTGTCGTCAGTAAGGGGGTTTAGTAAGCGGTGTCCTGCATATTGTTTAGGTCACTGAGAACATGGCGTGACCACTGACCATGGCCAAAGTGACTGGGCAGCATTACATGGTGTCCCTTTCAATGGGTGACTTCATGACAACTTGACATTGACTGCTTGCTCCCTGAGGATGGCCGGTGCCGGGAGCTAGGCGGGACAGTCCAAGGTGTGGTTGTGATGGGCAGGGGAGTGGGGATGGTGTTTGGATTGAGCTGCGTGGGATTGATACCACTGAGATGGCACAGAACTGCAGAAAAAAAAAAGAAAGAAAGCTGGGAAAGGCATCCGCCTCCCCCCCCCCCCCCCCCCCCCCACACACACACACACTCCACTCCCACCCACCCCTGTCAACTTGTGTGACCATACTCCTGTATGCATGCATGTGCGCATATGTGTGTACATATATGTGTGTATGCATCATAGTGTATGCCTGTGTATATGAGTGTACAAGCATGTTGTGTGTGTGTGTGTGTGTGTGTGTGTGTGTGCATTTGTTAATTTGTGGGGAGCGAATTTTCGGAAGACGACATAATTATCATTGATCAGTAATAACGACAACAATAACAACATCTACGGAAGGAAGCATTCGATGATGTAATGTCCTACTGCAGCTAATCAAAGCAACAAAACCCGTCAGGGTCATACCGAACCATTTCTACACTGCGCATGCGTTACTAAAATCATAACTCTTCCGTTCAAGGTGGGAAAGTATAATACAGTTCCTGTTCAAGCAGCCAAGAAGTCTATATAGGGACAAGTAGGGATGGTACTTTTCACTTTTACTTTTTTTACTGCATAGACGGCCACAATCATCCAATTGATTTTTACGCCGTTTTGTGGGGGTTGCGATGAAAGAAAAACAAATGATAGAAAGCGACAGATCTCAAAGTGAGGATAAAAACCTAGTCCTGCTCTAAGTGGGTTCTCCGGCAGGCTACTGTTACTTCACTTTTCACCCTTCCGAGCTAGCCGGTCCCTTGCTGATCTAAGACAGCAGGGCCCCCAAAATAAATTAAAACAACAAAAGCTATTGGGGTAGGAGGGGGGGGGGGGGGAAGGGACCTATTATCTAACTAACTACTGACTGGGGGGCACCCTAGACTTAAAGGTGTCCAAGGTGTCCGCTGCCACAGCTATTTCAGGCAGGTTGTTCCAGTCACGTATCGTTCTGGGGAAGAAGGAAGCTTGTCGATATTGGGTTTTACACTGGATCTGGTTGAGCTGGCGGGAGTGCTTCCTTCTTTGTCTGGGAGGGGCTGGCACGATGCAGCTTTTGTCGACGATCGCCTCTCCGTCCATTATTTTCCGTAGCATGGCAAGCCTAGCTACCTTGCGTCTGTGCTGCAGAGTCGGCCATTGCAGTTTGTCGATCATCGCGGTGACACTAGATGTGTTGTGGTACCGGTTGAACACAAACCATGCTGCTCGTCTCTGGACAGCTTCAATCTTATTGATGTTGACTTGGGTATGCGGGTCCCATACGGTGCACGCGTACTCCAAGATCGGTCTGACAATAGTCTTATAGGCTGTTTCTTTGAGGCGCACTGCTGGGATCTTCAGGTTTCTTCTAAGGAAGCCGAGGGTCTTGTTGGCTTTAGCACAGATGGCGTTGATGTGCCGGTCCCAGCTTAGGTCACTTGTGATGGTAACGCCTAGATACTTGGAGGTGGAGACAGTTTCTAGAATATGATTGTGGAGGGTGTAGTCGGATTTTGCAGGAGAGGATGATTTTGTAACTGGGAGAGTAGTACATTTTCCAGGATGGAATGCCATGTGCCAGCTGTGCTCCCATGCTTCTAATTTCTTGAGGTCTTCCTGAAGTAAGATTTGATCGGTTTTGGGGGCCTTCAAGCGGTAGACAGCTGTGTCATCGGCAAACAGGCGTGTCAGTGAGGAGAGTTCTTCTGGCAAGTCATTAATGTACGCCAAGAAAAGCGCCGGCCCTAAAACAGAGCCTTGAGGGACCCCAGACTGCACACTGACCCGGCTGGAAACTGCGCCATCCACTACCACCGATTGTTGCCGGTGTAACAGCCAATTCTCCCCCCCCCCCCACCTCTGGAACTTACCCCGGGGTAAGTCTGGGCTAGCCTGCTTTTACCCCCGGGTCATTCCAGGACTAGCTGGAACTTACCCCCCACCCACCCCCCCCACCCCCTAGTTGGAACTGACCCCCCAGTTATCTACATTGTACAAGGTACACAGGCACTCAGAAGACACTAATTAGCTGTAAAAATAGTTAAAATCTTTGATATACATTAAAGTGACCAATGGTCAGTGACACTGACCACTGGTTGTCTGCATTGCACAAGGTATACAAACACTCATGAGACACTGATAAACTGTAAAATATTCGAAATATCTTATTTACGTCATAGTGACCAGTGGTCAGTGACACTGACCACCAGTCATCTGCATTGTGCAAGGTACACAGGTACTCGGGAGACTATAATTAGCCGTGAAATAGTTAAAATCTCCGATTTACGTCATGAATGACCAGTAGTCAGCGGCACTGACCACAAGTAATCTACATTGTACAAGGTACACAAGCACTCGGGAAACACTAATTAGCTGTTAAATAGTTAAAATCTCCGATTTACGTCATAATGACCAGTGGTCAGTGGCACTCAGGTACTCAAGAGACTAAATAGCTGTAAAATAGTTAAAAGAGGCAAACCGGGATGAAGCAACAACGGTACTTGGTCACAACGACACGCGGTCACAACGACATTTTGTCACAACAACGCTTGGTCACATTAGCACTTGGTCACATTGGCATGTGCCGTCTTTCTTTCCCACGCATGTACGGGCGTACTCACACACCCATGCATTTAAGCTAGCGCGAGAAATGTTAATACGTATCTGTTAGTGAACCAGGGTGTGTGTGTGTGTGTGTGTGTGTGTGTGTGTGTGTGTGTGTGTGTGTGTGTGTGTGAAGTAGGAGGTCCATCTATTGAGAAGAGTCTAGAACTACACTTTGTCTAAACCAACGGACTGTATATAGGAAGTGGGAGAGGAGGGGTAAATATGCAGGCTAACACAATTTTTTTTAAAGGTGGGTGTGCGTGTTGGGAAAAGGCAGAGGAAAACGCTGAATAACCCTCTCTTGTTTGAAGGGTGGGGTGGGTGGAGGAAGATTCAATATAGTCCTAGACTGACCCTTTGGGGGTGGGGGGGGGGGGGGGTGGTAAATCCAGGCTAGCCCAAACTTACCCCCGCGGGGGTAAGTTCCAACTAGAGGGGGGGGGGGGGGTAAGTTCTAGCTAGTCCTAGAATGACCCCCGGGGGTAAAAGCAGGCTAGCCCAGACTTACCCCGGGGTAAGTTCCAGAGGGGCGTAAGAACGGGCTGTTACACCGGTCTTTCAAGAATGCTCCTATCCATTTGTTGATCTTTCCAAGGACGAAGGGAGTACAGCTGACTGAACTCGCCCCATAAAAGTCACATCTGGTTCACAGGTTTGTCCTTCACCTCTGCCTCCCGCACCCCCACCCCCACAACCCACCCCACACCCCCCCTGTCTCCACCCCACGCTTACCGAAAACTTCCGGCGTGCACAGCTTGAGGTCTTGTTATAACGTATGTCGCCCCAACCGTGCGGTGTCTGTCTATACATCACGTTAAAAGCCTATCTTTCAAGGACGTAAACGTGGCGACGTGATTCTGCTTGACTAACTAGGTATGTGGTTGTCCAAAAGAAGGAAGAGGAGTGTGTGTGTGTGTGTGTGAAATGGGAGTGAAAGGGAAGTTGCCATTTTTGTAGAACGAGCGCAAAGGTTGGCTTTCGCGCTTTTCATATGGTATGTGCTCTGCATAGTTATGCGGGGATTGTCTTCAGTTGTGACAAGCTCCTAGCATAACATAATCAGTCTCCAAAATCCCCCGAAGTCGGAGTGTGGCAGCCCATGTGGCGGGGTAATCAAAAACGGTCACACACGTAATGTTCTCATCCCCGGCTGATGCATTTGTACCATAGTGTTCAAATACTTCGGATGATCCCTGGAGTCTTTTAGCCGGGGTACAACAACAACATATGGAAAGCGAGCACTGTTCATGATCGCCGAGTCGAGTGAGCATGAGAACGTGGCACGGTGTGTGTGTGTGTGTGTGTGAGAGAGAGAGAGAGAGAGTTGCAGAGCGCGCGTTAAAGCTGGTTTTTGAGCTTTTCTCGGGAGCACTGATCATGATCGCCGAATCGAGTGAACATGAGAACGTGGCACGGCGCGCGCGCGCGCGCGCGCGCGTGTGTGTGTGTGTGTGTGCGTGCGTGCGCGCGTGCGTGTGTGCGCGCGTGCGTGTGTGTATGTGAGAGAGAGAGAGACAGACAGACAGACACACAGACAGAGACAGAGAGAGAGGCAGAAACAGAGACAGAGAGATAATGAAAAAAATTCATGAGCAATAGTTGTCCTCTATTATTACAACTTGTTCCCCCTCAGTCTTCCTGTCCTGGCATCCCCTCCCCCCCCCCTCTCCCTCTGTGTGTGTGTGTGTGTGTGTGTGTGTGTGTGGTATGCATATGGGCGCCGGTGCGCGTGTGTATGTGTGTGTGTGTGCATGCGTGTGTGTGTGTGCGTCGCGCGCGCGCGCGCGTGTCTGTGTGAAAGCCAAACATGAAAAACTCTCTCCGGTTACTCGGAACGCAGCAGGCGTAATCAGTCGATATTCACCAGCCGACGTGGCCATGTGGCTGGCGTCTAGGACTCTCGGCAAGGAGGTCGTTGGTTCAATTCCCATCATATCCATTTCTTTGTGTTCTTTGGGCTCAACTGTCGACTTTCATCCACTAGATGGATGCGTCTCTGAGAATGTTGCTGATATTTCGACCAACACTGCAGGTATCTATATAATTCACGGGCCTGGTTGACGCCGGAACATAAATATTAGGGAAGTAAGAGTAAAGTGCAGTCCTGTCACACAGTCTCAGACCTGAATGGAAAACCGTAGCATTACATTTATCATCTTCATCATAGATCAGCGTAAAAAAAGTATCAAATTCCGTGACTCTTCATGTCCTGCTGTTATGATTACCACAATTTCGATTGCCTTTCAACGGCTGTGCCCTTGGTTTGCTCGGTTTGGATGGAGTGTCGGAATGAGCGGCATGGATGCACTGCCACTGAGATGTCAGAGAAGATGGGACAACAAAAAACAACAACAACAACAGAAAAACCTCTGGGTTTATCATTTATGGTGAAACCTGCAGCTGAAGTAGAATTAGAGCAGCAAATAAATCACTTCCTACACAAAATCTTTTCCAGTCCGTCGCGATTTTTGCTGTGTTCCAAAGTGATAGAAAATAGCCGCTGATCTTTGGGTTTTTTAGAACCGGATGCAGTTATTAAAGTGTGACGTCATATATTCCTTTAGGATGCCATGCGTCTCCTCCGATGTGTTCGACGGGCATGTCTTCAGTGCCTCGACTCCAAGTCGCGAGCTATGACCAAACAAGGAAGTGATGGCAGCGTGTCTGCTGAAACAGGTGACTGAGAACACGTACATGTTTTCATCCCACATTTGATTGTGTGACTGTCGAAAACAGTTCTGCCCCGTTTCCTTTCTCCACTCACCCCTCTCCACTCCACACGTGTTGCTAACAGCCACAGTATACGAAGTACTGCCTGACACCACTTTGTCGATTGTGTTGGGCAAGGGGAGCAAAAATATCCTCTGTATTGTTTTGGACAGGTGGAGAAAAGATATCCTCTCTATTGTTTTAGGCATGTGTAGCAAAGATATGATCTGTATTGTTTTAGACAAGGTGACAAAGATCATCCTGTGTTTTGATTTAGATGTGGACACCAAAGACAATGCCAGTTCTGGTCTCTACAGATGTGAATCCCAGAGAATCCGTCAATTCCGGTCTTGACAGATGTGAATCTCAAAGAGAATGCCAATTCTGTCTCCACAGATGTTAATCCCAAAGAGAATGCCAATCCCGGTCTCCACAAATGCTAATTCCAAAAGTGAATGCCAATTCCGGTCTCCACACATTCAATCCCAAAGAGTCTATCAATTCCGGTCGGTCTCCACAGGTGTTAATCCCAAAGAGAATGCCAGCTTTTGTCTCCACAGATGTTAATCCCAAAGAGAATGCCAATTCCGGTCTCCACAGATGTTAATCCTAAAGAGAATGCCAATTCTGGTCTCCACAGATGTTAATCCCAAAGAGAATGCCAATTCCGATCTCCATAGATGTTAATCCCAAAGAGAATGCCAATTCCGGTCTCCGCAGATGTTAATCCCAAAGAGAAAGCCAATTCCGGTCTCCATAGATGTTAATCCCAAAGAGAATGCCAATTCCGGTCTCCATAGATGTTAATCCCAAAGAGAATGCCAATTCCGGTCTCCATAGATGTTAATCCCAAAGAGAATGCCAATTCCAACGTGGATGTCCTGAGTGGGAATGGAACTCTGGATCTTGGAATGAGTCTGACGCGTCTCCGACCAGACTCGTTGTTTTCAAACTCATCAAATACATTCTCGGGAACATCACTTTGTTTAAAACGTGACCTCCCAAAGTTTTAATCAGTGTTGTCAAGCACAACAAGCCGCGTGCTTCCCTGTTACTTTGCCGGAAAGTCTATTTCAGCCAAAAAAGAAAGAAAGAAAGAAAAAGCAGTTAAGACCTAATTAACGGAAAACAAAGCAAAGTGTTTGCGTTTGACTTTCGTTTATAAGTTATATCTTTAAATGCTATGTCCACTTATCAGTTTTATAGACATTATTACTGTATGTATTTGAGAAAAAACACGAGACGTAGCTCAAAAAGATAGAGTAACGTTGAGAATATTATTTTCATTTGTTCGCTCAGGTTGTACAGCAAACTATCAGCAGTTCTGTGGGCAGATTGTAATAGTTTTGATGTTTGTTTTTGTACTCCCAGTTCTTAAAGAACAGGGAGTACTTTAGAATGGGAACGAAGAAATGCTGTGTGTGTGTGTGAGTGTGTGTGTGTGTGTGTGTGTGTGTGTGTCTGTCTGTCTGTCTGTCTGTCTGTCTGTCTGTCTGTCTGTGTGTCCGTGGTCAAAATGTGTTCCACTCGCTCCAGACAAAACTACTGGGCCGATCTTTCTGAAAATTTGTAGGTATGTTCACTATGGGTCAAGGATGATGCCCGATGTTTTAGTTTACCGTTACAGCCGTTACTAACATTTAACATTTAAGACAGTACAAACAAAGAACGAAAATGACTCATCTGTTGTTAGTCCATGTGGTGGGTCATTTTCATTCTTTGTTTGTACTGTCTTAAATGTTAAATGTGATTTATTTTTTCGCCTGAAGAAGACCCAAGTGGTTGAAATGCATCGTGTCTTGTCATGTGCTTTGTTTGTCAATGTCATTGGCGGTAACTAACACCCTCTCTTTCTAAATTTTGCTTCGTTCTCTGCCGTCAGTCACTCCATTTTGAAACTTTATTCTTCATATTGACTGATACCCTTTGTTGTGTTGTACTCCACGTCTCGTCTTCCACAATCTATTTTACGTCACGTCTCCTGTTCCAGATATATTTGTAAATGCATAACCACAAACCCGCCTTCCATACCAAACCCATGATCACATTCAAACGTGACAAAAACCTCAAAGACCTCCTCGTGTGGTCCAATTTGAACAGAACCACAGCTACACCACCAGGTACTCACCCCTGCTCTAAACCCAACTGCAAAATCTGCCCCCTCACCAAACCAGACACCATCTTACAGGGCCCCAAAGACTCCTTCACAGTCAAACGCACATTCTCATGTCAGAGCCGCAACATTATATATGCCATCCACTGCCAGCTGTGTGGCAAGATCTACATAGGGGAAACATCACGCACACTTGAAACACGCATCACTGAACACCTGGCTGATATCCGCCACCACCGACCCAAACCCGTCGCCCTACACTTCAACCACACCCAACACAACATCAACCATGTCAAAGTCATGGCACTCTGGCAGTCACAGAGTGACAGCTTTGAACGCACAACTCAAGAATCCCATCTCATTGCCAAACTGGGCACACTACACCCCCAAGGCATCAACATCCAACAATAACCTTACGCACACACCCACCACTTCTACATCAGTTGGCAATATCCCCCACCAACACACACACATACACATATACACACACCACCACCATATCCCCTTCACTCACTACATACAGTAGTTACAGCCACCCTCCACCTATTTAATCTTAATTTTGCTTTATCTTTCCCCTTACAACTTCCCCCCCCCCCCCCCCACTTCTACTTTATGTATTTATCAAGGTTTTTTTTTTTTTTTTTTTTTTTTCAATTGATTTATTTCATTTTATTTTGTTCATTTACTTACACACACACACACACACACACACACACACACACACACACACACACACACACATGCACGCGCACACACACACACACACACACACACACACACACACACCACACAGCACCACCAAGAAGCCCCCCCCCTCCCGCTCCTCACTTCATACCTAATCTACAGCCACCCTCCTTCACCTTTCACATTCCACCACACCCTATGCATGTTCTATACCAATGAACTACCTACCCTCTGATCTACCCCCTACTCCACCCCACACACACACACACACACACACACACACACACACACACACACAATATCCCCCCCTTTCCCCCTTCCCCCCCCCCCCCCAAAAAAAAAAAAAAAAAAAAAAAGGGTAGGCCCAGTAGTCGACCCTCCCACCTCCAAACTCTCCCCCCCCCCTTTAACACCCCCTCCCCCCCCGCTCTTTCCCTTGACCCCCCCCCACCCCCACCCCCACCCCACCCCCCCCACCCCCGTATCACCAGCATCCCAACCCAAGTACATGATTACACCGGTCCCTCACTGCAACAACAACTCACTATATATTCCACAAAATCACACACCCACCCACACCACATTAACTTGCAGTAAACCCCCCCCCCCCCCCTTCCCTTTTTTTTTTTTTTTTTCCACTGACCACTTCCTTTCCTTTGTCCCCATTGTATCTTGTATCTCATGATCACCCCTAGACATACAGGTATGCTTGGATGCATGTACATGTGTTTGTCGGGTGTGTGTGTGTGTGTGTGTGTGTGTTTTGTGTGTGTCCCCTTCCCCCCCCCCCCCCCCCACATTCCCATATATGACCACCATCATCATTACATTATTACCACCACTCATAAGATATAATTTCATCTATAGATACAACCTTTACCACCAACTGAGTCATTTATCATTGCCCCCCCCCCCCCCCCCCCCAAAGTTGCTGTTGTTGGTAGTGGTGGTGGTGGTGGTGGTGGTGTTCTGGGTTTTTTTTTGTTTTTGTTTTTTAAACTCAACTGGCATTATCATGCCAATGCCATCATGCTATTTCACTTATGGCAATGAACAACATCCTATAGCACTGTTTACCCCACTCAAGACAATGACCAATTATCCATTATTCTTCATCCCTTTTTTTTTTTTTTTTTTTTTTTTTTTTTTTTCCAACTGGCGTTACTACATCAATGCCATGACATTATTTCACTTATAACGACTGCCACCCCCCTACAGTACTGTAGATCTCATCACAGCTATCAACATCCATCAGTCTTTATAATCATTTCCTTTACTCCACCACTGGCATTATCACACTTACTAATGCACTCTCCTACTCCTTTTACAAAAATGACCATCATCCTACACCACTATGACCATACCTACACCTTTACCATCATCATCATCCACCCATCTTTAAACACCTGCCCCATTCCCCCACCGACACTTTACACCATGCCACAACATCATCCCACTTATACCAACAATTATCATCATCCTACAGTATCTCCAATGAAACATGACCATCACCCACCAGTCATCTACCCCAACCCCCCTCCACCCACTTTCTCAACCTGCAATATTATACCAATGCCACCTTATTATTCCACTTACCTCAGTGACTATCATCCTATAGTACCATTGATCTCACCCATGCCAGTGAGCATCACCCACAGGTCATTGGTATTTTCCTATGCCCCCCCACCTTGCACCATTGCACCATCACCACTGCATTTTTCCACTTGTATAACAATGGTCACCACCTTGGTACTACTGATTTAAAATTATACCATTATCAGTCACTGAAAATACTCCCATCCAGTGAATACCTTCACACTACACTGATATGGAAATGAAGAAGCTGACCAACTGACAAAGGAAGGACAGCAGCCCCAACTGTAAAAGGTAGTCTCCTTGGAATAAATCTAAAATATTTCCAAGGAGACAAATAGGAAGATGACTTGAGCAGCACCCAGACTTCAACAAGAGGGATGCATACTACTGGACGCCCAAATCAGACCAAGTGAACATTGTTGGACTGAGGATAAGGCTCCCCTGACCTCAACATGACAGGTCCACTATACTCCACACCTGTGAGTCTTTCAAACCATCAATGCAGTGCAGCCCCAGAGACAGCGGAGCATTCCCAGCTTGGCCCAAAGTGGAAACCTGGCCTGCCAACTCACCAATGAGTGCAAAACCATACTGACCACTGGAGGGTCTTCACCATACAGCAGCCTCCGTCACTACCTCCAGGATTCCGACCTAAGTAAACGAAGAAGACCATCATTGTGATACTGAGAACCGGGCACTCCAGACTATGACATAACATCTCTGCAATACTCCACCCTGGCGGGTCTGCAATTAATCCATGCAGCCCCAATGACGGTGGAACAGTCCCAACAACACCAAAAGAAGAATCCTGGCCTGCCAACACACTGATGAATGCAAAACCTTATTGACCACTGGAGGGCCTTCACCATACAGAAGCCCTTGCCAGTACCTCCACCATTCCTGCCTAAGGGAACGGAGAAGAATCTCTTCCTACACTACCGTTGATCTCATATGATCATCACCCATCAGTGACTGATTAATGATAATAATTTTTACCCCTCTTTGTGTGTGTTGTGTGTGTGTGTGTGTGTGTGTGTGTGTGTGGTAAAAATTTTTCCACAGTTAGTCTCACTATGATCACACGATCTTAACTCACCTAGAACATTGTTTACATGTGTTCCCCCCCCCCCCCCCCCGCCCCCTTTGTGTGTGTGTGTGTGTGTGTGTGTGTGTGTGGTGTGCAACACATGATACCCTGTTTTTCATTGATCACTGCTATCTTCTCTCAACAAACAGCAGCATATTGATGCCAACACATTATTTCACCTGTTACAATGAACATCATCCCACAGCATTGTTTACTTTTTTAAACAACACAATTAATATGAACCTCCCAACCTCCCACCCCCACCCCCACCCCCCACCCCATAGTGGATGAAGAGATATGAGCTCTCCTTCTCTTGCCCCCCTTCCTCCCCCCCCCCCCCCCCCCACACACACACATTACCCTCCTCCCCTTTTTTTTTTTTTTTCTCTCTCTCTCTCACCCCCCCTCCCAATCATACCTTATCACCCATTTATCTTCCATCCCCTTCCCTCCCTCATTAACATTACCCACACACCTTTCACAACTACCCACACATAACTACCACCACCTCTTTCATCACCCAGCGAAATCATTTATTTTATTCACCTAAACTTTTTTATTTATTTATTTATTTATTTTATTATTTTTTTTTTTTAAGTTTCTTCTGTTCATGTACTTATTTACCCCTTCTATATATAATTTTTTTTTTTTTTCCCCAGTTTGCCCCCCCCCCCCCCCCCCCCCCCCCCCGCCCTTACCATTATTATCAATCCACCATTATCACAACCGTCACAAAGATATCACACCACCCCACTAAACTAGACACACAACCCTATCGTATCACACAACCCCCCCTCCCCCCACGAACCCCCCCCCCCCCCCTCCTTTTCCTCTCCCATAATCCCCCTTGTCATTTCCGCCTAGCGGCTATTCTCCCCCACCACATGGACTAACAACAGATGAGTCATTTTCGTTCTTTGTTTGTACTGTCTTAAATGTTAAATGTGATTTATTTTTTCGCCTGAAGAAGACCCAAGTGGTTGAAATGCATCGTGTCTTGTCATGTGCTTTGTTTGTCAATGTCATTGGCGGTAACTAACACCCTCTCTTTCTAAATTTTGCATCGTTCTCCGCCGTCAGTCACTCCATTTTGAAAATTTCTAAATATGTTCATTATAGGTCACAGACGATTGCCGATGTTTACCAGAATAGCCATTACTAACGGTTACACCAGTCCAAAACGGTTTTTCCTCTTTATGGAATATCTCACGCGTATTCAGGATAAACTGGGAGTACGTTTATATGCTTTGCATCTTGTTTAATTCTGTTCTGTTGCTTGATCGAGCAATGATGAAGCTAGTTAAGTAAAAGAGGTTTGTTTTGCCTACCAATGTATGTAAACCCACTACTTTGTCTTGTGACTTTTTATGTTTGGCTGGTAAAGTGTTTGCATCATCAGGCAAAAAACATAGTGTGTGTATGTGTGATGCAGTGAAGACGACATGTGTTCAGACAGAGTGATGGAGAAAGACAGACGCAGTGTGAGGGTGGTGGTGGTCGGGGCGGGAGTGTCAGGACTCAGCACGGCTCGCCATCTTCTGCAGGCAGGATTTCCCAATGTCACCCTCCTGGAGGCTTCAGACAGGTCCGCCATTGTCCCAGTGTGTGTACGTGTGTGTATGTGTGTACATGCATGCGTGCGTGCGTGTGTGTGTGTGTGTGTGTGTGTGTGTGTGTATGTGTGTGTGTGTTGTGTGTGTGTGTTGTGTGTTGTGTGTGTGTGTGTGTGTGTGTGTGTGAAAGTGTAAGCTGCATTGACTGTGGTGAAATAGAAACTCTTTCTATAACTATTGAAAACTTGGTATATATCAACTAGTATTCTTTTTTATTTATTTGTTTATTTCCACGAATAAAATGCAGAGAAATGGAAGGACTGCATGCATTTAAGTAATTCAGTTCTGCAAATCGGTCCAATCAAACGGATTTTTTTTAGAAAAACAAATATGTGCATCTGAGTAATCAAACTTAAAATGTCATCAGCCAGCCAGTAGTTATAAAAGAACACTGGCTGGAAGATGCAACGTATTCTCTTTAATCTCCACCAAAGAGGTAAAGCTAATACATTTTCACACTCGTCTGTTGATGTTAGTCTGTCTGTAAGAAACAAAAGATCACTGAACCAATTTTTATCAAACCTAAAGAGGAAACACGGAATGTACTCTAGGGACAAACACAAGCGTTCGTTAACTTTTTTGGTGTGGGCCGTTGTATGGGGATCCTAATCGAAGTGCGGATCCAGGATCTGTTCGAACTTGGCGAAAGCCCACGCTCTCCCGAGTCGCCCTTCTGATTTCATTCGGAATGGGATCAGAGTACAGTTGTTTGTCCAGACCACATTGTTCGGGAGCCATGTTTGTTAGATTCCCCCCCCCCCCCCAGTATCATCTCAGTTTTGATTTTAATTTCACCATGAAGTCGTCATTGCGTGCGGACTAGACCATATACAGCTACACAATATCTGCTAGGTCAGGAAGCCACAGAGCTGAACAAATCAATCAATGAGTAAGCGATCAAGGAAAGAGCAAAGAAGGGGTGGGGATGAGCAAGGGGGGGGGGGGGGGGGGGGGGGGGGGGGGGGGGGGGGGGGAGGGGGGGGGAGGGGGCTCACTGCTAACTGTCATTGCTACTTAAAGTTTATCTTGTACAGCTGATATTGGCATCTCTGTCTGTCCGTCCTCTTCTTCTCTCTCTCTCTCTCTCTTCTCTCTCTCTCTCTCTATCTGTGTGTGTGTGTGTGTGTGTGTGTGTGTGAATTTACTTCACTCATTTGCTTGTTGGGGAAAAAAAATGGCACAGATCCGGCTCCGTGCTTCATTGGCCAAGCCATAACATTACATTTTTGTGGAAGTATCTTACAAAATGACTCAAGTTATCAAGTGAAAAGAATGACCGTGGTCATTTAATACCAACAACATGCGGCGAAAAGGCAGACTGGACTGCACTGCATTCAAACAATAGATGGGCATGTCCCACTCCCTGCATCTCTGCATCCTTGTTATTGTTTAATCTGGAAAGTTCTGTGGCCTAATTTGCTATGAAATATTTGTCAAGACGGACAAGTAGCTGGAATAGTCGTTGAACAGAGAACACTTGTATTGCACATGATGTTGAAAACTAGGTGAGGATGCCGTCTTCAATTTCTTTGACACATTTTGTTCGAAAGTGTCAGTAACTTCATAGGCTAAACTGTGAAGAGGTGGCCCGATTCTGCAACACATAGTCTGCGTCGTGATCAGCTTCAAAGAGAAATAATATATTTAGCTTTAGTAACCCGGTTACGCGCGCGTGTGTGTGTGTGTGTGCGCGCGCGCGCAACAATCGACTGATCACTGCGGAAAGAAAAGTAAAGTAAATTGATATTTTCATTGCTTTCGTTTTGTTTTTCTTTGCTGTGCTTGTGTTGTTAGTTCCGTTTGGCAAAATAATTCGATACAGGACTGTCACATGCCGTGAAGAGCTTTACTTCAGAGACATTTTTCTCATGGCTGTCTGCTGATAATTGAATTATCATTGTTATCTAAATCAATGTTTGTGCCATCTTTCTTTTGGCTTTCTCCGCTGCCGTAATTCTTATACTGGACAAACATTAATTCATTTCCACTGGCCCCGTCTAAATACGCGCACAGTTTGCTATATGACCCAGACTCAACGCCCCCCCCCCCCCCCCCCCACTCCCTCCTCTCCAGAGAAACCTCATTCCGCCACTCGCCAAATCAGTGACTTATCTGTTATAGCCTGCACTGAAGGCTTTAACAGCTGCCCTGAGAAATGTCAATACAAGGAAATAACAAACAAAGCGTTTGTAGCTTATAGTCGCGGGTTTCTGTAGACCAGTTCGATCAGCGCTGCTAGTATTTACCATAGGCCTACTGTCCTGCAGTTATTCTCCACTGATTGTAAACCACTTAACCTAAAGAGTTGGAAGTACGGGTGAGGGTGATTGTGTTTATAAGTTTATGTGTGTGTGTGTGAGCGCCGTGTGTGTGTGTGTGTGCGCGCGCCGCGCGCGCGCGAGCGTGCGTGTGTGTGTGTGTATGTGTGCGTGAGTGCGCGCTGTGCGCGCGCGCACGTGTGTGTGTGTGTGTGTGTGCAGGGTGGGAGGTCGAATCAAGTCGGTGAAGGTGGCTGACGGGGTGGTGGTGGAGATGGGAGCCACGTGTATCCATGGGGCCAGTCCTGACAACCCCATCTACAGCCTGGCCAGTGAGTGGGGACTGGATCTGTCCCTGGTGCATCTTGACAGGTGTGTGTGTGTGTGTGTGTGTGGTGTGTGTGTGTGTGTGTGTGTGTGTGTTAGAGAGAGATCTCTGAGAGAGAGAGAGGGGGGGGGGGGATTGACTAATACGTGCTCAATAAAACTTCTTGTTGGATTCACAAGCGATGCCATTCAACTATTTGCTTTTTTTCTCAAGTTATCTTCCCCTCTTGTATTCAGTGTGTAAGGATGAGGTATGAGCCAGCGTGTTCAAAACAAATATGTAGAATAGTTTTCTAATTCAGTTTACATTCATCAGTTCTTTAGGTATGGGCAGAACACAGTAATGTGCGTGCAAACATGCATGTTCATGCATTACATACTTTCTTGGATACCAATGCTTAATATTCGTTTTGTGAAAATGTGTTACATGACTACTTTACAAAAACGTACATTGCTACCAAGTTTTGTTTTCTTACTTTCATTAGATGTTTTCATGCTGCTAATCACGCTGATCCACTATGACTGCCATTCAAATAAAGTCGCCAGCAACTGATTGTATATAAACCATCAAAATACCACTGGCACTTAATTTGTTTTCAGAATTGCTGGCCAGTTCTGTCAAGAGAATGGAGAAACCATCGATAAAAGCCTGGTAGAGAAAGTGTGGAAACTGTACCTGGACATGGAACTCGACATGGACAATGCCTATCAATCCAGGGACACAACACAGCCCCTCAACAACCAAACCACGGTGGCCCAGTTTGTGGAAGATGCCAGACCCAAGATTCTGCAACACTTTGCTGAGGGAAAGGAACGGCAGGCTGCCGAGAAAGCGTTCAATACCATGCTCAACTTCTGCAAGTTCATCAATGGCGACCAACTTGGCAAAGTCTCAGCTGACCTGATGGGTCAGTTCGTAACAGTCGCTGGCCCAGAAATGATGTTAGCTGGAAAGGGTTATAGTGGATTCATAGAAAAACTACGGGAACCCATTCCAGACGAAGCCATCAAGTTTAAGACAGAAGTGACAAAGCTTAGCTGGGCAGGGGATCAGGTGGAAATCGTGTGCAAGGAGAACAAGACGTACAGCGCTGATCACGTTGTGGTGACATGCCCTCTGGGTCATCTCAAAGCCAACCACCAACACCTGTTTGAACCTGCACTTCCTGACGGCAAAGCCGGGGCCATCCAGAGGCGAGGGTTTGGTCGAGTCGCCAAACTGTATCTGTACTATGATCAGCCAAAGAGACAGGAAGCGGTGAAACTGGCCTGGTCCAGCTATTGTGAGACTGTTACTGAACCGTCGCAATGGGTGCGAGACATCATTGGCTTCAATTTTCCAGCCAGCACTTCCAAAGCCATTGGAGGTCCTTTAGCAGGTGATGGAGCTGTCATTGTGGAACGCCTCACCGAGGAGGAGGTATCGGCTCAGTGCACACAGCTGCTGCGGCAGTTCCTGCAGGACCCGTCCTTCCCAGAACCAGACAAGGTGCTGAGGTCAAACTGGAACAGTGACCCTCTCTATAACGGCGCCTACAGCTACCCGAGCAGCAGCAGTCAGGCAGATGATGTCCACCTTCTTGCTGCTCCTCTCCCCGGCGAGGATCAGCCAAAGCTTCTGTTCGCAGGGGAAGCCACTCACCCCGATTACTACTCCACTGTTCACGGGGCGTACCTGAGTGGAGTGAGGGAGAGTCAGAGACTGATGGATTACTACAAACAGTGAAAGTCGGCAACAGTTTTCTCTGCTTTCTCTACTGTCAAAGATTCATGTCAGGGTGATGGGTTTAGGCAGATTCATGGAGTGTGATGTCAGAGGGACATATAGTTGCATCCTCAATGCCTGAGGAGACTCTTACTCTGATCTGTAAAGTAACTAATAAACAGCGTTGGATCTCCTGTAACGAACAACATCGTGTTCAGGAAAGAATAACATTTGGTTTAGTGGCATTGGCGCGGAGACAGAACAAAAAAAGAAGTTGAGAGCCACGCAGACAACACTACTCAAAATACAGATAATTCTAGTCTAAGGCTGTGGGATAGCAACCTATAGAAGATGACTGGAATTCTACATGCTATTTGAGGACGGAATAGCACAGCAATTAGAGCACTTATTCCTGATAATTGTGGTTATCCAACACGACCAATAATTGTCCCCGAATTTGTGCCTTGTATGCCACTGCAGTCTATCCAGCTGTTTCAGTTTTGTCGCCGTCACCTGGCTGACCACAAATGACGTTTTGAGGGCTTTCAACACACTGTTAAGTCCCGACCTAAAAAAAAAAAAAAAAAGCAGAGACAGTGTCTACCTACATTAATAAGCAACATGACAGTTTACCTGTTGACATTCGTTGGGCAGGTAAAACTAGGCTGTGTGAGGGCACCAGACTGCTACATAATTCCTCTCTCCCAGTCTACAAAAAGAGTTAAGAAAAGAACCATGAAAGTGAAACCAAAACGTGCATAAAATGGTGATATGGGCAAATTGAAACAACAGCATAGACAGTTGGTGTCCACTCTGCTGGACAATGTTTGCAATCTCAATAAGTAGTCCCTGCCAGAGTACAACAAAAAAAATGGTGTATTATAAATTTTGATCAGAGGAGAAAACTGTTAAAGGCCTAGTGGAACAAAGAGTGGTGAATGAGCTACAGTGAGGGAGGCCTGTCTACGGGATGTAAACGGGCACCTGGTTCTCCTCTGAGATGAAGAAAGTGCAGCGTGAAGGGAGAGGAGATGGGCGTGCCACCATGATCAGGCCCCAAAGAGAGACTTCGGTGTCCAACACCTCTCAGAGACTGAAGTGTCTAACACCTCTCAGAGACTGAAGTGTCTAACACCTCTCAGAGACTGAAGTGTCTAATACCTCTCAACAACCGCTTTGGTCAGGGACACATGTGCCTTTACAAACATGTACATTATTTGAAGTATATAATCAGCAGACTTCAGAGACATGTGTGAAAGATGTCATAATCTCCTAAAGGTCAAAAGGTTTGTTTCCTTATTTTTTCTTGGTCAGTTTTTTTCTTTCTTTGTTTTTTTTTTTTCTTCTTCCTTTGTTTTTTTTTTCTTTGCACAGACATTACAATGAAAGTCGCATATATACATGCATGAATGTTTGTTAAATGTGTGTGTGTTGATGCGCAAGCTTTCTTTGTAATTCTGGTGATAAGGCAAATGTCTCATACATAGGCTACTCTACTCTACTAGGCTAATAGACTCCTGGCAATAATGGAACTGCACATACGCTTTTCCTCCTACCAGCAATTGTTCAATAAGAAGCAAAGACTGTTGTAGAAATTGCATATATGTTTATTTTGCAGGTCTTCTAATGCAACCTAGTGCTGTTACTTCTTACTATAGGCAACATGAATATTTACATTTTACAAACATGTATTAATCACATTTTTCAAACATGACAACAAAGTAAATTTATTAAACACATTTTTCAGACATGACAACAAAGCAAAGCAGAAAAGACTGAAAAATGATCTTAAGTTGGAATCTTCATAAACAGGTGGGGAGGGGGTAGGGTGGGGAGCCTACCATTAAACTTTGCAAGATGAGCATCCATTGATTTGTGGTCTGTTTGGGCCATAAGACAATGCTTAGGGAGCTTCAAGAAACCACAGCCATGAATTATACTGGCAACCCAACACAATGTTTTTACTGCTTGGAAATGCATGATCTAAAGATCAGCACAGGCTTTCCCAAATAAATTCTCTGAGAATGTGGAATACCTTCCCATTCTTCCCCGCAGGCAACATAAATACCTATATTATAGAAACTTGTGTGAATCACCTTTTTTCAGCATGAAAATGAAGCAAAGCAAAACAGACCCCCCAAAAAGTCTGCGTAATCTGAATGAGCTGCAAAAAGGGGGAACAGGAAAAGAAGGCATTTTTCATACTCCAAAGCTTTGTAAACTGGGTGGGGAAGAGGGGGGGGGGGGGTGACAGCAGACACCCATCGTTGAGGTTTGATAAGTGTGGTTGACTGTTTATTTTGGACATACAAAACATATCTTTCTTAATGAACAATTCCAGGAACCACACTTTCTGACATGTCACATAGACACATCGTGTAGCGGAAAATGGCGTAGAAGTCTCTGTTCACCAAGTCAATTTCATTCTTGCAAGTTTCCCACAAGGACTTCATCTTCAAGCTTTTAGATGACATCACCAACACAAGCTCTGACAGTTCTCTCCCATTAATCCCATTTCCACTAAGTTTTAGCTTTTTTTCTTTCACATTCTGTGTCATTCATGCAGGATGTAAGATATCACTTTGCTGGCATGCTCAATGCTGGCATTACTAAGCAGTGGGTTCTGGTTAGTCCTGGTCAACTGGTCAGCTCCCTGGAGGAAACAACATTAGGATTATTCCATACTGTTCTCGTTTTCCTCTTCTTTCTTTCCTTCTTTTTCACACACTGTTGTTTTCATTGAAAAGAACTAAAAGGGTGAAGATGTCACCGAAAAAACAAAAAAGTTGCAAATGGCTGTAAGGGCAGAAATGTTTCATCCCTGGTTTTGTGCTTTGTTTTGAATCTCATATTGTACTTTCTGGTTCAGACCTAGTCCACAGAATCTGGAGAATGAAACAATAACAACGACAATGCAGTACTGTCAATCAGCAATCGCAGAAATCACCTCTGTGTGTATGTACATCTTCCTATGTGTAATTCCAAGATCAGAGAGAACTAAAGATCCCAAATATGAAGAACTGGTTGTATGCAGCGAGTCACTCACTCAACAATACAGTAATATCTGCTGGTGGACAGTTCTGGTTTCAGAACTGCCAAAGCTGAGCCGACCAACCGCACCAGGCCTTCTTCAGGGTTGTCACAAAATACAGAAAAAAGTCCTGTATTATATACTGAGCCACAAAAGAAACGCAAACGATGGGTCCATTCAATGTACTCTCATGTTGTTGACATTTAATTGCAACCATTGAAATGAATTGAATGCAACCATTGAGTTTCTGGCTTTAGTGTTCTTATTGTTGGCTGAAGCAAAAAGTGGTCACGTGTCATGAGTGTCACGGAGAGGGTCAGTAACGAGTGTGTCCCCCACGAGCGTTGATAACAGCCTGACATTTGGCGGGCATGGAGTGGATCAGACGGTTGACGGTGGCCATGTTGACATTGTTCCAGATCTGCCTCAGTGTCTGCTCTAGCTGACAGGCTGTGGTTGGCCTCGGCTGAACAGCATTCAGCTCCTGTTTGAGATGTCCCAGAAGTGTTCGATAGGGTTCAAATCAGGGCTCAGCGAGGGCCACTGCAGAGCTCTGATGCCCTGTTGCTGCAGGAAGTCTGTGGTGACTCTGGCAGTGTGTGGACGAGCATTGTCCTGCTGGAGAGTGAGGTGGCCGTGCTGCTGGAAGTGGGGCACAACAACGGGCCTCAACACCTGGTCAATGTATCGCTGCGCAGTAACGCCATTTCCGCGACCAGGGCCAATGTCTAGGAAAACAATAGGCCCAACAAGCTGGTTGAGGCTGATTCCTCCCCATACCATGATGCTCGCACCTCCCCAAGCGTTGATCTCGTGGAGCCCAACAAGCTGGTTGAGGCTGATTCCTCCCTATACCATGATGCTCGCACCTCCCCAAGCATTGATCTCGTGGACGTTGTTGTTGGCATACCTCTGGTTGCGCCTCCTCCACACCTGGATTCGGCCATCAGCATGAACACAGTATCGGCTCTCATCCGTGAAGAGGATGCCCCTCCATTGCCGCCAGTTCCAGTTCCGGTGATGCTGGGCCCATTGCAGTCGTTGTTGCCTATGTCTTGGAGTAAGAACAGGTCGCCTTACGGGACGGCGGCAGTGCAGGTGATGTTCTGTTAATCGACGCCGCAGTTTCACTGGAAATTGGTGCACCATGCCTGCCAATGGTATTTCTGGCCATTTCCGTTGCATAAGTGAATGGTTCACGCAGGTGACGGCGGTGAATCGCCCGATCTTGTCGCGCAGTCGTTACATAGGGTCTGCCGCTTCGTGGGTTGTCCCGAGCGTCGCCATTTGCCTGGAACCTGGCCCACAAACGACAAATTGTAGAAACAGCCATGCCAAACACAGCTGCGACTTGTGCAGCACGGTTTCCGGCTCGGAGTCGCCCTATGGCTCTTTCTCTGTTGACGGCGCTCAGTCTTGGCATTCTGGTCATGTGGAAGTGATTGCTTTGCCAGGGCGTAACAGCCTGGGTTTTTATTCCTAGTGATGTGTAAATACTGTTCAGCCAAAAAAGATTGACATGACTGTTTGCATTCGCCTTGCACATGCAAAAACGCGCTTCCACGTTCATGGCGCCGGTGTGAGCTCATTTCTAGTGACACTGACCTGATTTGCACGTGCTGCACACTAGGTCTAATGCTGACTCATGACCGCACGGAATATATAGTCACAGCGCACCTACAGTGCTATTAATTATATTCACCCCTACCTACCCCTCCATTTGCGTTTCTTTTGTGGCTCAGTATAGAATAGTCCACAAGCATAGCAACGACTTCTACAGACATGCACAATGTGTATAATTTTAACAGCCCTGAAAAGGCACCCCAGTCAGTTGGGCTTAAACAACATAAACTGAATCAAATTCATAACGTGATAGCTAGACTATCCACATCCTTAAAACCAGCTTGTGCTAAGAAACTGTTTCCCTCAGTTTTTTTTCATCCTAAATAAGAAAAAAAAAATCAAGAACAAACATATATACTGCCACAAAAGTACATTAAAAACAATAGCGACCAACAGATATTGCAGAATGGACAACTAGTATCCATTCTGAATGATGATTACAATATTGCAATTAGATGCCAGATTACAACAAAGCTGGCATGTAACAGGAGGAAAAAGTTTCAACAATTTCTAAAGACAGGTGAACAGGGCAAAACCAAAGCGAAACACTGAATGGTAGTAAAAAAAAAAAAAGAAAAAAAAAAGACAGTGTCAAAGGCAGTAACAGAAAAAAGTAAATTACTAGCTGAGAACTTGCATAAGGCCGGGATATAATTCATATTGCAAGAGGCCCCAGCATCCCAAAGAAGGCTCGATGAAGATCCCCAGTGTTTAATATCGTTTAGACTCAACTTCATTACACTCAAGCTAAAACTCCGCATCGGCAACACAGAGCAGTGCCCCTGCAGAACAGGCAACCAGACAACAGAACATCTGCTGCAGTCCTGCCCGCTCCACCAAGCGCTCCGAGAGAAAACCTGGCCCGACCCAATACCAGTGGCCCGGAAGCTCTACGGAGGACTGGAGGACCTGCAACGTACTGCCAACTTTTGTCGAGGAGACGGGGGAATCCATCTGAAGAAATGACGAACGAGACAACAACATTACACTCAAGGTTTCAATTCTAAGTCACCCATTTACAAAAAAAAGTGTAACATGTCACAACAATAAAAAGTTAAATTTTAAAACCAAAGCTTATATAAGAATAGATATTTATATATACATATGTAAAAAATGCACTTTAAAGACATCACTAGTCAAAAGCAACAGTTTTCACTAAACAGAACAGTTAAACTTGCTTTGCATAGCCAAAGAAATTCTCAGAAACTACAGTTAAAATACCATAAAAAAAAAGATGTTATTCATGCATGCAGAAGACTAAAATATTTCAGTGGTTCAAAGGGACACTGAATAATAACCAAAAAAGAAAAAGAATAAAAAAAAAGGAAGGCCAGGACATGTACAAATTAGTGGGGCTGTAATCAAATCCAACACGCCAAACAGGATAGCCACCAGTTCACCTTCTTCAAGAATTATATATAAACAGTTTTTTAACACTCTTCAAAGAAAAATATAAAAAACATAAACATTACATGACAAAACATGTATATATCATTCAAAACATCGAGACATCATTGAGATTAACAAGGACAAGAGTTTAAGAAAAACACACTGTAATTTCAGAAATGCCATCACGCAGATCATGACATACTGTGTTTTGGTAAGACCAAGCAGTCCTTTACATAATCATGAACAGTGTCATTATACTGTCATGGTAAATGAGGCAGAGTGAGTTTTTGGTAGTTTGTAAGAAAAACAAAATAATAATCATGCCCAAATCTTTCTTTAAAATTATTTTCAAACAAATATGGAAGATTTTACAATTTCTGAATGCATCACATTTCATGTGTTATGTTTACAAGCAATAATTCATTTGTCTCCAATATGGAAATGCACATGGTAAAGCTGTTAACAAGAGACATCAGTGATTAACATAAGACTTGTTCATGATTACCTGTAAATGTGTTCATATTTTTTAATGGCATGCTGGGCTTTTCTAACATCCTGTCACATGTAATGCATTCATTATGAATTTATGTGCTAAAGTGAGTATTGCATTTGAGTAAACCATAGAAACTGTTGTAGCTGGTCTCCACAAGGGTATTAAATGCATAAAACAAAATCTGTCATTACAAAAGAATCTAAACAAACAATAACATATGAACAACATTCATACCTTTTCGAATGTTTTCTTCACATAAGAAATCCTCCCCCAAACAAAGAGTAAAAGGATGATGGAAAAAGCACTTCATACATGAACCAATATTACAGCCCATTTTTCCATGCACTCTCATGTTCAAACATACTCTGCAGGATTTAAATTGTAAGTAACAGAGGTATTTATGGTTTCTTGATAGTTTTTGATAATTCAACAAAGTCCCACTAAAATACCAAAACACACTTAGAACACTGATAATGCTAGGAATTTTACAAACCAGTCCCAACACCAACTGACAAACCAGTCCCAACACCAACTATCGTCACTCAAGAACCAGTATCAGAACTGTTCCACAGAAACCACAACCAATGATAATATAGTACACTGAAACGTGGTGCTTGGATATGTCTATATGCTAATGAGGCAGAGGAGTGAAAGGCTTACGCTCCACACTCCATAATGCCAAGCCAAAAACAAAGTGAACCTACAACAGTTTACTACCCCTATCACCCTATGGGTCAAACCTTACACAGGGAATTCACGCAAGCTTCCAAAACTACAATCCTGTTCCCTCATCGTTCATGGCTATCTGAGCATGAGGTACTCAAACTGCTATATATGCACCCTTCTCATCATAACAGATGCACTTCAGAGAACAGGTATGGTGTATCAACTTGCAAATCTATCAGCTGACCTTGGAATGTTCAGATAGTAATGGTGCTCATTAAGAATGACTGTCACCACATTCAGAATTGAAGGATTCATAGCTCTTAGAGCTTTGAACATAAGCCAGACACAAAATGGAAACTATTCACAAATGAAAGCAGCTTGCATGTAAAAGTTCCCATAAGAAAGAGGCATATAAGTGAACAAGCTCTGATTAGTTACTTCAACAGGCAGCTGGTCTTTGTAGACATTTGAATTAAACACAAAGAAAAGCGAGAGAGAGAGAAAAAAAAAAAAACAATACTGAAAAAATGGTATAGTAGATTAGTCAATCAAGTACAAAAGTTAGTATTGGCAAGTCCAACTGTCTTGTGTTGCTAGTCCTGACACTTATCGGTCTTCGGGGACGTTTTTCATCTGGTCAGGCCTGGCTCTCTGGTACCACTCCGTCCAGGCTCCATCGTACACCGCCACATCTTTGTTGCCACAGATGAAGGCTGCCAGTGCCACCATGCATGCTGCGATGCCTTCAGGGGGAAAAAAGAATAAACAAAACACACAATAATCAGAATAAACATCAGTTTCATCTTGGAAATATCACTCTATGTGGACTATATACTGTTGTCAAATCTGCAAATCATGATTTGAAAAAAAAAAGTTTAGAATAAAAAGCATGGGTCCAGGGGCTGCCCAGGTCCCTGGTGGGGTATAGGGACAGCATCCTTGTTGGCAACGTCTCCCCCTGATGTTGAACAAAATCTGACAATTGAAAGAGAAACTGAAGTCAATTTTAAGGCAAACATGAGCACAAAAATGAACAGGAAAAAAAATGCCTCTGTATGGCTGGGTACAATTGTGAATTTTTTTTCCCAAGTTCATAAAATGAGCATGGACATTAAAAGAATATAAAGAGAGACGTCACATGCAAGCTGAAACTAGCATATGGCATACAAATAGATCAATAGAAGGAACAGATGAGACACCAAAAAAAGGAAAACACACCTGCATTTTTTTCCTCAAGATTTGATCATGATCTCTTGATCATTATAGTCACCAAACCAAGGCTACTTCCATTTCTTTTTATGCTAATTTCAACTGTCCAATACTTTACTCACCTATCAGACTACAGAGTGCAGAGTCAAATCGCAAAAGGAATGATGGTCCTGATGATGATGAAAACAAGTTTTGACCAAACCAAATGAGAATAGCTGTTTTGCTCTGCCCTAGTCAACTGTTCACAGAGCTGCAAAAACCTGGGCCCACAAAAGGATCAAGTTGAGAGCAGTTTGCCACTAGTGGCAAATCCAAAGATGACTTTTGGCCTGAGCCTGAAAAGTAGCACCCCTGATGCCAGAAAAGCCTGAGGAAATTCTTCCAAGGCCTGAAAGTTGATTTTCAGATTTCTTTTTTAAGGGACCAGATTTCCAGGCTAAGCCTGAAAAGTGGCACCCCTACCTATAGCTATGGTCAGGCTTAGGGTGCCAGGCTAACACTGTCTGGCACGATGACAGCAAAGTCAATATTTCTGAGTGTAAATATCTGTGTGTGTGTGTGGGAGGGGAGGGGGGGGGGGAAGCATCATTTATGTGCCTGTCTACAAGCCTGTTTGCAATGGGTGACCTGTGCACAGGGGGCCAGTACGGTTATGGATCTTGCGGTGGAATGACAGATCTTGAAGTGGAAACTATACATAAATTGGGGGTGGGGGGGAGTTATAATCCCAACACACACATCTGCAGTCTCCTCTTCTTGTATATGACTATGACTCAAGTATGTCATACAGCCACACACTTACTTACACGTATAATGCTCACGCACAAGTGTTTGAAAATACACTGCCAAATACAGTCTGATCTGGCAAACTTCATTTTTCATCATGTCTGCTGCCTTAAAATACTCACCATGAAAAACATCATATTAATTAGGTCAGAAAATAAATGAAACAACTGTGCATTGTCAGCTGAAAATGGCAAAGAGAGTGAGAAATCCTGTGTTCCTTGTTGCTTGGCCCTAGAATAAAAGAAGAAACAACCTTGCCTCATCTGCATATATGGCAGACTTGAGAAGTGTCTTAGAGAAGTGTCTTACTACCGTGTTAGCCAAGAAAATGTGGCTAAACAGAGCCAGTAAACTGGTCAACCTTGCCAGTATTTTGATGCGAAACTATATTTAGAGATTGACTTCAGACACTTCGAGCTCTAACAAACAAATAAACAGTAAGAAAAACATTGCTGTTGCCGAAAGCCAACTTACTTACTACCTGCTTGAATATGAAGCCATCACACTGTCTGCTCCCTGAAATGCCTGAATGCACAGCAACTGATCATGGACTGAAAAGTCTCAAGTGCTACTAAATCTAAGCTGCAGTTTGGTGAGATTTGTGTAGCTGTTTCTCCTCAAATGTCATAATCATGTTTAAATACCAGAGCTGAACTCTAAAGCCCTTCAAGGAATGTATACAAGCATGAAAGAAAGGCCAAAGAGATCAAAGAATTAAAAAAAAATTTTTTCCTGAAGTTTGTATTAGGGATGAGAAAGACAAAATCTTCAAGCTGCAAACCTGGATCTTTCCTAACACAAACTGATTAAATCTTTCCAGCCAAGAACTTTTAGTTCACTTGTAAATGAATCATATTTCACTAAAACTGGTCCATGATAGCATTAGCACCGATAATTGAAAATGAAATCTAATACTTCTTAATAAATTTAAGGCAGTTTATGATTCTGCTGACCTTTCCCTTGACACTGCAAGGCTTCAATTCGTGAGTTACCACAGAAAAATAAAACAGATGTATGAAAATGAGAAATGTTCAGCATAGCAGCACTTGTTCAGGATCACACAAAAATCGCACTGTGTTTATGCTCTTCAATTTCAAATCTAACTGAATGGTCAATATTCAACCTATTTTAGATCCAATAGACACATTTCACAACATAAAGACTGATGTTACAACTCATGTTTTCATTACTTACACAACAGGGCATTTCGCCAATGTTTTTTTTGTTGTTGTGCAAAATGAAAGTGGTCAATAGTGAATGTGACTACATGATATTTCAAATTTGAAGCCATGCTGCTTATGTGGAGCTGATGATATGCACAATCTTCTTCCCCCTCCCCTCCCCCTCAAGTACTTCACATAGGTAAAATCGGTTTGGCATTCTTTAGATTGTTTTTTTTTTAATCCTGATCTACCCCTACTTCTTGTTTTACTATACAGTGTACATTCATGATTTACTTTAATGACTTTATTCAAGAAATACTGATCTAGATACAGATGGTATGTTTTATGATGCAAGCTATGATAAGCTGTATACTAGTTCCTCCTACCTGATCCACAGGTGGCAGCCATAGGTTTGTCCAGGTCCACAGGCAATTCCTGGAAGATCTTTAACAACTCTTCTTTGCTCTTGAGTGTCTGCTGATCCAGGTCCATCAACTGTGTGAGGGGCAGGTTGAGAGAGCCGGGGATACAGCCTGGCTTGATGTCTGCAACCATCAAACACATCACGATCTAATGGGTGTTGGCACAGATCAAACATACATGATGCAATGTCTGCTTATTACATACATCAAGCTGACGGCAGCATAGTCTAGGCCTCGCAGTGTTCCCCATATGTTGAACTGTGCATCTATCATGGACAGACTGTTCAAAGGACTCGCAGGTTTTCCAGTGCAGGGTCTTATAAACATGTGTTCTTCTGCTCTCTAGCCATCATCTTTTTTTTTCTTTTCTTTCCTCTTTTCTTTTCTTTTTTCCTTCTGTGGACTTCTGCTATAATTGTTTCCTTGTGAATCAATTTCAACAATGACAGGCCTTCTCATTTGTACATGCAGAAAATGTTTGTAATTTTGATAGCACCAATACATAAAATTATGAGTGGCAAAGGCCATTGCTGTTCACATGACAGGATCATTGTGAGTATATATGGATATAAGTAAACACACACACACACACACACACACACACACACACACAACACACACACACAATGCTGGTAATCATGACTGAATAAGCAGTACAAGTTTTCAATTGCTATTGTTACATTTTGCTCAAGGACCCAACACTTTTCTCAATACTGGGTCCTACGGATCCTCAGTTAGAAGGAAGATGGGGAACACTAGCCTCTTCAACTTCAACAAAATCACACTCACATAGTCACAATGATGCGAACCAGTATGTGCTTTGACCCAATACATGCTGGGTTAAACTCAATATGTAGGAGGCATATTGATTGGTCCAACCCATTATGAGCATGCCCTATTGGGTCAAACCCAGTATGTGCGGAAACAGCTGTCCACTACTGGGTTGACCCAATATGTGACAGCGTAGCTCAGTTAGCAGAGCACCAGACTCATAATCTTGGTGATCCTGGGGTTGCAGGCTCGAATCTCCACAGGACCGTTTCAGTGCAGGGGGATTTTTTTCTTTAACATCGGTTCTGACTCCATTACCAAAAAGTCCCTTGAATGAGATTATAAACCAAGGTTCCATGTGTGAACACACGCATAATACCTTGCACACATGTAAAATCCCATCACCAACTTTCGGGTAAGAAGTCCAGTTTGGTCGTTGGTATGGATGAAATGTTACACATGGAATGCACCCTACATGAAAAACTGAAAGAATAAAGGAAGGAAACTGAGTGAATGATATTGACTGAATGGCATGGGAAAAAAATGAATGAAGCACTGGCAGGTAGCTCTTCAGTCAGCAATACCCAGGTAGGCAGCTTGTCGTGTAAACAAGAATGTGAATTGTAAAGCACTTAGAGCTTGGTTTCTAGCCGAGGGCAGGCGCTATACTAGCACTCTTAATAATGATAATAATAATAATATCAACAGGAGGATGGGGAATGAGGATTCAGTAGGAATATCATAATTTGTAGTCATCTTTCTTATTTCTACACACAAAAGTTTTTTTGTGTGTGTAATGATAGGTTAAAAGATAGTCACATACATACATGCCGTGATGACCATAACTGAAGATGGTATTAATGTGATTTTCACACAAGGCCTCCCCACCCCAGAAGTGTTTGTACATCTAAGCAAATATCTCCAAAAAGAACCAACATCTCTGTAATATCTGAAACAAGATACAGTAACATGTATTCCTCTGATTAAAAATCCTAAAGGCTCATTCATCTCAAGATAATTATATAGAAAAAAAGTTTACAAAGAATTCATTGAATACTGGACAGTAAATGTACAGGACAAGTTGACAAACTAGTTTCTTGTCACCTGCCCAGACCAAGCTAATCTCATATTTACAACCTTTCCGACACTACCCTTATCCCCGCCGCCCTCCCCCCACCTGCCCAGCTCAAGGTAATGTCATGTTCAATATTCATTCTCTTTTTGATTGACACTTTCAACCCCTCTCCCCTATCTCTATCTGTCTCTGTCTCTATGTTCATTACATGCAACCAGTGTTGGGTAAAATACAATATTTCTGACATCCCCTCCCCATCCCCCTTCTTGCCAATCAGAGCAAGATCATTTCATAAGATCTCTCTCTTTCTCTCTGTGTCTGTCTTGTCTGTCTCATTCTTTCTGTGCAGAGCAAGTTAATTGCACATACAGTATTTAGTTTCTTTCTGACACCCCCGTCTCCTTTCTTACCAGCAGGAGCAAGGTAATTTCACATATTGTTCTTTCTGACATTTGTTTTCTTTCTACCCTGCCCCCCATTCCCACCAACCCCTTCCCCCCCCCCCCCCCCAAATACACTCTCTCTCTCTTTCTCTCCCATTGCTCCCTTCCTCCCCATCTCTTTTTCTCTCCTTTTTTGTCTCCACCCCCCCCCCCTCCCCTCTCCATCTCTTTCTCTCCCTTTTTTTTCTAATCTCCCTTATGCATAATAAATCTGTAATATATTTCATCTTCCCCCATCTCTCTCTGTCTCTCCGCTCCCCTCCAACTAAACCAAAGGAATTTCTAATACTTTCACTCCCCCTTGCCAAGCCCACACGCTCTCACTCTCTTTTTCAGAATAAATCACTTTCATTCAGACACAATATTCATTTTCTGACACACCCCTCTCCCTTCTCTCTTTCCAACCACAGCAAAGAATATAAAATATTTATTCTTCTTTTGACATTGGTTTTCTTTCCCCATGATCTGTATGTCTCTCTTCCCCATTGCCCTTACCCCAGTCCCTCTGCTGCCCCCCCCTTCCCCTCTCTTAGCGCACATATTAAATCCATGTTTCATCTCTCTCTCTGACTGGAGTAAGATAAATTCACACACACACACACACACACACACACACACACACACACACACACACAGAGACACACACACACGCACATATATATGTATTTTTGAGACACACACACACCCTGCCCTCCCTACCCTCCTCTCTCTCTCTCTCTGTAGAGCAAGTTGAACTTAGATACAGTATTTACTTGGAAGAGAAAGACACTTGTACAAAATGACAATAGCTGGCTAAGTAAGTTAAAAAAAAAAAAAAAAGAGGTTTCTTATTAGTTGACTCAGACTATGCTGACCTAAGCAACATCAAGCCAACATTCAGTACTGTCTCATATTGGGTTAAACCAACCTATGCTGGTTGACCCAACAGAGGATTTTTTTTTTTATACGTAGTAGGTTTGATTCAACATGAGAGGTTCATGTTGGGTTGGACCTATATGACACCCACATATTGTGATTAACGGTCAAATCATGTATTGGTTTGGTACAAAAACACAATCTGGATCTGGATCTGGATCTCCGCCTGTAGTTGTCGGTTGGCGGCTAGTTGTAGGAGCCAATGATGACTGTGATACAACTGGTTGCACAGCGCAAGACTTTAAAAGATTAAAAACAGAGGGGGATGTGGGGGGGAGGGGTGATGGTGGGTTAGTGGTGGAAAACGGCCGCCTCAACCCTGCCTAGTGCGGTGGAGAAGACACTGGCATTCTGCTGCTGGACGGTGGTGTTGTCCAAGAGGTTCCACTCCAGGGGGTCCTAATGAAAAAGGAGCCTCTATATTGTTCAGTTGCAGTGGGTTGTATGACAAAGGCTCTATTGTTGTTGTAGACCTGCCTTCGTAAGGGGTTTTGGCTTACACAGTCTGTAAATGTGGTTGGCTTGATTCTCCGCCTGGTTTGATATGCTGGTGTGAGGAAGGTTTCGGCTGGTATGGCACAGTCACCACACACAGACTAAGAAATGTATATATTCATCTTCTTAAGTCACCTTCATGTATTCAGCATTAAGTTCCTCTTTGTAACCCCCACCTTCCTCTATCACCACCCTTGTCCACACCAGCAGCTAAGAAATGTAGCTATATTCTCATTTGTTTATACTCGCATTCTCCATCCCCACAAATACATTTCTATTTACAATAGTTTGATACTGAATGGATAACCAAATGCATTTGCATGACAATGAATGAAATGAATTCTTACACAAGCAATTATCATATGCACGTGCATTGCATACACATTATGTGAGTGCCCTATTGTGTTTATCTTCGTCACGTCTTCACTAGATGGAAATGTACACACAAGTAATCAGGTAATGACATATACCACAGGTAAGGCCACACCCACAAAACACATAATTATACCGGGTCTTGGGTTCGGCGCTGTTCCTTGAAAGTGGTCCACGGGTCTTGCATCAACTAGAGAAAACGTCTTCTCTTGGAACTGGTTGGCCTCGATCTCTTCAAAACTCTTCACCAACTTAGGGTTGTAGCGGGCTGTAAACTGCTCTGCCTCAACCTTCGGTGAAGTGTCCGACAACTGGTTGGTAATACTGCGCCATTTACGCAACCCTCCATCCAACACAGATATATTTTCGTGACCAAACACGCGAAAGGTCCACCAAACCCTTTGCGCGGAAAAGAGAGGTAATTTATCGTGATTATCATAGGCAATGATCTGAGTGTTGTTGTTAATTCCCAGTTTGCTGACGTAAGCTTCGAATTCGGCTGGTTTAGGCAGCATGACAGCAAGGTTTTTGGCATTATGGTCACAGCAAGCATTGATGTCGAAAAACAGTGCGCCAGGGATATGCTCGCGTGTGTACTCTTCGTTTGCATTTCGCTTCATGCTCGGAAGATGCCATGTGCCGTCCAAAACGCGCAGATTCTTTGGTGCGGAGGCCAGCGTGTCTGCTAGCCATTTCACACTGACGACAGCGCCCACGTTGCTCATGTTGATAATATTCCTAACTTTTGGTTTTTGTTTGTCCACTCCGGCAGTCACACCTATACCTGCCAAACGGGCTCAGAATGAATGCGCCTAATATGAGATCAAGTCATCGGTCCCAAGCTTACTTGACGTTTATGATTGGTGTAGGGCTTCTCGATACATTTATTGCTTGGCTTGCGAGTCGATGGTCACACTTCTCTGCATGGCCACTCAAACAGAAAAGATGTCAAGGCCGTTCGTCAGGTGTAGCAGCTGTGAATCATGAGATTTTGGTCGATTCGATTTTGGCGCTTTGAAATGGTCAGTCATGATCTGAGAGTAAAAATGGTCCCAGTCGATTCCAGCTTGCTTCACAACATCTGTGGTTTCTCTTTTTCTTTTACATTGTGATTCCATTTGATAACCCTCCTTTCGAGAATGAATCCCACTCACTCTCCAAAAAATGGTACAGTAAGGAGTCAAGGTCATTTGTTCAGGATGGGGTCACGTACTTTCGTTTAAACTTTCACCTGTCAGTATGTGAAACTACTACGTTCGGCGTACCCAATGAACCAGATAAACTCGTTTGTCACTTGAAAAATTCACAGAAAAAAAAAAAGAAATGATCAGTCTGACTGAAAATTTCATTTGGGTACATGTAATTGAACAATCCTTGCTTTTTGAATCCCCGATCATGAATGTTGTGGGTCTCGCAGACTTTCACTTTGTGAAGACGAAAAAGCTCGACACTTCTCATTCCTATCGCGTGGGACTCACAGATCCACCCTTTCTGGAGAATTCTAATCAGGCAGATTGCATTTTCAAGGGGATGGTGGTGATGATGATCGGTTGGTTGGCTGGTTGATTGATTTTGTTCGTTGTCGTGATTTGTTTGTTTTGCCGAGTTTTTTTGTTTGTTTGTTTTTTCAGTAGCGGCTTTTGCATCACACTACATTACAGGAAGCCACGCAACGCGTTTTGCGACCGGCTGTTGACTTACTCCTTTCCATGCGTGCGTGCGTGCGTGCGTGCGGTGTGTGTGCGTGCGTGCGTGCGTGCGTGCGTGTGGGTGTGTGTGTGTGTGTGTGTGTGTGCATTTCTTTGTCGTGTGTAAATGAGGACAATAAATATTTAATTAATTGATTGATTGACTGATTGATTTTTTAATTGGTCGATTGATTGATGCATTGATTTTCCCTCCCTATGTTCATGTTACTGAATCAAGCTGATGGCCGTCAGTTCCATTCTCGTTCTTTGCACACACACACACGCACACACACACACACACACACACACACACACACACACACACACACATACATAGAGAGAGAGAGAGAGAGAGAGAGAGAGAGATGGGGGGGGGGGGTACCACCAGCAAGTTAACTCCAAAACTGTCAGACTGCTTTCTTACCTTTTGTTTGTCCAGATATGATCATGGACTAAGATAATGACAGGTGAAATAGCCTAGTGAAAGGAAACAACAAAAAAACAAAAATGTGACGAAGTGTAAATCTAGGACTGGTGCATTGCAACAGTGTTTTGGAATATCCAGACCAACAATAAGCAGTAAAAAGATTCGCAGCTTTCCACGCATATCTGTGACCTGATGACAAATCCATCCGGTCAAAGACAGACTATGAGATGTCCTTGACCTTTCCATGGACTTTTGGGACCAGTTTATGGGGAAATAACCCTCTTGAACTGAAATACATTTTAGACCCTTTTGTTATAGTCAATAAACCACTAGTGTTATTTCATCCGAGAGGCTCCATCCGGCAATATATGCCCAAAGGAGGCGGAAAAATACAGCACAAAGCTGTTTTGATAGAAGACATGGGCAATAGTCACACATTTATGGTTGTGCCTATCTCGGAAAGGGTTTGACAGCCAGGTGGGACTGCGGATAAATGTTATCATTGAACTAGCAATTCATCTCTTTCAAACAGATAAAAAAAAGGTCAGCTGTGCCAAATTCGAAACAAATTTAGTAATTCACCATCTACTATGGTTTTAGATTTTAGAATAGGAGGCTGCTGGTTTGAACTACATTTGATGCATATTTGTGGGATTGAAAAACAAAACCTTGTGGATTTCTACCCAGAATTATTGAGCCTGCTATAGGCTCACAGAGGTGATAAGAATGAAGCACAACAGAGCTGAGAGTCATCTACAAAAGGACACGTTTCTCAGAATGTAGCCAAGATTTCCTGACCCAACGTTGCAGGTGTTTATCTCTCGGGCCTGGTTGATGTTTTGATATAATATGTAAGACTCGCATACAAATCTACTATGCGGACCCATCAGGATGGAAATCATCATCGATCATTACATCAAAGAATACCCTATTCTCGTGATGACTTCAGCTTCGATTTTCTCTAATCATCATCGATCATTATATTAAAGAATACCCTATTCTCGTGATGACTTCAGATTTGATTTTCTCTCATCAGCCATGCCTGTTACTGTTTCATGTCAAAATTATTAAAAGAATTGTTAATTGTTCATTTCATTGTTCGTCATGCTTTTACCAGAAAATGTGCAAACCCAAGATCCCCATCACAACTATGAAAGAAAAAGCATCTATTGCAACAGTACGAGAATGAAGGGAGTGGATGGAGGCCATTAACAGGAAGGCCCAACCAAATCTGTTACACGTGAGTTAAGGTTATGTGTGTGTGTGTGTGTGTGTGTGTGTGTGTGTGTGTGTGTGTGTGTGTGTGTGTGTGTGTGTGTGTGTGTGCATAAAACCTGTAAAAACGAAGTGCCATTTGTCCATCTAAAAAGTAAACGAAAGATAAAGGGCAATGCAATAACTTTTTAATCAGTGTGGTGTGCATATAAAACATAATGCAATTTATACACACAAAAAATAAGCAAGAGAGACAGGTAATGCAGTTACTTTTTTAATGAAAGGGGTATGGTTATTAATTAACATACAAGTGTTATTCACACACCTACAAATATACGAAAGAAGGGTGGCAATGCAATTTGTTTTATCAAATAGAGCAAATGTTTAAACACAGAATGTCATTTATATACAAAAAATCAAACAAGAAGCACCATTTTTATCACTTCAATATCTATCTATCTGTCTATCTACCTATCTATTTATCTATCTATCTATTCTGGTTGGCAGGCTGTCTATCCATATATCTGTGTTTAATTAATCAACATTTCTAACAAAAACAATTCACATAACAAAATCTCCCAACATTTCGTGGAAGACTTCAGTTTCACTGTTTTCTCCGACTATTAAATGACACAACTATAAATTTACATACAGTATGAAATGGAAACTTGCAATTAGAAATCAAGCACAAGAGGAAAAAAGTATGTGGCAGCCATAGTTTTAAAGAAAATGACTTCACAACAAACATTTGTGTGTGTGTATGTGACTTTCACAGTTTGTTCAAATGACTGATGATACCATTTCATGATACTGCGCAGGGAATAGCACATGATTGTGTGAATTCATGTCTCCACTACCTGTAGGCCATTCAAGAGCAGGGAGTGATGGATATTACAGAACTTTACCCTCACACGTCAGCCCAACTTGTGGGCACCCAACTGCTGGAAGTGATGGGTAGTGTGTGTGTGTGTGGGGGGGGGGGGGGGGGGGGGTATCCTCACATCATCGTAACCACCTGTGATCACCCAAGTGTTGGGTAGTGTAGAGGTTTGACTCTCACATTACTACCACCTGTGACCATCTAAGCGCTGAGTAATGTGTAGGTATCATTCTTACATCATCACCCACCTGTGACCACCCAAGTGTTGGGTGGTGTGCAGTTTGACTCTTACATCACAACCACCTGTGACCACCCAAGTGTTGGGTGGTGTGGAGGTTTGACTCTCACATCACAACTACCTGTGACCACCCAAGTGTTGGGTGGTGTGTAGTTTGACTCTCACATCACAACCACCTGTGACCACCCAAGTGTTGGGTGGTGTGGAGGTTTGACTCTTACATCACAACCACCTGTGACCACCCAAGTGTTGGGTGGTGTGGAGTTTTGACTCTCACATAACAACCACCTGTGACCACCCAAATGTTGGGTGGTGTGGAGGTTTGACTCTTATATTATAACCATCTGTGACCACCCAAGTGTTGGGTGGTGTGGAGGTTTGACTCTTATATTATAACCATCTGTGACCACCCAAGTGTTGGGTGGTGTGGAGGTTTGACTCTCACATCACAACTACCTGTGACCACCCAAGTGTTGGGTGGTGTGTAGTTTGACTCTCACATCACAACCACCTGTGACCACCCAAGTGTTGGGTGGTGTGGAGGTTTGACTCTTACATCACACCACCTGTGACCACCCAAGTGTTGGGTGGTGTGGAGGTTTGACTCTTACATCACAACCACCTGTGACCACCCAAGTGTTGGGTGGTGTGGAGGTTTGACTCTTACATTATAACCATCTGTGACAACCCAAGTGTTGGGTGGTGTGGAGGTTTGACTCTTATATTATAACCATCTGTGACCACCCAAGTGTTGGGTGGTGTGGAGGTTTGACTCTTACATCACAACCACCTGTAACCACCCAAGTGTCCGTTAGTGTGGAGGTATGACTCACATGTCACAACCACCTGTGACCACCCAAGTATTGGGTAGCGTGGAGGTTTGACTCCCAAGTCGCTCCCACTCGTGTCAGCCGAGTGCAGGGAGTGCTGGGCAGCGTCCTCTCAAAGGCCTGTTTTGCTGAGCACTGTGGAGGTTTACCTGTGCATCACCATCAACCGTGATCATCCTTGTGCTTTGACTACTGCTCTGCGTCTTTGCACATTACACAATAATGTTAGAATGTGTGGGGCGGTGAACGCTTTTCTTATACATTCAAAACTGACAAAGAAATTGAATGGTGTGAAAAAGAGCAGGGAAGGGAGGTAGGGGGTGGGGAAGGCGTAGGGGGCGAAGAAGCAGAAGCGTAGAAAGCAACAAATGAAGTAAAAACCAAAGTAACTGCTTCTAAACAGCTCAGATAGTTAAAAAAAAAATTGCAGCTTGGGCAGTGTGATCTGCCTCAGCAGATGTGGATTTCTGATGGACAGCATACTCGGTACCTCCCCCCCCCCTTCCCCATTTCCCCTATCTACCCGACTCGGGTAGAGGAACAGTGAAACAGCACCTGAACAGAAACGTTATTCTTCACCTTCTTTTACCTGTTTGT